>JAHRHZ010000105.1:4127921-4156749 GCA_024137785.1 Ginglymostoma cirratum
CCCCCCTACCTACACTCACCTTTACTGGCTCCATCCCCGCCTCTTCGACTTGTCTGCCTCCTTTCCACCTATCCTCTCCTCTATCCATCCTCTATCCGCCTCCCCCTCTCTCCCTATTTATTTCAGAACCCTCTTCCCCTCCCCCATTTCTGGTGAAGGGTTTGGGCCCGAGGCGTCGGGTTTTCCTGCTCCTGTGGTGCTGCTTGGCCTGCTGTGTTCATCCAGCCCCATGCTTGTTGTCTCGGGTTCTCCAGCATCTGCAGTACCTTTTATCTCTCACATCAAATCTTACTCACCCAGCAGCACCATGCTCACTAATTCATTTGGTTCTCAAACTGTTGATTTTAAATTCCACATCTTTGTACTCATTCTCTGCTTGGCTGTTGTGCCTCTGAGTCAAAAGCTTGGTCGTTCAATCATCATCTCAGAGCCTTCAGAAAAATAATCCAAGCTCATACTCTCAGGACGGCACTGAGATAGGGCGTCATTACTGGAGATAGGTTTAAAAAAAAAACTAAGATGTCGTCTGAGGTAAATGTGAAAGATGACATGGATCTATTTCAAAGACCATTGCAAAAACAAAATAACTTGTAGGCTGGAAATCTGACATTAAAATGGAAAATGCTGAAAGCTTTCAGCAGGTCAGACAGCATCTGTAGAAAGTGGAACTGTTCAGCATTTTTGTTGCTGTCTGTTCTGCTCTATGACACAAGTAAATTGCCCATACTTTCTCCAATTTAGAGGAATGAGAGGTAATATCACTGAAATATATAATATTCTTAGAAGGCATGCAAGGATAGATACTGAGAAATTGTAGATATTTCAATTAACCTGTTCAGATGTGTTATGACCCACCTCTGAAGCAGGTAGGGCTTGAAATCAGGCGTACTGGCTCAGAGGTAAGGACACTACCACAATACCCTCAATACCCCTATTGAGAAGTTGTATCCCTCTCATGCATGCAAAACATTAATTAACCACGTTTATTATCTCAACAATGCCTGGTATAACTGAAGTGTAACATCCTTAATTTTAGGTTCAAGTCCTCTCCTGATGAAGGATAGCATTCTTTTAGCTGTTTTGATTATGTGCTGTACCCACATACAAATTATTTGTGACTCAAGCTAAATCAATCTGCACCTCAGAAGTCTGCAGCTGTTCTCTGTTTAAGGTTAAATAATATTCCCTTTTTATTCTTCCTGCCAAAGCAAACAACTTTACATTTTCTCACAGTATACTCCTGGTCTGGACTGATGTCCACTCACTCAAACCATCCTTTTGAAAACTCCTTTTGCCTTCTGCAGAACATACATTTTGACCAAAAACAGATTTCTACCAAAGGCAGTTGGCACATTGGCCGTTATTTGAATGGGATTGCAGCTTAAGAATGAGGCTACAACTGTACAGAACTTTGATAAGACCACATTTTCAAGCACTGTGCTCAGTTTTGTCTCCATATTTAAGCATGTACTTGTATAGGAAGTGATACAGGAAGGGGTCACTTAAGTCATAGAGATGTACAGCATGGAAACAGATCCTTCAGTTCAATTTGTCCATGCCGACCAGATATTCCAAATTAATCCTGTCCCATTTGCCAACATTTGGCCCATATCCTTCTAAACCCTTCCTATTCTTATACTCATCCAGATGCTTTTTAAATATTGTAATTGTACCAGCTGCCACTACTTCCTCTGGCAGTTCATTTTTTACATGCACCACCCTCTGCATGAAAAAGTTGCCCCTTAAGTCCCTTTTAAATCTTTACCCTTTCACCTTGAACCTACACCCTCTAGTTTTATACTCCCCTACCTGGGGAAAAGGCCTTGACTATTCACCCTATCTGTGCCCCTCATGATTTTATAAACTTCTATAAGGTCACCCTTTAGCCTCTGACCCGCCAGGGAAAATAGCCCAAGCCTATCGCTCAAACCCTCCAACCCCAGCAACATGTTTGTAATTTTTTTCTGAACCCTTTCAAGTTTCACAACATCTTTCCTATAGCAGGGAGACCAATATTGAACACAGTATTCCAAAAGTGGCCTAACAAATGTCCTGTACAGCTGCAACTTGACCTCTCAACTCAAATACTCAATGCACTGTCTGATAAAGGCAAGCATTCCAAATGCCTTCTTCACTACACTGTCTACCTGTGACACTACTTTCAAGGAACTATGAACCTGCACTCCAAGGTTTCTTTATTTGGCAATGCTACCCCGGTCCTTACCATTAAGTGTATATGTCCTGCCCTGATTTGCCCAACCAAAATGTAGCGCCTCATATTTATCTAGATTAATTTCCATATGTCACTCCTTGGTCCACCTGATTGAGGTGCCATTTTACTCCGAGGTAACCTTCTTCGCTATCCACTATACCACCAATTTTGGTGTCATCTGCAAACTTACTAACAATACCTCCTTTATTCACATCCAAATCATTGATATAAATGACAAAAAGCAGTGGACCTGCCCTGATCCTTGCAGCACACCACTGGTCACAAGCCTCCAGTCTGAAAAGCAGCCCTCCACCACCTGCTCAAGGTCAACTTGGTATACAAATACTCAGAGATAGTAAGAAATGCAGATGCTGGTGGCAGAGATAACACACAGCGTGGGGCTGGAGGAACACAGCAGGCCAGGCAGCATCAAAGGAGCAGGAAAATTGACATTTCGGGTCGGGACCCAAAGGGTCCTGAACCAAAACATCTTCCTGCTCCTCTGATGCTGCCTGGCCTGCTGTGTTCCTCCAGCTCCGCATTGTGTTATCTTGGTATACAAATAGCTACTTCTCCCTGTATTCTTGTTAACCAGTCTACCTCATCCAATGCCTTAGTCAAGTCCATACAGTCAACATCCACTGCTCTCCCTTCATCAATCGTCTTTGTCACTTCTTCAAAGATCTCAATCAAGAATTCAAACTTAATCACTTCCTGGCATGACAGGATATCTGATCTGAAACTAAATAAATTGGGCCTATAATCTCTTAAGTTTAGAAGACCAAGAGATCTCATTTTTAAAAAATACATGATTCTGACGAGGCAAGACATAGTATATGTTGAGAGATTTGTTTCTCCCAGCTGGGAAACCTATAACACAAGAATACAATCTCAGAATAAGAGGTCAATTATTTAGCACCGTAACGGGAAGAAGTTATTTTTAACTCAGATTTGTAAAACTTTGGAATTCTCTAACATAAAGCGATATGGACGCTTCATTGTTGAACATTAACTGAGACTGAGATTGATCGATTCCTTCGTGAATCAAAGCATTATGGGGAACTCCCGTTCTTATTTATCATGTTCCAAAATTCTTTTTAGTTCAAAAACAACACAAAACTTTTTTGTTGAAGAATTTTTCAAAAAGTTTCAACTTATTTTGCATGAAACTAATTAGGAAAAAGGGAGAGGTAAAATCCTTATTTGCATTCAGTTTCGGTTCAAGCTCTTCCCGAGAATCTTTTTCTGACTCAGACCAAGAGAACAAGAAAAGGAAACAACAAAACGCAGGCGCCCGGGAGTTGTAGTCCACTGACTCCGAGTATGCGCAGTGACAAGGGGGAGGCTGTGATGGGTAAAACTACAACTCCCGGCGTGCACGTGGGCGACAGCGGCTGTCACTTCGCCCCAGCTGCTGGTTTGTGACGGAATCGGCGTCTCATAAAATACAACCTTTTCAGTTTTTTTTCCGCCAGGAGAAAAATAAAACCTGGGCCCGTGGCAGAAAAGTTTGTGTGTATTTTTTAATTAAAAAATGTTTCTCCCTGCCTTTTAAAATTTTAGTTAAACTTTATGATGTGTAAGTGCGTAGTTGCTTGTTAAAGATTCTTCCTTTTGCTTTCAGTTTTTAAACCTGGTGTCAGTCAGCTCTGTTTCGAAGTCCTTACTCCGGTAAGTTTTGCTTCAGACAGACTTTATTCTCTGCATTATATGGCTACTGACGATAACTTTGTATATCATGATGTTGAGAAGCAGGTCAGTATAAGTTTGAAGTCTGTTCGAGCCCAGGTAATGAATGGGTTTTGTTTTAAACGGAAGACTGACTTGTGATGAGTTCTAATTTGTTATTAAAGGCTGATCGACTTGAAAATGTCCTATTTTTATTTCATTTTCAACTTCTGAAAGCGTTGTCTGTTTGTTGGGATACAGTTCCATGGCTAAACAGCCATTTCCTTTTATCCTAGCCAATTGCCTTGCCCTATGCCTATGGTGGAAAGGATCTGTACATACAAGTGTAATCATTCAAAGCACTTATTGAGGCTGCAGCAGGGAAGTGTGTACCATATTAGAGTTATAGAGTTATACAACATGGAAACAGGCCCTTCGGCCCAATTCGTTCATGCCAACCAGGTTTCCTAAACTAAACAAGTCCTGTTTGGCTGTGTTTAGCCCATTATCTTTCTAAACCTTTCCTATCCATTGGCCGCTATACCTGACTAGACTAGTTATTGGGATCAAAAACAGAAATTGCTGGAAAAGTCACTCAACCTGAAACGTGAACTCTTAGTTTCTCTTCACAGGTGCTACCAGACCTGCTGAGCTTTCCCAGCAATTTCTGGTTTTGTTTCTGACTTACAGCATCTGGTTTTTATTTTGTTACTGGGATTTTGAGATTGGACTGTGAGGAGAGATAGGGTGGGTGGATCGATCTGAGTACTAGGGGTTTAGAAGATGAGGAGTGACCTTAATGAAACAGTATTCTATGGGACTTGATTATACTGCAAAATGTTTCTGTGACTAAGAATCCAGAATGTGGGGTCATTAGTTGCAGAAGAAGGTGTCACCTATTTAGGACTGTGATGGATAGAATTGCCTTTTATTCACAGGGTTGCAAATCTTTTGAACCCTCAAGACCAGAGAGCTGTGGATGCTCATCTTTGTTTTATTATTCACTCACGGGATGTGGCATTGCTGACTGTTGCCTGTCCTTAGTTGCCTTTGATGTTGGTGGTGAGTACGTTCAAGACAAAGTATCATAGAATTTTGAGTACTAAGGGATATAGGGCTAGTTTAGGAAGGTGGACTGGAGCAGGAAAATCATCCTTGGTTGGGTTGAATGATGAAGAAGGCTGGAAGGGCTAGCTGGATGACTTTTATTGTGATGAAATCCCATCCATTGTGTGTCAGTATTAAGCTATTTATCCCATTTCATTATTTTATCAGATCGTGGCTGATCTGTACCTCGACTCTACTCACCTGCCTTGGTTCCAATCTCTTTGATACCTTTACCCAAAAAATGCCTGTCAATCTCAGACCTGAAAATTTTCATTGACTGCTGGTTTTCTGGGTGGATGAATTCCTGGTTTCCATGGTCCTTTTGTGACAGCAGAGTGTTCAACATGTATTTGCCTGACCCTGTCCTCTTCTCATCTAGGTATACTTCCAGTCAAGGATCACTGGTGATCTGGAATTGGATTTTTGGCTTCCTTTCCCTTCCCTTCTGTGCAAACTGAATTTCTTTATCCCTGATTCTTTTGTGTTTCTATATGTAATTCATCACCACTTCTACTTTGAATGTTAATATACATTTCTTCTGACAATGTATTGACTTTAAAACCATCATCAATGTTTTCAAACCTCTCCATGGCTCTCCCCCTGTCCCTATAAACTCCTTCCAACAGCCTCCATAATCCTCCACTTCTCCAATTCTGTGCTCTTGCAATTTCTCAGTTTACCTTGTACTGCCATTGGCAGGGTCCCTTCATTGCTGATTGCCTAAGCTCTGGAATTCTATCCTTAAAGCTTTCTACTTCTGCCTCCTCCTTTCAAGATGATCTTTAAATCTTATTTCTTTGATAATCTGCCATAATATTTCCTTGTATAGCTTGGTGTTAAATTTTCTTTAACAGCTTCTTCTGAAGCATCTTGGGATGTTTTACTACATCAGTGCTGCTATTAAAATGCAAGTTATTGTTGAATGAAAAATTTCTACGTAAATTTGGAGGTGCGTGTTATTGTATCCATAATTAATACTTATATTATGGATATTCTTATGAACTTTGTTCAGAAACAGTTGACCAGTATTGCTGTGTACTGTATCATTTTATATCAGAATAAGAACAATTCCTATTGAATTAATATATTTGTATTTTTCTCTAGAGCCAACTTTGATTCCTTTCCAAACCCTCAATCAGGCTACTGTAATCCCTCAAACTACATTATTCTTCATTTATGGCTCACAGTAGTTCTGGGTTAGTTCACAACTAGCCTCAAGCCTGTGAAAAACTGAACAGAAACACCAAGGCCCAGGTAGTAGGCATTGGCTGGTTTTCAGTGTATTATGTCAGAAAGCTCTTGTGATGCAGTGGTAGTGTTCAAGTCCCACCTGAACAGGTTGACTAGAAAATATCTGTATTATGTCAGAATGTTGTATGGGACCAGTTTAAGACCTTTTCTCAAGTAATTGTATTGTGCCCATTCCTCAACTGCAGAATATTCCCACTACTCTGACAGAATAGGCACAAATGTTTGGTAAACACATTTTCTATATTCCGTCAGGCTGGCCACCATGAATGAAAATCAAGGAAAACAACAAACCGACATCTCATTGCTGTATTCCAGCACCTTTGCCCAGGTTATCTTCGTCAATGTGGAAAAGGTGTACATGACAGATGTTCCTGTGAAATGCAACTACACACTGACACCCAGGATCGTTGCCCATAAGAAAGACTGGATTGGAATTTTCAAGGTAGGTCTGATATCTGAAGTATGGCATATCTGACAGTACAAAACTTAGTACTGTGCTAGAGTTAACAAAGTGTGGAGCTGGAGGTACACAGCAGGCCAGGCAGTATCAGAGAAGCAGGAAAGCTGACGCTTTTTGGTTGGGACGCTTTTTCAGAAAAAGAGAAGAGTCCCGATCCAAAATGGCAGCTTTCCTGTTCCTCTGATGCTGCTTGGCCTGCTGTGTTCCTCCAGCTCCACGCTTTGTTATCTCTGATTCCAGCATCTGCAGTTTTTGCTATCTACTATGCTACAGTGTCAGCCAAAATTTGGATTTGAGTCCACGTGAATCCGTAATCTTCTGACTCCAAGGTGAGAGTACTACCACTGAGTGGCAAGAAGTAGTTTTGTATGATGTAATTTGTTTTATATTTATTCTCCCCCATAAACTTTAGATTTTCCAATCATTACTAATAATTCAGGGTGTTTTTATACCATGAAAAGAGGCCCTTTGGCTCACATCAAGCATCTATCTACTTATTACATTTTCCAGCATTTGGCCTTTAGCCTTGTATGCTAATGTGTTTCCAGTGCTCATCTAAATACTTTTAAAATGTCTTGAGGAGTCCTACCTCAACTACCCTTTTCAGACCATGAGTTCCAAATGTCAACAACCTTCTGGCTGAAAGATTCTTTTTTCAAATCCCTTCTAGGCATCCTGCTCCTTACTTTAAAATTGTGCTCCCTGATTATTGATCCCTGTACTAAAGGACAATGTTTCTCCTTAATTATCCTGTCTATGCTCCTCAGAATTTTGTACACCTCAATCAGATGCGCCCTCAGACTTTCTGTTGGAAGGAAAATAACCCCTGCCTATCTAGTCTCTCTTCATAACTGAATTGCTCCAGTTCAGGGCACATTCTGGAGAATCCTTTCTGTACCCTCTGCAGCACAGTCACAATCTTCCTATAGTGCGGTGACCAGAACTGCACACTACTCCAGCTGTGACCTAACTAATGCCACATACAGGTCCACCATAACATCCTCACTCTTGTAGTCAATGTCTTGACTAATAAAGGCAAGTATCCCATATGCCATTTTAACCACCTTATCTACCTATCCTGCCTCTTTTAAGGATCTATGGACATTCACACCAAGACATTCTCTCTGTTCTTTTTATACATCCTAGGATCCTACCATTCATTGCAGACTCCCTTGCCTTGTTAGTCCTACCAAAATGCACTACCTCTCACTTTTCACTATTGAATTCATTTGTCGCTGTTCAGCCCATCTGGCCAGCCCATCTATATCGTCCTGTAGTCTGAGGCTTTAGTCTGAGGCTTTCCTCCTGGCTATTTACCACATCACCAATTGTTATGTCATCAAATGTATTGACCATACCTGCTACATTCATGTCTGTATCATTAATGTACATAATAAACAATGAAGATTCAGCACTGAAGTCTGTGCTACACTATTGGACACAGGCATCAGTGATAAAAACACCCTTTGGCTGTTAACTTTGCTTCTTTCCACTAAGCCAGTTTTGGATTCAATTCGACAAATTGCCCTGAATCCATGGCCTCTTCATTTCTTAACCAGCCTGCCATTTGAGACCTTGTCAGGAACTTTAAAAAAGTCCATGTAGACTACACCAACTGCACTGCCCTCATCTACACAAGCTCGAAAAATTCAATCCAGTTAGTTAGAGATGATCTTCCCTTTACAGAGCCATTGCTACTATCCTTGATTAATTCTGTCCCTCAGAATTTTGTCCAATAGTTTTCTACTACAGATGTTAGACTTACTGGCCTGTAGTTTCCTGGGACCGTGTTAGCTGCCCTCTGGTCCTCTGACACTCCTTCTGTGGCCAGAGGGGATTTGAAATTAATTTCAGACTACAAGCAATCCCTGCTCTTGCCTCTCACAGCAGCCTTGGATACATTTCATCCTGGCCTGGGGATTTATCCACTTTTAAGATTGATAAAACAGCTAATACCTCATCCCTGTCAATGCTAATTTGTTTAATTGTATCACAATTCTCCCTCCTTGATTTCTAGCTCTACATCATCTTTCTGTATTAAGAATACAGATGTAAAGTACTCATTTAAAACCTCTGATGAAGGTTTTCTGATCTTCTGATGAAGGGTCTAGGCCCGAAACGTCAAGTTTTCCTGCTCCTATGATGCTGCTTGGCCTGCTGTGTTCATCCAGCCCCACGCTTGTTATCTCTCATTTAAAACCTCAGCTGTGTCTTCTGGCTCTACACACAGATTGCCACTTTGGGCCTTACTCTTTCCCTGGTTATTCTCTTGCCCCTAATATATAATGCTTTGGATTTTCCTTAATGTTACCCACCAGTGTTTTTCACGTCCCCTCTTCGCTCTTCTAATTTCTTTTTTCAGCAATCTTGTACACTTTCCATACTCTTCTGTAGCATCAGTTGTTTTAAGCTTTTGGTATCTACCAAAGGCTTCTTTTTCACTTATCCAATTGTGTACATCCCTTGACATCCAGTGTTCTTTGTACTTGTTGGTCCCACCCTTCATCTTTACCAGAACATGCCAGCCTCCACTTTTTACTATTACCTTTTTGAATATCTCTCACCACTCTGGTGTAGAGTTTCCTTTAAGCAGCTAATTTCTATTCACTTCGGTCGGATCCTGTCTTTATTAAAATCAGACTTTTCCCCCAATTCCATGTCTTTATTTCTGATTGATCTTTGTCCTGATCCATTATTAACTTAAATCTAACTGAATTATAGTCACTATCACCAAAATGCTCCCCCAACACCACATCTCTCACTTGCCCACCTTCGTTCCCTAAAATTAGGTCCAGTACTGCCCCCTCTCTTGTAGCATTTTCTACATGCTGCCTTTAAAAAGCTCTCCTGGGCACGTTTTAACAATTCTGGCCCCTCTAAGTTTTTCACTCTTTCTCTATCCCAGTTAACGCTGAGAAGTTGAAATCCCCTGTTATTACCCTCTTATAGAGGCATGGAGTCATACAGCATGGAAACAGACCTCCAGTCCAACTCATCCATACCAACCAAGTTTCTAAAACTAAACTAGTCCCATTTGCCTGCATTTGGCCCATATCCCTCAACCTTTTCTATTCATGTATTTAGCCAAATGTCTTTTAAATGTTGTAACTGTACCTGCATCTATCATTTCCTTTGGCCGTTCATGCCATGTACAAACTACCCTCTGTGTGAAAAAGTTGCCCCTCATGTTCCTTCTAAATCTTTCCCCTGTCATCTGAAAATTATTCCCCCCTAGTTTTGAACACGTCTACCCTAGGGAAAAGACCTTTGCTATTTACGTTATCTGCGCCCCTCATGATTTTATAAACCTCTATAAGCTCAACCATTAACCTGCGGTGCTCCAGGGAGATAAGATCCCAGCCTATCCAGCCTCTCCTTGTATGTCGAACCCTCCAGACCAGGTAACATTCCTGCAAATCTTTACTGCACCCTTTCCAATTTAATAATATCCTTCTTATAGAAGGGTGACCAGAATTGTACACAGTACTCCAAAATTAGCCTCACCAATGTCCTGTACAGCTGCAATATGACATTCCAACTCCAATACTCAGATCCTTCAAAGTGGAGTTGCAGGTCGACAGACTTTGACACACTTGCCTTCATTGGTCAGACCACTATGTACCTGAACCCCTAAGTCTCTCTGTTCGACAACACTCCCCAGGCCCCTACCGTTAAGTGTATTAGTTCTGCCCTGGTTTGCCTTACCAAAATGCAACACCTCACATTTATTTAAACGAACCTCCGTCTGCCACTCCTCTGCCCATTGGCCCAATGGATCAAAATCCCATTGTACTCTGAGGTAATCTTCTTCACTGTCCACTGTACCAGCAATTTTGGTGTCATCCGCGAACTTACTAACCAGGCTTCCTGTATTCTCATTTATATAAACCATCTATATAAATGACAAACAGTAGAGGACCCAGCACTGATCCCTATGGAACACTGCTTGTCACAGGCCTCCAGTCTGAGAAACAATCCCCACCACCATCTTACATCTCCTACCATCGAGCCAATTTTGTGTCCAGTTGGCTAGCTCTCCCTGGATCCCATGTGATCTAACTTTACTAACCAGTCTAGCATTCTTCCTGACTCTTTTGGGATTTATAATATATCCCCAGCAAGGTGATTGTCCCTTTTTTGATTTTAAGTTCTACTCATGTGGCCCCAATTGAGGGATTTTCTAAGATACCATGCCTCCTTACTGCAGTAATTGACTCTTTGAACAATATTGCAAGACAACACTTCATTTGCCACCCCCACCCCATCTCACCTAAAGATTATATATCCTGGGTTATTGTGCTGCCAGTCTTGTCCCTCCCTCAACCATGTCTCTGTGATAGCTATGATATCACATCTCTATGCATTAATTAACACCCTCAACTTATCTGTCTTACTTGCAAGATTCCTTGCATTAAAATAAATGTCATCCAGTCTTCCCATGCTTCCTTGTTCCTTAACCTGACTGCTTTTTCACTATCTTCTAAAGTGACAGACTTTAAATTAAGTTACTTCTCGATACTAATTGAGTTAATTACTGTTTTACAACAAGTAAAGCATCTCTGAGACTATTGATTCATTTTGACATGTCGTTCCACGGGCACTGGCTGAACCCCAGCATTTCACAAGAGTAAGCAGTGTTCATGTTAGCATGAGGTAAAGGTGTGTTAACAGGCTCTGTTACCTGCAGGGTCTTGATGGCCAGCCTCAGTCCTGTCAATTGTACATTTCTCAAGAGGAGTCATTGTCCAATGATTGAAGATACGAATCCCACTTGTTTCTTTCATCTCAGCTGAACAATCCCTGTTATAGCTCTTGTTGATATCAGCTCATCATGCCTTAACCTGATACTAAATTTTCTGTCGAATTAGTTGATTCTGAATTTTCAGTGCTGTCGTTGAGGCCCAAACCTTCTAATATGGGTCAGAATCCCCAATTCCAGAGCAAACCAGGAAAAATATTGCATAGATAACAAGGTGTAGAGCTGGATGAACACAGCAGGCCAAGCAGCATCAGAAGAGCAGAAAAGCTGACGTTTCAGGTGTAGACCTTTCTTCAGAAAATTTTCTAATGTTGCTTGGCCTGCTGTGTTCATCCAGCTCTACACCATGTTATCTCAGATTCTCCAGCATCGGCAGTTCCTACTATCTCTGTAAAAATATTTCATAGTTTCTTGCCTCCAATTTTCTGATATCAAATGAAGGATCCCTCGAAACTCACCAAATGCAGGAATCTACACACACAGGAGTGTAGAGGATCCCTCTCATTTTCCATTACTGGTTCCCATAGTTCAGTAAGTACACACTGTGTGTAAATGCCCAAAGTCTCCTTGAGGCACGATGGATAGAAGTTAAAATTGTAAAGTACTTGGTGAAAAGATGGGCTGGCAGGTGGACAAATAAGGGTGATGGGTTGATATGTTGATTAAAGTGAGTTGGGTTGGGTTGGATTGAGGGGGTAGCCAGGAGATTGTTGGGTTGTACAGGGGAGTGTTGCTGTACAGTCAGGTAGTGAGGGGAGTGTTACACAAGAGTTAAATGTTTATTGTTGCCCAGCAATCCTTGGGCAACTATCCAAGCAAATAAATTGAAACCCTCAAAATTCGCTGACTCTATAACTCACCGCTGTAGACATTGTTGGAGGGATTTGAATGCAGAGTAATTGCCAATTAGAAGTTTAAACTGCCTGGGCAATTCCCATGTGGCCATTGCATAGGGACCTTTTGAGAGGTCCCATTGTGTACCTTTATGGAGTGTATCCTGTTTCCAATTGCCTGGAAACCAGAAGATCCGGCTGATGATTTAGGTAGCCAGATACGTTGGATAAGCTCAATCTATTGAACACAGTCGTCAAGTTTGCGTAACAACATAGGAGCAGAAGTGGGTCATCTGGCCCATCAAGCCCGCTCTGCTATTCAATAAGACCATGGTTGATCTTTTCGTGGAGTCAGCTGCACTTGCCCACCCACTCACCATAACCCTAAATTCCTTTACTGTTCAAAAACCTATCAATTTTTGCCTTGAAAACATTCAACGAGGTAGCCTCAACTGCTTCACTGGGCAGGGAATTCCACAGATTTACAACCCTTTGTGTGAAGAAGTTCTTCCTCAATGCAGTCCTAAATCTGCTGTGCTTTATTTTGAGGCGTTGTCCCCTAGTTCTACTTTCACCTGCCAGTGGAAACAATCTCCCTGCTTCTATCTTATCTGTTCCCTTCATAATTTTATATGTTTCTATAAGATCCTGCCTCGTTCTTCTAAATTCCAATGAGTATAAGAATAAGAATGTTCCAACTGTTTGAATCTCTTGACCCACAGTCTCAAAGAATGCCAGCAATGAAGAAAAACCATTTGAGTTCCCACTGCTCAAAGCAAACCTTGAACCTCAAATTAATGTAAGAAACACAAAATTGATCAAGAAGGCCAAGTTTATATTTTAAAAAGGAGGATAGTGGGCATTTTGAATGAAGAAATGATTTCTCCCAGCTTGTTACACTTCCCAGACTTTGGATTCTTTTTCCAAATCAACGTTTTCGAAAGGGTAAAAGCTGACTCAGGAAATACGAGATTAAAAACAAAAAGTGCTAGAGAACTCGGCAGTCTGGCAGTATTTGTGGGGACAGAAATAGTTAGCATTTTGAGTCCAGCGTGATTCTCTTTAAAACAACCTTTATCCACGTACTTTTGTTGTTGTGTTGGACATGTTTAATAAAGATTGGGGAAGAAGTCTTGCAAAAAAACTTGGAGATAGTAAGAACTGCCAATGCTGGAGTCAGAGATAACAGTGTGGAGCTGGAGGAACACAGCAGGCCAGGCAGCATCAGAGGAGCAGGAAAGCTGACGTTTCAACCCAAAACGTCAGCTTTCCTGCTTCTCTGATATTGCAAAAAACTTAGTTACCTACTCTAAAGAAAACTCAACCTCACCTTGGTTATTTTCTATTATCTGATTGATTTGACAGAAATTGTTTAACTTCTACAGTGGTTTTAGGAGTTTCATTTATATCTCACTGTCATGTCAGCGTAATGCAGCTATCCCACCTTGTATCCATTAAGAATTTACCCTGGGTGCATATTCAAGCCATGTTAAGGGTATGCAGTATGATCAACAGTGCCATCTTTCCAATGAGATTTTAAACTGTGGCCCTGAATATCTTCTTAGTAGTAATGTACTTTTGAAATGTCATTGCTATTACAAAATGGAAAACACACCAGTCAATTTGTACATGGCGAGGTCCCACAACGTGGAAATCACCAGATAATCTGTTTTGGCAAGGTGGGACTAGCCCTTCTCCAACTGTTGTTTTGGTCTTCTCACCTCTTCAACTGCTGAATTTCCTGACAAGGTAATAAACTATATGGAAATAAATTGCTTCTGCTATTCTTATTTTTGTTACCTGAATGCATTTTGACAGCTGTTTGCAGTGGGAATATTTTAGCAATGTGGTTCTTTTATTCAAGGTTGGTTGGAGTACAGCTCGTGATTATCACACTTTTGTTTGGGCTCCCCTCCCAAAGGAAGACAACCAGGTAGAGCGACAGCAGCAAGTGACATTTGAAGGTAACTTTCTTTTGACAAAGAACTTCAACAAATTTGTGTGTTTCCAAAACCTTGCAGTCTTCCAGTATAGTGAAATACAAGTTTCAGATTCTTTTAAGTCAAATTTAAGATTCCAAACCGCCTGCAATGGGATTTAAGGTCATGTTACTTGATAATAAATTTGAGCCATGGTGTCTGGAGAAACACTCAGACTTGTGGAAAACAAAAGTGTTTTCACAAGGTTTCTCATCCTCCTGCTCACAATGGAAGGCAGTTGCCTAAGACCGTTTGATCACTCACATTGGCCCCATAGGATTGGCCTGCAAGTTGAACCAACCAACCAACCAACTAACTGGTCACATTTCTGAAACACAATTGCACAAAACTTGCAGGATGCCACTGTCACTAGACCACCCTGGAGAACTGGTGGGTATTGTTCCAACTGGGAAATCGTGAAAAACTGTTTCCCCGGCACAAGGATCAGTTACCAGGAGATGCATTGAAAAGATCTAATAATGAAAGGAGGTGTAATTGAGGTATGTAAGATGATTTAGAGAGGATTAACAAAATAGATATAGAGTGAATGTTTTCCTTTGTGGGAAAATCTAGAATGAGAGGTCAGAGTTTTAGGTTGAAGGATGGTAGATTTAAAACTGAGACAAAAGATCATTTATTTCAGAGTTGTGAATCTGTGGAGTTCACTACCCCAGAGTGCAGTGGATGCTGGTACATTGAACAAATTTTAGGAGGAAATGGACAGATTTTTTAATTAGTAATGGGATAAAGGGGTGTGGGGAGCAGGCAGAAAAATAGAATTGCGGCTGTGACGAGATCAGCCATGATTACGTTAAATGGAAGAGCAGGCTTGAGGGGCTGAATTGCCTATTCCTGCTCCTTCAACTTTGAGGAATTTCTTTGTAGGCATCTCTTATTGTAGACAAACCAGTCAAAATGTAAGTAGTTTGAATAAGAGTTGATTCGGAATGTGATCTTGATTGATTATAAAATCTGTACAGAGTTGCAAAGAAAAGAACTGGGGTTGATACTTCCGTTATAGTAGTTTGAAGAATCGAGAAGACATGGTGTTTGGGTTCTTGTCTGTTTTGAAAAAGATTTTAATTCATTGCTAGTGAAGAATATAAACTATATTTCTTAATCGTATCAAATGATGGAGCAGGCTTGAGGGGTTGAATTGCCTACTTCTGCTCCTTAACATGCATGAGCCTGACTATATTCTCCTTCTGTTCTAGCTTACTACCTTCCGAAAGACTATAATGACTTTTACCAGTTTTGCTACGTTACTCAGAAGGGGGAAATTCGTGGGGCCAGTACACCTTTTGGATTCAAACCGGCTCATTCGAGCTTGTCTGACCACCTGGACAATGATTTCAGCCAAGAAATGCTCATCATCACTACCCAAGTGAGTCCCCTTTATGATGGTACACAAACCATCTGGTTTTGAAGCTTATTACACATGGGTAGGATTAATATGAGGAGATTCTGCACTTGGTGTGAATGATTTGATCCTTTAAAGGATAAAATCACCAAATTATTAATTACATTCAAAGAGATTACTATTTTTGAAGTCTAATTTTGCGATCCTGGCTTAGAACCCTCCCAGAACTCTATACTGCTCCACTTTTGGCTGCTTGTGCATTCCCAATTTCTGTTGGTCTGTCATTAACTGTGCCTACAAATGTCAAGGCTGTAAGCACTGGACCTCTTAACCTTATGTCCCATTACCTCACTCTCTTTCATACCTACCTCTTTCAATCATCTCTTCTAATATTTTCTCCTCTAGATCAATGTCACATCTTGGTTGGCATTATCTTCATTGATTTTCCTTTACTTTCACTGTTTCTTGGAAATGCAGGATCATCTAATATGTGCATTCTAATGTGTCTATGGAGGCTCATTGCAGATGTTTCTAGCTTTTCACAGTATGGGCAAGGATGGATTGACTAGTTCTGTTGAGACTGCCTGGTCTTTCTAGCTTGCTTTCTGTCCTTAGCTACCTGCATTCTTCAAAGGAAACCATGTAGCTACTTGATATTGGTCCCCAAGTAAGTTCCAACCTGTGCTTTTCTCCTAATCTATGTTGGAAAATGACATTGCCAGAGGTTCATCTTCAAGAAACCGTGATTGTTAATCTTGTCCTAACCGACAGACCGTGTCCAAGTTTATGATCTCCCCAGCCATACAAGCTAGATATACAGTATTTCATCTGAGCTGGACTATGATGATGAGTGCTTCAGTTTCTGACTTTTCTGATCTTCAAAGTACCTCAGACCTGACCACTTTGAATTCACATTGGATATTCACATTCACATTCCATGATGTTCCCAGTGCATTTCATGAGTATCTGCTTAAGATGACTGAAGTTGGTATGATGTTCCCAGTGCGTTGATAATGGAATAGTGTAGGTTAGATGGGCTTCAGAATGGTCTCAAAGGTTGGCGCAACATCGAGGGCCGAAGGGCCTGTACTGCACTGTAATGTTCTATGTTCTATGTGTCTATGCATATTAGAAGGATAGACATTACTGTAACTTTGTACACAGTAAGTCTGATACCTCTGTTCATTCACCATCTCTTCCATTAATGGGCAAATGCAGATCATGCTCTGGAAATTTTATTTGCCAATTCGCTATCAATTCAGACATTTAGGGGTAGGCGATGGCCTATTGGTATTATTGCTAGAGTACTAATCCAGAAACCCAGCTAATGTTCTGGGGACGCAAGTTCAAATCCCACCATGGAAGATGGTGGAATTTGAAATCATTAAATTTAGAAAAAGTCTGGAATTAAGAATCTACTGATCACTGTGAAATCATTGCCGATTTTTGGAAAAAACCATCTGGTTCACTCATGCCCTTCAGGGAAGGAAATCTGCCACCCTTACCTGGTCTGGCCTGCATGTGACTCCAGACCCACAGCAATGTGGTTGACACTCAATTGCCATCTGAAGTGGCCGAGCAAGCCACTCAGTTGTACCAATTGCTACAACGTCTCAAAGAAATGAAACCGAATGGATCACCTGGTATCAACCATGGCACTGGAAAAGATAAAGGCAGAAACAACTTTGTTGACCATGCAAAGTCCTTGCTAACATCTGGGGTTAATGCCAAAGTTGGGAGAGCTGTCTCACAGATTAGTTAAGCAACAGCCTGATATAGTCATTCTCACAGAATCAGCCTTTACAGACAATGTCCCAGACACCACCATCACCATCCCTGGATATGTCCTGTCTCACCGGCAGGACAGACCTGTCAGAGGTGGCAGCATAGTGGTACACAGTTGGGAGGATGTTGCTGTAGGAGTCCTCAACATTAACTCCGTACCCCATGAAGTCTGATGGCTTCAGGTTAATCATGGGCAAGGAAACCTGCGGATTACCACATACCATCCTCCCTCAGCTGATGAATCGGTATTCCTCAATGTTGAGCAACACTTAGAGGAAGCACTGAGAATGGCAAGAGCACAAAATGTACTCTGGGTGTGGGATTTCGATGTTCACCACCAAGAGTGGCTTGACAGCAGTACCACTGTTTGAGCTGGTTGGGTCCTAAAGGACATACTTGCTAGAAGTGGCAAGTAGATGATCCATCTCGGCCTCCTCCAGTGGGGTCATACCTGACACATAGGAAGATGGCCATGGTTGTTGAAGGTCAATCATCTCAGACTGCAGTCTATCTCTGCAGGAGTTCCTTAGGGTAGTATCCTCGGCCCAACCATCTTCGGCTACTTCATCAATGACCTTCTCTCTGTCGAAAGATCAGGAGTGGGGATGTTTGCCAATGATTGCGCAATGCTCAGCACCATTCATGACTTCTCCGATAGCCCATGTTCCAATGCAACAAGATCTGGACAATATCCAGGCTTGGGCTGACAAGTGGCAAATGACATTTGTGCCACACAAATGCCAGGCTATGATCATCACCAATAAGAGACAATCCAACCACCATCCCTTGAGATTCAATGATGTTACCGTCACTGAATCCCCCACTGTCAACATCCTCAGTGTTACTACTGACCAGAAACTCAACTGGATTCACCACATAAACACAATGGCTACAAGAGCAGGCCAGAAACTAGGAATACTGCGGTGAGTAATTCGTCTCCTGACTCCTCAAAACCCCCTGTCCACCATCTAGTCAGGAGTGTGATTGAATACTCCCCACTTGCCTGGATGAGTGCAGCCCCAACAACACTCAAGAAGCTTGACACCATCCAGGACAAAGCAGCCCGCTTGATTGGCACTACATCCACAAGCATCCGCACCCCCCACCACCAACGTTCAGTAGCGGCAATGTGTGCTATCTACAAGATGCGCTGCAGAAATTTACCAAAGATCCTTTGACAGCACCTTCCAAACCCATGACCACTTCCATCTAGAAGGACAAGGGCAGCAGACATATGGGAACACCACCACCTCCAAGTTTCCCTCCAAGCCACTCGCCACCCTGGCTTGGAAACATATCACTGAAGCTTCACTGTCACTGGCTTGAAATCCTGGAATTCCCTCCCTAATAGCTTTGTGGGTCAACAGGAGGACTGCAGCTGTTCAATAAGGCAGCTCACCACCACCTTCTTAAGGGTAACTAGGGATGGGCAAGAAATGCTGGCCCAGCCAGGGATGCTCACATCCCACAAATGAATAGAAGAAAAATAAATCTGGAGATTTTGCATCCGAGGTAGTTTCACCTACCAAAATGTCTGTTTCTGTGCCGTTTGACTCTATGACTCTAATAACAGCTTTCATAATTGTGCCATTGATAGTTATAGGGTATAGGCAGAACCTGGTGGTGGTTGCTGGAGTTTGAGTTTCTTCAGCTAATGATTAGCCTACAGTCGCCCATCACTTTTGAAAATCAGTTCATGATCTCTTCAGCACTTGAAGAGCTTGTAGTAGTGGATTTAGTTCTCTATATCATTCCAATCTTATCCCATCCTTAACCTCCTACACTGTTCCACTGAAATTCAACATAGGCTCAACAGCACCCACATCTAGGTCTGTTGTTGAGTTTCGACAATTTCCAATAACAACTAACCCCCTCTCCCTTTTTTAAGCTGACATTTTGTGGTAGTTCTGTTATTCTCATTTATGATGCGTCTAGTCAAATTTTTAAAATTTTCTTTATTTCTCATTTTTGTTTAATAAATTAAACTTTTTATGGCATCTTTCAACATCACTGACTTCTAAAAACACTTTGCAATTACTGAATTACTTTTACCACTTTATTAATACAGGAAAAATGGCTGTCACTTAGTACTGGGTAAACTCCCTCAAATGGCAGTGTGATAATAACCTGATCATCTGTTTTGACGATGTTGGCTGAGGGATGCAGGACAATGAGGAGAACTGTCCTGCTTTTCTTCCAAACATTGCCATGGATTCTTTACATCCATCTCCGAGGGCTTCGAATGGGTCTTATCTGACAGACACCATCTCTCTTCCTGAGTTTAAAAAAAATCGGTTGATTTTTTTTTTCATTTAAATGCTGGAATAGGAGTTGATCTCACAGTTTTTCAACTCTCGGGCAATATCTGTCCTAACTGAGCTGCAGCTGACACCATTGACCACCTCTTTCATTTTTATCAAGCCTCGTATTTTTTTTCCACTTGCTTTTCACTCTATCACAGACTTTCTTGCTCCTATGATGCTGCTTGGCCTGCTGTGTTCATCCAGCTCCACACCTTGTTATTTTGGATTCTCCAGCATCTGCAGTTCCTATTATCCCTGATACAATTTTAACCCGTCCATTAATTTCTTCTTCTCCCTTCTTCCTAACCCTAAGTTCTAGCTTAAAGACTTCTCTGACTAACTATTTTTCCCCAGTTCTGCTGAAAGATCATCAAACTGAAACATCAACAGTTTCACTCCCTACAGATGCTGCAAAACCTGCTGAGTGTTTCCAACGTTTTATGTTGTCACTTCTGATTTCCAGCATCTGCAATAATTTGCTTTGATGTTCTGATGGGGAGTAGTTGAAGCTCTGCAGGGTCATGACTACTGGAATGACCAGCTAGGGCAGAGGCAAGACATTGTTTTCAAAAAAACTGAGCAGGCTTTACTTTCTTTCCTACTGTAGGGAGCTTCTGATTTTAACAGGGTGTGGCTTAGTAAACTAATTGGGATCAGGAGTTAGCTGTGGCAGCACTGAATAATTTCAGTGTCCATGAACTGTGACACACTGGAGATTGAGCAGTTTAAATTTATTGCAGTAATTAAAGTCACCTGGTCCTCAAGTCGGAATTCGTACAATGCATCCCTTCGAAACCCTCCCAGTCACATTGCTGACATTTTGTAGACTGGTTGTTTTAAGAGCTGGGGGATTATTTTTCGACGTTTGCTGGAAGTTAGATTAGACTGCAGGGCTTCTTGGTGTGACTGTTAAGACTGCACTTTTATCTGTCAGGAGTCAAAGGGGCAAATGTTTTGAATCAGTGATGCTCGTAAAAGAGTCTTGCAGCCTGCATTTCCTTTATCTATGACTCTCAGCATGATGGCTAGTCCCATATGTTTCTTAGTCTCCATTCCTAGATCTTGCTGTGAATACTCATGGTGGTGCACCACCACTTTTTCTCTCAGGTAAAACAAGTCTGAGGAATGCTGGAATGTCGTTAGGAGACTTCCATTACCATAGAGCAGGCAGGAAGATTCTTTTTAAAGTGGAATGGTTGCTCCTGTGCATCCCACATTTGCTGTGAGGAAGCAACTGGGCATCCAGCTGGCACCTAGTCTTGGTGGAATGATGGAATTTGGTAGATCGCCATGTGAGCAGTTCCTAATTAGGCAGAAGTCCCATCACTGCAGTATTCCTGAGAGTGGCTGTCAGGACATTGGATGGGAATGTGTCACAACAAGAAATTAGTAACACCGTTGCATGATGGGAATTTACTGTTGCCTTGTGTACAGTGGGTATTATACTTCAGTCCCTCACACCTGGACTAACCTATTTTCTAGTTTATTGTCTTTACATTATCATTCAATTAGCTTCCAGTGATTATATCATTACTGCTGGAGTGTCAGTTTGAATAACTATGTAAACCATCTATAAAAGTCTTCAATAAAACCAAGAACTGCAGATGCTGGAGATCTGAAACAAAAACAGAAATTGCTGGAGAAACTCAGCATATCTGGCAGCAACTGGACCCGAAACATTAGCTCTGCTTTCTCCCACAGATGCTGCCAGACCTACTGAGTTTCTTCAGCAATTTCTGTTCTTGTTTTAAACCAGTGCCCTCTGATTCTGAATCCATTTTTCCCTATCCACTGTGCCCAGACCCCTTTTATGAGTTTGAAAATTTCCATCAGATCTTCTCTTAGCTTTCTTTATCCAAGGGAAACAGTCCCAACTTCTCTTAACTACCTTCATAACTGAAGTTTCCCATCACTGGAGCCATTCTCATAAACCTCATCTGCACTCTCTCTAATGTGTTCACATCCTTCCTACAATGTGGCACCCAGAACTGTACACGATATTCCAGCTGAGGTCAGACCGGTGTCTTTTATAAGTTTATTAGAACCTCCCTGCTCTTGTACTTTGTGCCTCTATTTGTGAAGTCTAGAATACTGTATGCTTTATTAACAGCTCTCTCTACATGTCTTACCACTGTTAATAACTTGGGTATATAACACACGGGTCTATCTGCTTCTGCACACTGTTTAGACTAGTACTCTTTGTTTTATACTGTTGGCCTCTAGCAACTGACCAAAATTGCCCGGGTGAGGCATGAGGCACTTGTTGGTTGCTGGTATCCTTTAAACCATAAATCAGTTGTCAGTTCCTTCAGAAGAGGTGGTGTGAAATCTGAGTGCAGTTTCAGGAGCTGCATATGGCATTGCTTGGGCCTTAGTTTTATGACATTATAAAAACTTGTTTCATGATAAAAACTTCTCCAGATTCCTATTACTCCAAAATATTTAATGCATAGCCAGTTAAGAGTCACCAGGGTTCTTTTTAGCTTTAGTACCTAAGATTTTCACAGTGCAGTTTGAAGGGAGATGGGGATGATATTCCTGAAAACTTTGCAATGATTCCAACATTCCCAAATATGTCTCATGCTTTTCTGTTTCTCTGAAATACTTCTGCAATAGGACAAACTTGAAGAAACAGAAAGAGAGAAGGATGATTTGAAGGCCAGCAATGTGAAACTAGTGGAGGAAAACACAGCCCTGAAAGAAAAGATCAAAGAGTTTGAAACACAGTCACAACAAGACAAGGAAGAACATTTTAGAACATTGGAGATGAATAAGGTACATTAAAGCTCCCCTAATTGCTGTGTAGTTAATGGCCTTGAGCATTGTCATTGGGCCTCCTGCATCAAAATTATTTCTGTGAAATAGTCCAAGTTGCTCAAAGACCAGTAATTAAATTTGAAATAATTATATATCTGAATTTAAAAGCTTTGTTTCACAAAATAAATCTGCAAAGTTTTATATATCCTTAAGATTAAATGGAACCCCATTTACCAAGGCTTGTGAATATTGAGTTGTCGCGCCATTACCAGATTCCAGTCCATCATACAGCACGAGCAAACAGTTTTAGTTATTTCTATATTATTGTCCCTTTGGCTACTAGTTAACGTGGGCCTTGTTGTAGCTAAAGGCAGCCGCAGATGAAACAGCTGGATATTTTTAGATCAGTAATCGGAGAGAGCTTTTTGATTTTTAATTTGATCTTGCTGCCTGCTAGTGATCCTCTTGGGGCCCAGGTTGTCCTGAATGTGATTGATTCCTAAACTGACACGATATTAGAACAGTAGTAGGCCATTCAGCCCCTTGAGCCGATTCCACCATTCAATGGCATCACGGCAGACTGTGGCCTAACTCCATATACCTGCCTTTGGCTCATGTTTCTTAATACTTCTGCTTAATAAAAAATTATGTATCTCAGATTTAAAATTTAACAGCTGCTCCAGCATCCAATGCCTTTTGTGGAAGAGAGTTCCAAACGTCTACCACCCTTTGTGTGTAGATGTGCTTCTTAACATCTGTTTTGAATGGTCTGGCCCTAATTCTCAGACTATGCCCCCTAGTTCTAGAATCCCCAACCAGTGGAAATAGTTTATCTACCCTTCTTTTCCTGTTAATATATTGGAGACCTGGAGCGCATCACCTCTTAATCTTCTAAATTCTAGAGAAAACAGACCTATTTTGTGTAATCTCTTGTCAAACATAACCTCTAAAGTCAAGTTGATGAAGGCTCACCCTGTACAACCTTCTTCCTAAGCTTCTAGGAAGAGTCAAACCACTCCGAATGGCTATTAGTGCAATATCTTTTTAAAAATAAGGAAAGCTAAAATAGTGCACAATACTCCATAAGTGGTCTCACCAAAGCTCCACATAATGCAGATTAATTTCCCTGTTCTTATGTTGTATTACCCATGAAATAAACACTAATATTCCACTTAATTCCATCAACATTCCTAATCACATGCAAATTAAGTTTTTTGGTGAGTCCTGTACCAGGGCACCCAGATCCCTCTGAAACCTTTGAGGTCTACAGTCTCTCTCCATTTCAGTACGATATTGCTTTGTATTCTTCCTGCCAAAGTGGGCATGTTCACATTTACCCACATTTATATTTCATCTGCTGATTTTTGGCCTCATTGCTTTACCTGTTGTCTATATCCTTTTGATACCATCTCCTCTTGACAACTCAATTTCTTAGTTATCTTGATGCCACCACAAAATTTAGCTGGCATACATTCAGTCCCCACAAACCAGTCACTGACCAAGACTGCTATTAGTTGAGGACCCATTAATCCCTGAAGCACTGCGTTAGTTACACCTTGCCAACCTGACAAAGATTCATTGATCCCTACTTCCTGTTAGCTAACCAGTCCTTTAATCATATTGCCACCTATACCATGAACCTGTATTTCATGTAGTAATCTTGGATTTCGAAAAGGCACTTGGTAATGTGCTATATCATAGTACACCAAAAGTACAGGATCCTCCCGTTTATCGTTACTTATGACTATGGCAGTGTTCCTTGAATTAATTGAAGAAATGACTATACTTCACATTTAACCTGCACCAAAACTGACTTCTGAGCACTGTGAAAATTAACTGATCTTGATGAGATAGAGTTCTTAACATAAATGAAACCTACGCAGGTTATCTTTGTGAAGTCTTGTAAGGCCTCACCATATTGTCCTAAAGAGCACAAACTTGAGATCCAGATGCTTGTGAAACATTTCAGCTGGTCTTTGCGATTGAAATCATGAGTTTCTCATTGCAATGTGAATAATAGGTGTTAAACAGAATGTTTTACAGAGATCTCTACTTAGTGCGAGGGCAGTTAGCTCAGTTGGTTTGATAATGAGAGTGTGGTGCAGAATAAAGCCAATAGAGTGGGGTCAATCCCCATGCCAGTTTTAGTATTTTAGGGAGGTCCTGCCTTCTCGCCCCTGCCCCAGCTTGTGGACCCTTTGAGCTATACAAAACAATTGTCTTTCTCTAATGGAGAGGGAGAGATAGCTATAGTTCTTTTGTGATGATGGCTCTGTACCATTTAGTGTGCAGGCAGATACTGTAGTGTAATGTCTTCACAACTTAAAATACTCCTTAACAAATAGAAATCAGAAATAAAAATGAAATCTGTTTGCAAAACCCAGCTTCTGAGAAAAAGCCAGAAAATGTTTTAGGGTTGGATCTTCCGGAAGAGTGAATCTGGCAAATGGTCTATAGACCCAAAATGTAAATCTGTCTTGTCGTTTGACTGTGTGCTGTATTTCCAGCATATTTTGCTGTTGCCTGTTGCTACCCCATTATTGGCTCAATATGCAATTCCGCGTTGGAATAATTATTCCTATCCCCCTTGTTACTTGTATACAACAGAAGGACATGATGGCATTAGAGAAACAAATGTTGGAACAGAAGGTGGATAATGAGGTGGAATTGAAGGCACAGAGTGAAAAGACTGAGCAACTCAGAAGGGAATTGGCTGAAAAAGATGCAATGTGCTTAAAAGTACAAAAGGAAAATCAGGTAAATGCAGTTCTAAAATATGGTGTATGCTATTTATAAATGTGATTTGAGATTTTTGACCCTTTAAAAGCGTTCAGTTGCTGGCTACAGATTATTCTTAAAGCTTGGTATAAAATTGCTGAAAACTTTTTAAATAATAAAACATCAGGATCACACTCCATGGTGCATGGGAAACAGTCTTCAAAAAGTGCAGTGGAGTCTTTTATATGAAGCTGAGAGTGTAGACAGGACCTTGGATCAATGTCCCATTCAAAACATGGCATCTCTATCAATACCATTGCCTGTTGGTACCACAAGAGTGTCAGTTACATTTTGTGCTTCTGAGCTCTGGACATAGTTCAATCTAGTTCAGAGTTGAGTTTTCTACCTATTAACCAATGGGTGAAATGCTTGAAATAAAACATCAGTGTTTCTCACAAGTGTGTATTTGAGACTTTTTAATCACTGAAGTGTTGAGGTTGCAGTCTGTGTCCCAAAACTCCATTTTGTTGGTGTCTGGAAAATTTTGGGGATCCTCGTTCCTGAATCACACAACACTAGCCTACAAGTTCAGCAGGTAATAGGGAGGGCAAATGGAAATGTTGGCCTTATTTCAAAGGGAAAGATAGAGTGTAAAAATAGGGAAGTCTTGCTGAACCTAGAGCAGGCTTTAGTTAGTTCACAGCCAAAATATTGAGACAGTTTTGGGGCCCTTGTCTAAGGAACGATGACCTAACATCGAGGACAGTTCAGAGAAGGAGCAGTTGGTTGATCAAGGGTATGGAAGGATTTTCTTAAGAGGAGAGATTTGCGTAGGTTGGACCTATATTCTTTGGAGTTTGGAAGATTGAAAAGCGATCTTATTGAACGTGCAGGATTTGTAGGAGACAGGATAAATGCAGAAAGGTTGTTCTACCCCTGTGGGAGAGTCTAGACCCAGAGCGCATAATCTCAGAATAAAGGATTGTCCTTATAAGACCATCATCTCTGAGGGTAGTGACTTTGTGGAAGTCTTTATCATGTTGGGTGTAAGTATATTCAAGGCTGAGACAGACAGGTTTTTAATCTGTATGGGACTCGAGAGATGTGGAGTTGAGGATAATTAGATCAGTCATGACCTTGTTGAATGGTGTAGCAGAGACAATGAGCTGAATGGTCTACTTCAGCTCCTACATTTTATACTGTCATGGTGTTTGCATCGCTTCTTATTAGAATGATATCCATCCAACTCCATGCATTGCTCACTATTCTCTTTCCCTGTCACCTCCACCTTCCTTCATTACAGCCAAAATCCATTCAGTTATTGGTCTTCTCACTGATCTTCATTTCTCTCTCTTTTATTAACTACGGCTAAATCAGAAATACTGATACCAGAATCTGCTTCTGCACAGCCCATCGCATCCAGTTGATTTCAAAGTCTCCGATTTAATTTTCAAACCTGTCTGAATCCTTGGTTCTCCACACTTGAACAAACTGCTCCAGCCTAAGCCTCATGGTCATAGGATTGGGAGGAAAGCATTCAGCCCTTTAGCAGTTTCTGCCATTCAAAAAGGTCATGACCAATCTGCAACATAATCCCATGTACCTGTCTTTGCCCTGAATCACTTGGTACCTTCTAACTAATGAAAATCTATCAATCCCAGTTTTAAGGATTGATGATTGATCCACCAATTGTTATTGCAAATAGAGTTCCAAAGTATTTCCTTCTTTCATTCTTAAAAGAACTGGTTCTACTTGTTGTAACAATTCTGCTTCTTGTAGACTCCAGAATTAACCCTCCAATTCTCTGACTTTGGATGACTCTTGGACTGGACTAAAGGGTCTGTTTCTGTGCTATATGAATCTGACAACATTCCCCCAGTTTTACCACCATACACTGACTTTTCTGCCATTGCTTGGCTTCTCCTTGAATTTCTTGCCCAAAGTGATGTTTGCTTTGCTCGCTATTCCCACTCTTTATTAAAGACACTTGCCCCACTGCATTCCTGTCACCGTGGCTTTAGTCTCCTCCAACATCCCTACTTCTTCCTTGTGCTGTAAATATTGTCATTATCCTTTGTAAAACTCACTACTGCATCTTGCAGCAGAGTTACCTATATTGGGCTGAATTTTGACATTGCTTTGTTACATCTGTTTCATTTTTCTTTTTAATAAGGAATTGCAGGCAAAGACGAAATCAGCACAAGTCTCTGTTGAGCAGTTAAAACAGAACAATGACAAAGCTGCAGATAAAGCAAAACGTCTCCAGCAAGAAGCCAAGACACTGAGAATGGAGATCAGCACAAAGGAGACTGAGCTAACAAAGTAATGGGAAAAAGAAACTTGTATTTATATAGCACCTTTCGGACTCTACAGCAAATTAAATATTTTTAAGTGTAGTCATGCTGTTGTGCTTTAGGGAAAGTTGACAGCCAGTTTGCACTTGGGAAGATCCCACAAACAGCAATGAAATAAAATACTGCACATTCTGTTTCTCTGGGACTTTGGTTAGGGACTATATACTGGCTGGCACCCCATAGAGTTGTGAGAACTTTTTTTTTTGCTGTTTATGTTCACCTCAGAGGGCAGCTGACTCCCCTGTTTAACATCTGCTTAACATTTCATCCGAAGAGTGTTACGTTTCCTCAGTCTTGCGCCAGGGATGTCGGTCTGGATTTTGTGTTCAAGTCTCTGGAAAGGGATTTAGATCCTAAATCTTCTGACGTAGCAATTGGCATGCCAACATTAAACTGTAGTTAATGTTTATGGTAAGGTTCATGCAATGATGTATTGTGTGTAAACTCTGTGCCCAGCAATGTTGGGTTTAAAGGATATATATTTATCAGCATAAGAATTTCTGTGCAGCTCCTCACTAATCAAAGATTCTCAATGATTGGATTTTTTTATACCAGTCTAACTGCTCAGTTCCTGATTTGTGTTTCAGCAAACAATGATTACTGTGCCCATTCAGAGGAAGGGAAATTGATTAAGGAACCAGTATGATCGGTTATAATATCTTCTATCTCGACAGAGGGATAATAGGGGAGAGAGAGAGAGAGAACACACTTTTTGAGCAGTGTTAGCCTTGTAAAGAGATCTATCTGGGTGCTAAAATATTGTACTTCTACAGATCCAAGGTAATTTTGTACAGCCTAGAAAATGCTGTGGACCATGCACGTAAATCCCTAATCTTTGAACTTTTAAGTATGAGGAAAACAGATTTTTAATCGACAAGGGAATCGGGGGTTATGGGGATAAGGTGGGAAAGTGGAGCTGATGATAATCAGGTTGGCCACAATCTCATTGAACGGCAAAGTAGACTCAGTGGGTCGAGTGGCCTACATTTGCTGCGAAGACTTAGATTAGATAGATGGATTCACACTGATATAAATATTCCAAGCAGAATAAAATGTGAATCCTCAAGTTTTGCACAAGGGCTGTTCATTTTATTGTACTTTTCTGAATGAATGTTCTAAATAGATATATCCAAATTTTATGAATAGTTTATTTTTCAAAAAAACAATAAAAGGGAAAATTGTATCAGAGATAAAAGGTACTGCAGATGCTGGAGAATCCGAGATGACAAGCATGGGGCTGGATGAACACAGCAGGTCAAGCAGCATCATAGGAGCAGGAAAA
>JAHRHZ010000105.1:4157149-4243211 GCA_024137785.1 Ginglymostoma cirratum
GAGGTGACTTTCTTTTCCTTGTTCTGTTAAGACTAAACGCTTTTGGGTCTAATTGTAGCAATTTGCCTGCTGTAGCTTAACTCTGCAAAGGGGAGTGGCCAAATATATGTTTCTACTAGTGGGAGGGTCAGTAACCACAATGCTCAGGTTTAAGATAGTTGAGGAAAAAATTGGAAGGAAATGAGAAGTAATTTTTGTTTAACGCTGCAAGTTGTTCTGATCAGAAATTCACTACAAGAAAGGCAGTGGAAGAAAGTTAAATAATGCCTTTCAAAAGAGGAATTCGAATAAATACTCCAAGGAAAAAATCTCTGTTAGGGGATAAAACAAGAAGAGTGGGATTAATTGAACAGCTCTTTCAAAAATACAAATGACTTCTTTCTGAAATGTAGGATTCCAACTTGTGGCATTCTTTGTAAGTATCATTTTCCTTATAACTCAAACCTTCACATCTCTGTACGCTGGGACTTTATTCCCTGAACTGTAAGAGGCTTAAGGGGTGACCTTAGGAGGTTAGTAAAATCATGAGGCACATAGATAATGTGAATATCTAAGGTCTTTTCTCCAGGATAGAGGAGTCCAAAACTAAAGGGCATAGGTTTAAGGTGAAGGAGAAGATTTAAAAGGGACTTGAGGGGTAACTCTTTCACATGGAAGGTGGTGTATATTGAATGAGCTGCCAGAGAAAGTGGACAAGGTGGGTACAGTTCTGAAATGAAGAGTCATTTGGACACCTACATGGATAGGAAAAGTTTAGACGAACATGGGCCAAGTGCAGGCAAATGGGGAGGCGATGGCCTATATTATCGCTGGATTGTTAATTCAGAGACCCAGATAACTTTCTGGGGACCTTGGTTCAAATCCCACAGTGGCAGATAGCGGAATTTGAATTCAATAAATATCTGGAATTAAGAATCTAACAATGACATTGCTGATTGTTGGAAAAATCCATCTGGTTTACTAATATCCATTAGGGAAGGAAACTGCCATCCTTACCTGGTCTGGCCTACATGTGACTTCAAATCCACAGCAGTGTGGTTGACTCTTAACTGACCTCTGGGCAATTAGGGATGGGCAATAAATGCTGCCCAGCCAGTGACATCCTCATCCTGTGAATGAATAAAGAAAGAAAATAGTAGTAGTTTAGTTTAAGAAACCTGGTCAGCATGGTTGAGTTGGACTAAAGGGTCTGTTTCCATGCTGTATATCTCTGACTCTGTTTCACATGTACAGGACTTACCATAGTCATACTTTTAAACAAAATCATGCTGTCGTATGTCTGGTTCTCATTTATACCAATAGCTGCAAGAGCAAGTAGAGAATCTCCAGCAATGTCTGACGGCCGTAGAAGAGCAGTTGCAGGTGGCTGAAAAGCAGCAGGTTCAAACGATTGCGGAGCTGAGAGCAGCAAAGGCTGACAGGGACAAGAGTGACGCCAATCTCCGAGATGCTCATGAAGACGTTCAGCACTGGAAAAGCAAATTTGAAAAGTTGGACCAAATCTTTTCTAAGAATGAGGTAAGCGTGACCAGAAAGCCATTGTTAACTAGCCACAACAACAATAACTTGCACCATTCTCAATGTAGTTAAATATCTTGTGTTTGACTTTGAGCCATATGGGGAAGTACTTGGACAGATGACCAAAAGCCTGGTCAAAGAGAGATGTTTTAAGGAGCATTGTGAGACAGCCATAGAAAGGCAAGGAGATCTAGGTAAGGATTTCAGAGTTTATAGTTCCAAAACTGTTTGAAAGCAGAATTTGTTACTAAAATTTAGACTGTTGAATTTTCAACTCATGTTTGGCCTTTGCTCTTTATTGAGTATGTACCTTGGTTCTTCCCCTGGAGAGAAAGAAGGGAGGTGTTTCAGTCTTCAATTTGTTGCCCTTGTTGAAGAGGTCAGTAAAGAGGGTGGGATGATTCTTAAAGCATTTTATATTTTAAAACATTTAAACTTTTAATTTGAGTGTTAACCTACTTAATTCAAACACATTAACGTAGTCATACTTTCAAACAATATCAATTTTAAACTAAAAATTGTGAAGGTCTGCTGCCTTTAGCACAATTTCTGCCCAGATTTATTCTTGTTCTCTCAAGCCTGTTCTGCCATTCAGTAAGATCATACTCCCCTACTTGCATTTTTAGTTCCACATTCCCAGCTACAAATGATAACCTTTAACTCCCTTGCCGAAGGGGAATCTTTTTTTTCCACCCTAAAAATATTCTAAGTCTCCCACCTACACTGCCTTCTGAGGCACAGAGTTCCAAAATAGTTGGATATGTATCCAATGATTTTCTTAAAATGTTAAACATTTGAAATTAAGGAGAATGAGTGGTGTAAGGTAAAACCTTTAATAATGCATGACCAATGTATCAGGAGAAAATCAACAATAATTTACACCTGTTTCTCCAAAGTAGCGATAAAATTCCTGGGTCTTTGTGCTTGATTTGTAAACCAATTGCTATTAAGTTTTCTTTTAGCAAATAGCAGTGAGAAATCAAGTTGCAGAAATAGTCACCGTTTTTGTAGGGAGTCTGTCTTTGTTAAATAGGATTAAATTCATTGCATCATAGAATGAAAAGTGTGAATTGTATTTTGTGTAACTTTCCATTTGATTGCACCGGGACGTCTTGTGGGCTCACCGATAACCAATATTGTTTTCGTTCCAAATTTGGAGAAGTTGGTGAACACCAACATAACGGGCCAACAGCTCCCTCTGTACTGTATCATTTCATGATCAATTTCCGAGTAGGGGACCTGATGAGTGGACAGGATTCTGACTCCATGGAAGTGACTACTGACATGGAAATATTATTAATTAGGAAAATCTCTATGAATATAAAGCACTCAGCTCCCAACTATTTATCTTTAATCATATTTGTTGACATTCAAATTTTCTTCCTGCTCTGTTTTCCCTGGTTTGCAAAATTAAAGGGCGATTTGCTTTCTTCTCACTAGGGAAGAACATGTTCTTTGTTTTTGGTTTGTACTCCTTGGCTTTGTGTTTCACAGCTGTCTTGGCCTGTTGATGATCTTTGATAGAATTGATTAAAATTTCTGAACTCAGTGATTGGAAAGAAGAAAGATTTTCCATTTTGTAGAAAAGGGTTGTAAATCTATAGAATTCCCTGTGCAGTGAAGCAGTTGAGGCTACCCCGTTGAATGTTTTTAAGGCAAAAATAGATTTTTGAACAGTGAAGGAATTAAGAGTTGAGTCCACAAAAAGATCAGTCATGGTCTTATTGAATGGTGGAGCAGGCTCAATGGGCCAGATGCTGCTATTTCTTATGTTCGTATGTCTTAGGATCTCCGATCTTGTACCTCTATTTCACAAATGTTTACAAATGAGCTACCAGTTAGTCCATCAACTCATGTTTACGCTCCACAGGAGTCTCTTCCCACCCCTTTTCACCTAACCCCACCAATTTATTCTTCTATTTCTTTCTCCTTGTTTCTCCCTCATGTATTTGTCTATCTTCCCCAGAAGTGGGTCTGTGACTTTCATTGCACTTGTTCCTTGTGGTAGCATGTTCCACACTCTTGCCACTCCCTGGATTAAAAGGTTTCTTCTGAATTCCCTGTTGGCTGTGTTAGTCACTGTCTTCAGAGTAGTTGGAAAAGAATGATGGAGATGCATTTAAAGGGATGCTTGGCAGGCACATGAGGGAGAAAGGATATTCTGTAAGAGTTAGAAATGAGTGAGAGGTGGCTCATACGGATCACAAGGCAAACAGTACAGACCAGATGGGCTAAATGGCCTTTTGCAGTGTTCTAAATGCTGCAGTGTCTGGGGGGTTTTGATTTTAAGTTAACAATTATAAAGTGGATTCAGATCTACCCACATTTTGACTTTACACCCAGGACCCTAACTTTTCAGAGGCAGCAATGGCTTGGACTTCTGACAGCTGCAAAATCTCTTTTTAAATACATGCTCTTTTTGATGGATGAGGCCTATTGGACTTCTTCATAATTCCTAAAGCTGAAAAACATAGGCTTACTACAGACCAATAATGAACGCTTGCCTTTTCATCAATTCACATATTCCATTCCTGTTCCCCCACCCCTGCTGTTCCTCCCACCATGCTTGGGAAGCAGTGCATTTTTACAACCAATGTGGAAAATGAAGAGGTGTGTGCCAGCCATAAAATGGTGGGACAATTACAATCCAGCCATTACTGCCCCATCAGTCCCAAACATTGGCAAAGTGATTGTCTACATCACCATCAAGCAGCACTTGCTGAACAATAACCTGCTCAGTGACGCTAGGATGGGTTTCCATTAGGGCCTGTCGGCTCGTGACCTCATTATGACCATAGTCCAAACATGGACAAATGATATGAACTACAGAGGGTGACACAAGCCCTTGATATCAAGGCTGCGTTTGACCAACGGTGACATACGGGACCCTACTGTAAACTGGAGTCAAAGGGAATCAGGGAGAACACTTCACTGGTTGGAGTCATACTTAGTACAAAGGAAGGTGGTTATGGTTGTATATGCAAGGAAGATTTGGAAAATATCCAGATCTGGGCTGATAAGTGGCAGTAACATTTGTGTCACTCAACTGACGCATAATGGCCATCTCCAGCGAGAAAGAACGTAGCCGTCTTTGAAATTCAGTGGCAATACCATTGCTGAATCTACCCCACATCACTATAAGTCTCAGGGGGTTATCATTGTCCAGAAGCTATACTAGACCAGCTGTATACATACTGTGGCCCCAAAGGCAGGTGAGAGGTTAGGAATTCCGCATTGAGCAAATCATTCCCTGAATCCCCAAAGCCTGTACCACCATCTACAAGGCCTAATTCAGGAGTGTGACAGAATGGTCCCAACTTACCTGAACGTGTGCAGCTCAAACAACACCAGGAAAGTTGACACCATCCAGCATAAAGTATCCTACTTCATTGCCACACCATCCATGTCCTTCAACATTTACTCCCTTCACCATATCACCTTTATAAATGCATGACCTTGCTCACTCGAGAAACAAGGGCAGCAGGTGCAGGGGGAATACCACCTGCGCATTCTCCTCTGAGCCACACTCTATCCTGACTTGGAACTACATTGCTATTCCTTCAGTTTTGCTGGGTTGCAATCCTGGAACTCCCTCCCAACAGCAGAGTGGGTCTACTGACACCCCATGGACTAGATTGGTTCAAGAATGCAGGCTTAAAGGTGGACAGATCCTCAATCTGAATGAGTTGAATCCCAGGCTGCTGTGGAAAACAAGGGAGGAAGACACGGGTTCTGACCCAAATCTTTAATTCATGTCTGGACACTGGGGAGGTGCCAGAGGACTGGAGGATAGCCAATGTGGTTCCACTTTTCAGTTGGAGAGGCAAGGTTTGGTCAAGGATAGTCAGCATAGCTTAGTCAGAAGGAGGTAACACCTAACAAATTTGATGGAATTTTTCCAGGAAGTGACTGACTGTGTAGATGAGGGTAGTACAATTGATATAGTTAATATGGATTTCAGAAAAGCCTTTGACAAGATCCCATATGGGATACTGATAAAGAAGGTAAAACACATGGGATTCTAGCTAACTTGGCAAGTTCGATTCCAAATTGGCTTAGTGGCAGACGGCACAGGGTGGTGGTAGAAGGCTGGCTGTGTGATTTTACTGGAGGAGGTACAGAGGAGACTCGCCAGAATGTTACCTGGGAATGGAGCAGTTTAGCAATGAAGAGGGTCTGGATAAGCTCAGGTTGTTGTCTTTAGAGCAGAGAAGGCTGAGAGGAGACCTAATTGAGGTGCACAAAATTGAACAGCAAGAACAGGGTGGATAGAAAGCAGCTGTTTCCTTTAGGTGAAGGATCAATAACAAGGAGGCATAATTTTAAGTTGGAAGACAGGAGGTTTAGAGAGAATTTGGATAAAAACATTTTCATCCAGAGGGTGGTGGGAGTCTTGAGTGCGCTGCCTAGGAGGGCAGCAGTGTTGGGAAATGTCACAATCTCAACAACGTGCTTGCATGAGCACTTGAAATGTCACAACATTTAAGACAATGAGCCAACTGCTGGAAGTGGATCTAGTGTAGATTTTAGTTGTTCTTTTGTTGGTGCATACTTAATAGGCCAAAGGACCTTTTCTGTGCTGTGATTCTAAGGCAGCTCTCTTCCACCTTCTAGGGTGTTTGGGCCATAAATTCTGGATTAGCCAACAATGTCCACGACTTGTCAACAAATATATTTTAAAAAGAGAGACTTTAATGTATATAGTGCCTTCTGCCACAGTCTTGGGAAGCTCCAAAGCACTTCACAGCCAATTAAATACATTTGAAATGTATTCATTGTTGTAGAATAGAAAACATGTCGTGCAGTTTGTGTACTGTGCGTTCCCACAAAGAGTGTTATAATAACGAGCAATTAATTTGTTGGTGCTGCTGAATGAAAAGCGTATATTGGTGAAGACATTGGAGCAACTTTCCTTTTTTCCCCTCCGTTCTGTAATGGGCATTACGGTGACTCAGTGGTTAGCACTGCTGCCTCACGACACCAGGGATCTGAGTTTGATTCCACCGTCAAGCGATTGTCTGTGTGGAGTTTGCACATCTCCCCATGTCTGCGTAGTTTTCCTCCGGATGGTCCAGTTTCCTCCCACAGTCTAAAGATGTGCTGGCTAGCATGCATTGGCTAAATTGCCCGTAATGTCCAGGGATGTGCAAGCTCGGTGAATTAGCCATGATGAATGCAGGATGATGGGAATAGGGTAAGAGGGTGGGTCAGAGTGGGATATTCTTCAGAGGGTCATTGTGGACTTGATGGGCCTGCTTCCATACTGTAGGGATTCTATGAACTCCCATGCTCTTGTTCAAAATAGTACCATAGAAGCAGATGACATCTTGGTTTATTGTACCATCTGAATGATGGCATCACCACCAGCGCAGCATTCCCGCTGGACTGCACTGGAATGTTGGTCAAGATGACAAGAAAATCAAGCTCAGAGAGCAGTGAGAAGAGAAAGGTCTACTGTGCTGATATCTGGTTTCTTGAAGGCATGTCATTGCCAGAAATATAAGCTGCTGCAGTTAGCTGATCCTGTTTGGCAAATTAATTGTACTGCTATAACCTTGTGACAATGCATGCGCTGAGAGTCACAGCAGCACTACCGTGGATAATGCCATCACTGAACTAGAACTAACTGGCTTTTATTAATAATAAAAAAAAATGCACAATTTAAAGATGTCTGCTTCATCAGTTCAAATTACACTTGCAGTATATATTTCTGCATAACTGGAGTAACAACAAGGGTGGCTGATTTTACAGGATGACAATGTCTGGTGAATGACCCATGTGCCAATTAAATCACGATGGAATTTTTTTTCTTGTCTCTGAATCATCTTGTACACAGCAGAATTCTCACCAGCCTAGATCTTTGTCTTGCTGTGTAATAACCTGATCGTTCACTTGTAGAGAGTCAGTGAATCTATCATTAACATATCAAAATCTACTTTTTCTGATGAAGGGTCTAGGACCGAAACGTCAAGCTTTCCTGCTCCTATGATGCTGCTTGGCCTGCTGTGTTCATCCAGCCCCACGCCTTGTTATTTCTGTTGGGTCAGTTTTCTTTACTAGATTTTGGGAGTAAGACTTAACTCATAACTGCAAAGTTACCTAATTATTTCATATGTTATTATTTTATATTTCATTGCACGTGCTCCCATGTCTTTGGGATCATTTTTAAGAATTCTGATTCAGTAAGATTGACTTCAAATAGCATAGTTACAAAAAAAACTGATGTCTTGGTCATTTCAACACATTTTACTGAATTTGCATTGTTTGAATTCCTTATCTTGTTTTAAGAACACTTACAATTTGTGACTCACTGGTGACTTAACTGGAGGCAGAATCCACATGATTATAATCTAATTGAACAAAGAATCTTGCCTTTGTACCTGGAACCTGCATTTCTGTGTCTTGTTGCCATTGTGTTGTTAAAGAAGCAAACGGCCATTTGCACATCATGCTAATAATTGCTGTTTGAAAGAGGATTCCAGTTGGCCCTGGTCTCTTGCTGTTTGTTTGCTGCCCTGTGAATATTTCCTATTCTATCACGTGAATATTTTTGACCATTATTGTAGGGCTACATTCAAACTCTGAGGAAATAAGACTTCTCCAAGAGATAGTAGGAACTGCAGATGCTGGAGAATCTGAGGTACCAAGGTGTAGAGCTGGGTGTAGAGCTGAAGTTTCGGGCCCAGACCCTTCTTCACAAAATTCTGAAGAAGGGTCTAGGCCCGAAACGTCAGCCTTCCTGCTCCTCTGATGCTGCTTGGCCTGCTGTGTACATCCAGCTCTACACCTTGGTATCTAAGACTTCTCCAATGCTGATTCGCAATATAAAAATAAGTTACAAGAATTCTTTCTTATCCTCCTGTCTTGAAACACATTCAGGTTCGGATGATATTCCCAAATTTATCTGCTGCTTTGAAGAAGCCTTCATTCTTGCATGTTCTAAGACTGTAACCCAGCAGTCTATTGAAATGTTGGGCTATTACTACTGAGCCCTATTCTGCATGGGGATGAAGGCAGCCAATGTCTACATAACGCTCAATAACAAATTATGTTTATGTCATTTTTCCTCCATGATAGTTTGACCTTCTGGCTGAACTGCAATAGGGATATGCTAACATTTTTTAAAAAAATGTTGGAAAAGAAGAGACAGGTTGAACCACCAAGCCTGCTGTTAACCCCACCCCGACACCCCCACACACTCTGACACCAGTCCATGAGATCCCATGGGCCAGGTGTTACCTATAACGACATGTGATCTCAGTCCCAGTCAGGAATTGATCTGTCGCCCTCTTGACGACAACAGAGAGTCAGACCCACTCAATCAGCTGGATCCACCTAATTCCTTTCTTAACTGGATTCTGCACAATACAGTGTGTCTATTGGCTAAGCCATTCGGGAGGCCATCGTCACATGGTGGTATTTATGACAATATGATGAATAGGAACTAGATAAAAACCCTAGTTAAAGCTGTAGAAATATATCCATTTGTGTCTGTTGTGCCTTTATAGGGTTGTACTGAGGGGGGCAGCACTGCAGACCATCCACTCCAGAAGGAGATTGCAAGTTTAAAGGCTAAGCTACTGACAGGAAAGTCTTGCTATGTACAAAAGTACAAGGAGTGCCAGAGGCTGCACAAACAGATCGACAAGTTGAAAGCGTTATTGGTATGTTAGTGGGACCTCACTGTCTGGGAATAAGTAGCTTAAGTGGGAGTTATAGGATGAAAGCACCGTAATTTAATTAGAAACAAAAGCTGTGCGTGCTTCCGGTACGTGTGCAAAACTCAACAGCAAAGCTGTGGTTACATACTTGATATAAATTGTTCAGTCCGATGCCCTGTTGTGGGCTGTTCGCTGTATTATTGTCTCCAAGTTCTCAGAGTTTCCTGACTACGTTCAAAAGTGTTATCTATCATAAGGAATTGGAACACTTTCCATTCCGGGCCCCTGACATCAATGGGTAATTTTGAGATTGGGTGTGGCAAAATTAGGCGCAATCATAAAGCATTTCCATTTTACCTTCCCATCGAGCCACAGCCAGAATATACCTGTTTTTCCTGTGCCACTGTGACAGTTTCCATTGTCACTGAATTGTGGACTGAGTCCATATCTATTTAAAAACAGGCCTAAAGCAGGCTTGGCATTAGGTTTAATGAACAGATGAAGATGTATCCATTTATATTTGGTAACAATTTGATAGAGGGGAAGGCTTGTGTTGTTACCACTCTAGGGACGGCCCTTGCTTGAGGGGAGCCGACCTTTCACAGAAGATATTCTTGCATGAGCAGAAATTTCTTATTGGTTCAGAGTTTCTAGCAAATCTTTTGTGAGACGTCTGAAGAAACTAAGATGTGACTTCCAACACTGTTCTCTCCCACCCAGTCTCTGGGTCTAATGGTCCCAAAGCTGTTTGGGCCACATATTTGTATACATGAGTCCAGAGGGCAGCAAAAGGCACCAGTACGAAAGCACTTACCGTTCAAATTGTCAGATAAGGGTGGAAAGATTGTGATCTGGAAAGTGAACTTGTAGGCTGAGAAAGAGTTGAAGCAGCGAAATGACCCATTTCCTTATACTAACATAATTATCCTAACTGCCACTGCTTTTTAAGAAGATGAACTGTGAGTTAGATTTTATAATTGTACTCTGAAACTTTTGATCAAAAGCTTTCTCCTCAATGTATAAAAATCTGATAGCTAACGGACGCCTTTGTTTTCCAAATAATATTTTCCTAAGGATTCCTAATGTCAGGAATCTGTGCAGGCAAACTGAGCAGGAAGGGCAGCTCTGTTAGAAAGTCTTTACAGACTGTGTTGCTCCTGGTTCAACGTTCAAAATCACTCGTTTCAGTTTGTTTTAGCCACTTGGCTGACAAAATAGGAGTAAAATTATTGAAATGTTCAGCTGATCCAAAAGCCTTATGCTATGGTGCCGTGGTCTGCTCACAAATCTCAGTTTTAAGCTTTTTTATGGCTATCTTATCAGCTGTGATGAGACCCTTTTAATCTTGGGTTCTGCCACCAGATGGAATAATCCAAAAGCAAACCTGCCCTTCCTCCTGACTGTGGTGATATGTATTTGAATGTGTGAGTATCTTTTATTAGATGAACTCTTCTTTGTAGTTCTGAAAGTTATGAACCAATAACTGTTCTCTGTGCAACAGGAAGACAAGAATAAATGCCATTCTCCAATCAAAGAGATAGTTGAAATCACAGAAAATGCAGAGACAGGTAGAGGAATGGAATAGTTGGAGAAAAAGAACTGGAAATTAAAACAGGACAGCTGGGATTCCAAATGTGTCTAGGAAGAGTGCTGCAAAGTGGACATTATTGGTTCAAGCATCTGTTCTGCGTAGCATCTGATATTCGATTTCATCGCAATCAATAGAATTAAACATCAGATACTAGTGGAACAGGCAGGAAATCCAATATCAGCCACTTTGCACCACTGCATAAGTCAAATCTCTACTCTTTTTAGTTTTTAATTATTTCAAATACCTTCCACGCTTACACGGTGATATTTCTGCTAAAATCAGTCCTGTTCCCCAGTAATCTCAAACATACATTTCCCGGGCTTGGATTCTACAAGATTGCCAGTTTTTTTTTTTAATACCCTTGAATCTATTTTTTGAAGCTCTGACCGTGGGTGGTTGGACTATTGACTTAGTTCAAATATTGTAGCGACTTCTGTTTTTATTAAACATTGCAGTATTTATTTAGCTCACTGAGTACCCCTGATGGTAACAACCTGGTACTGAAGTTTGCAAAAGAAAATGGACTCTGCACAATATTGAGCATGGTTCTGTTACAACTGTGACCAGCCTGCCTATAAAGTTAAATTGTAAAATTATTTTTAAAATTGGACTGTCTTGTAGAAGCAGTATAGTGCCAATGATGTCTATTTTCAACACAGATCATGATTCTTTTAAAAAAATGAAATTTATAGACTGCTTTTCATAAGTTCAGGATGTCCCGAGGCACTTGGCATGCAATAAAGTAGTTTTGAAGCATAGACACTGTTGTATTGTAGGAAACACAGTGAACAATTTATTCACAGCATGCCCTCGCAAACAAATTTGTTGATTTTTGTTTTAAAGATGTTGGCTGAGGGACATATATTGGCCAAGCTATTAGGATGAATCTGCTACTCTCCTTTAGAAGCTGCTGTAGATTCTTCTATATTAAGAAGCCAGCAAAAATGCAGTGCTGCCTCACTCCTGCAGCCTGAATTATGCACCTTGGATGGAACACATGGTTTTCTGGCACCAAGATGCAAGAAATAGCGCATGCTCAGTTGAGGACTTGGTCCCAAAGTACAAAACCCATTTGATCCTTGCAGCAAATAAAAACAGTGATTAAAGATTTAAAGTTTTAATTTTCCAAGTGTTTACTTTAGCAAAGCAAAATGCTTACAAGTTTAGCCGAAAGCACAGCAATAAACATTGCAGGGAAATTTCACTGAGAAGTTTACTTAATATATGAGCACTGCGTTACTGAAAAACTAGGATGTGCACATTGCAGGGGGTCTGAAATTGAATACCAGCTCCTCTCTTCCCTAATTCACTCCTGCCATCCTCGAATGATATTTTGAGTCTTAGGATGCATTGACATACCCTCTTCTCTTTGAACTGGTGCATTACCTGAATTTCAAATGATTTTTTTCACGAAAAGAATTCTAGAATTTTCAAAGAATAAACAGAAGATATTGGAAATGCACATCTAGAACTGGGCCAGTTCTCCTGGGAGCCTAAATACAGAGTGTTATCAATCATCTTTTCCTTTCCAATATTGAATTAGCTTCTATATGTTTCCAGTAATTGGTGGCCAATTTGAATTGGATTAGTTTTGGTTTTGCTGTATACTTGGACAACACATCAGATGCTGACAGTAAAAGTTAAGATTACAGTAGAGTCCTGCTTTGCAAACTGTGTCTTGTCTCTGTTTCCTTACCTGTGTTTTTTTTCACTTTATGAAAAGCAGCCAGTTCAGGGGGGGTGTCTGTGCAGCAGCCTGGGACTGAATTAGCAGAAATAAAGTCAAAGCTTGGGGACAGAACAGAGAAAGCACTGGTGAGTGGCTTACACACTGCTGAGTTTACGAAGATGTTGCCAATTTTATGTTGGTTTGCACGTTGGTGTATTTCGGCCCTTTTGTTTTTGCAGCAAGAAGTATAATCTTACAGCAGAGGATGAGGTACCTCTACCTCTTCTATGAAAGAGTTATCTAATTTACCCCTGTTCTCTCTCACTACCCCATCCCATCCCATTTCCCAATATCAGCAGTTTCCACATAGTATTGTAAATTTTTCCTTTTTAACAATTTATCCAAATCCCTTTCGAACATTGCTGTCTCTGCTTGACAGGTTGCAACAGCCACAATGTAACATCTTTTTTCTTGTTCATGGGATCGAGGTGCCACTCATTAAGCCAACACTATTATCCATTCCTAATTGCTTAGAGGGTAGTTAAGGATTAACTACTAAGCTGTGTCAGTCTGGAATCGTATGGGTAAGGATGGCAGATTTCCTTCCCTGCAGGGCATCCATGATCCAGATGAATCTTTATGACAATCGATAGCAGTTACATGGTCACCATTAGTCAGCCTTTTATTCCAGACTTTTCTCGTTGAGTTCAAATTTCACAGCTGACATCGTAAGTTTCAAACCTATGCCACCAAAACATTAGCCTGGGTTTCTGGATTACTGGTCCAGTGTCACTATCACTGCATCACTTCCAGGGATTTATTGCCAATCCCTAATTACCCTGGAGAGGTGGTGATCATGAGCTGCCTTCTGAACCACAGTAGTCATGTAGTGTTAGGTACACCAACGTACTATTAGGGAAAGAGTTACTGAAGTTGAGGATAATTTGTTTGTATTTAATCCAGACGGTTGTTGTATTTCACTTGATTTTGTTTTATACTTGTTTGTATTATAGAGTTTGAAAATTTTGCTGAGATATCTCCACAGTAACTGGCATTAATATAAGAGTATTTCACAACATAATCAAACAAGTTTAACATTGAAATATGTAGAGACATATTACAACAGGCGACTGAAAGCTTATTCAAAGCTGTGAGCTTTAAAGAGCAAATTATAGGAAAAGAGAGAGAAGCAAAGTGGAAGAGAGGGTTAAGGTGTAAAATCTAGAACACGGTGTCGACACATTTCTGATCATTGGTTAAAACAAGGTATGACCTGAGTGAGGAATTCCTCTTCTTGATAAGCAATAAGCTGTTACAACTTGCCTGGACAATTGCAACACTCAAGAAACTCAACAAAGCAGGACAGAGCAGCTCACTTATTGGCATCACATCCACAAATGTTCATTCCACCGCTGACGCTCAGTAGCAGCCGTGTGCACTATCTACAAGATGCAATGCAGAAATTCTCCAAAGTTCATTCAGCAGCACCATCCGAAACCACAAACATCACCATCTGGAAGGACAAGGGTAGCAATACATGAGAACATTACCACCACCAAAGCCTTCCCCATCCCAATCATTTCTTCATTGTCACTGGGTCAAAATCATGGAACTCTCTCCGGAAGGCAACTAACCACCATCTTCTGGAGGACAGCTAGAAATTGGCAAAACAGGTTGACCCAGCCAGTGACATCAGCATCCCGTGAACAAATTTATTAAAAAAAACTTATTAGACTTTCCTTTGTGAATGTGCATTGTATGTTAATGAATTTTATCAGGAAATTTATTCTTTGTAAATAACTCTGCTCCCTTTAGGTTAGGTTTAAAGAAATCGAACGTGAACTTGATAATAAGACCCATATTGTGGACCTTCGCACCATGGAAGTGGCTGATTTACAAGAAGAGATCAAGGTGTGTGGATTCAGTGCTGTATTTGTGTTAACAAAAAGGACCTTCATTTTTATGTAGACACTTTAATGTAGTAAAACCACCCAAAGAGTTCATGGAAATGTTGTGAAACAAACTAAACATCAAGTTGTATAAGGCGCTATTAGGACATAAGTAGTATGTATCATTACTGTATTTGGCAGATACTGTACTATCAGATACACTGGGGAGAAAGTTTCCAAGATGACAGGAAAGGTACAGGACAGTGGGATCAACTGGATCTCTGCTTCTAAGAGCCAGGACAGTGATGATGGGAAGAACATCATCCTCCTGTAGTTTACATCTATGATTTAATCCAGATTTGAAAAGTATGATCCTGATAAATTCCTAGTGCAGAAATGTTGTTGTTTTTTCCTGTGTGAGATGGTTACAACAATTTGACTTGCGTTCACAGAAGCTGAATAGGAAGATTGACAATTTGAGGGTGAGTTCAAACCACCGAAATGGAACATTTCAGCTGGAACACCCTAACCCCTACAGCTTGACTGTTCCAAAAGTCCATTCTGGACATTCTGGACTCCTGTTTGGCAACCCATACTCCGAATGTGGTAGGTGACATCGAATTTCATGCTCCATGTCCCTTTGTTCTTCCTCATGCTCCTGTTTGTACCTCAGTGCAATTGGATGTGGGTTCAAACTCTGTGTTGTGTGACAACTTGATTTTCAGTCGGGCCTTTTTAACATGAGACAACATTCAATCAGCTTCACAGGCATTATCAAACAAAATAAGGACAGTAGCTTAAAGAAGGATTTTGAAAGTGGGGACCATAAGCTTGATTAAAGAGGAAGATTTTAAGGAGAGTCTTACAGGTGAATGGAGGGACATTGGGGTTTAAGAAGAGAATTCCAAAGCTTAGGACATTGGGAGCTAGAGACATGACAGCTACAGGCAGAAAATGAGAAAAGCCAGGAGTGGGGTAGGGAGAATATGCTTAGGGTTGGGCTCGAGGAATATGTTACTCCAAGGGAGTTTTTGGCTTGGAAGAGATTATAGATAGCCTCGCCCCTTCCTATGGAGGGATCTGAACGTAAGGGTGAGAACTTATAAAAGCAGTGTAGGTTGTCAAACTCCAAAGACTTGGGTGAGCAAGTCTTGCTGTGGGTAAGGGTATGGGCAGCAGAGATTTGAATGAGCACAAGTTTATGAAAGGTGAGTGAGAAAGATGAGCCAGAAGCTTCTGGGATGCTTGTGTCTAAAGGTTACAAAAGTATGAGGGTTTTAGCAATCGATGGGGTGAAGATGGGCAGTGTTACAGGTGTGAAAATGGATAACTAGGTCAGTTTCTAACTGGAGAGGGAGATTTAAGAATTCGGATGGAAATCTAGATAAATAACAATAATGTTGACTATCTTAAAAGATGGAAGTGTTCAGAGAAGGAGTTCACAGCATGATTTTTTTTTCCCTGATCTCTTCTTTTCAAAAGTTAATGCTGTATAATGTGGATTGTGACGTTTCACTTGAGATTTTTTATTTGGAAATAGCAGCACCATGGTTAGATTAGCATTTCTGTTCAAGGAGAAGAAATAAAGAAATAACTTTCATTTATAAATCACCGTTCACAACTTCAGGACATCCCAAAGTTCTTCACAGCCAACAAAGTACTTTTTTGAAGTGTAGTCATTGTTGTAATATTAGAAATACAGTGGCCAAGTCATACAGCAAGATCTTTCAAAATGCTATTGATTATATGACCAGCAATACTCTGATCCAAATGGTGGGTAGAGGGTAAATATTGGCTCGTACACCAGGCAAAACTACCTTAATCTTCTTTGAAATGGTACTTTTGAAATGCAAATGCTGCCTTCAGGATTTGAAAATTAAGATAGTTAATACATTTCAGGAATGCCATTCTGGTCTCTGTGCTTTTGGAAGGACATTGTGAAACTTGTAAATCTCTTTTGAGCCCTTTCAAGGATGTTGCCAGGGTTGCAGGGTTTGAGCAATAGGGAGAGTTTAAATAGGCTTGGGCTGTTTTCCCTGGAGTATCGGAGGCTGAGGGGTGACCTTTATCGAGGTTTATAAAATCATGAGGAGCATGGATAGGATGAAGAGCCAAGGTCTTTTCCCCAGGATAGCAGAGTCCAGAACTAGAGGGCACAGGTTTAAGGTGAGAGGGGAAAGATTTAAAACGGATCTAACAGCAACTTTTTCACACAGAGGGTGGGGCACGTATGAATGAGCTGCCAGAGGAAGGGGTGAAGGCTGGTACAATTACAACATTTAAAAGCCATCTGGATGGGTATATGAACAGGAAGGGTTTAGAGAGAAATGGGTCAAATACTGGCAAATGGGACTAAATTAATGTCGGATATCTGGTCGGCATGGACGAGTTGGACCAAAGGCTCTCTTTCGGTGCTATACAGCTCTATGACTCTGACTCCATCACTTACATGGTTAATGAGTATTCCCTGCAAGTAAGTGTACCTTTTCAATGGAATACATGGAACAGAAGTGTCTAAAGTTTTCATCTTCATGGACGATATAAGGGTGTGCCCTTGGATCAAAATACTCTGTGACTTCTCTATGTTTAAATGTTTATTTCTATTAATTCTGTACATTTCAATTTGAGCATTATTGAAAAAAAAATTGACATTCTATCAAGGTTTTTCATCTTGCACTCATCAGGACAATTCACGCAATCACTAACTCAAGGGGAAACACAACACTTATACTGCAAACTAATACTGATTGGTTGGCAAGTGAACTCTGGTAGAAATGATGCCATGGAGACTGCACCAATTAATCATGATTGTCAGTTAACTGCCAGACTTTGATTACATGTTAAAGCAGGCAAGTTGGCACCGTGATTCTTTACATTCTCAGGGCTACCCACTAAATTTCCAACTGCAGAATCACATCTAATGTCAGAGACTGTATGACTAGTTTTGCAAAAATGGGCTAGTTGGATATAATTGGTATCTTGCTTGTTGTAAACAGCTGAAGCAATACACTGTTTAATATGATGTGCCAGCCTTTAAACTGAATGACAAACATTTTTGACATCACGTTTGGCACTGAGATTCATGTGACTTATCTGTGTAACAGGCAGAACATCTTTTTAGCTTGATGACAGCATTCTGAGGATGGCAGCTATCACTTGTGTTCCTCCTGCATAGCAACAAAATGAAACACGGAGATTCACCTGTTGTTCAAAGCTTTGAGGTATCTTATCCTTCCAGTGTAATCTGGGGTAGACTGGATAATTTTCAAGACCAGGATTGACCATTTTAGGGCCTGTTATGAGTTTGTGTGATGTACAGAAAGAAATTATTTGATCAGGATAGCTGTTATCCCACAGGATGGCTTTGATACCTATTTTAGCATCAAGTTTGCATGATGACAAATAGTTTGGGCCTTATTTGTGAGGTTTGTGCTAGATCATTGGTTTTATCACAAGGAGCTGTAGGAATCTTTATGTATATAGACCAGTGAAGTTAGGTTTGCTGGAGACTGTCGTAGAGATCTCCCTGGCTGACTTCTCAACTGGAACATCAAGGAAAGGGAGCTCATTTGACTGTTTCATTTCAAATGTGAATTTCTGTACAGGATAGAGCTCAGTAAGATATTTAAGGGAATTTTTATTTGCAGCTGAAAATTCAAATATAGCAAATGTATCATCTTGCATATCAGAAAGCTGAAAGGCTTTACATTTCATCGAAGACATTTTTTCATGGAATGCAACAAAGGTGTTTGCAAGGGCTGGACCTAATGGGGCATTCATGGCAACTGTATATGGGTACTGTTAAAACTGAACTTAAATGCAAGAACTGTTGAGTTCATATGTTCAATGAACACTGTTTCACACAGTGGCAGGTCTGGTTTGCCTGGATATAGTGCTGCACTACAGATGTCTGTAGCTTCCTTGAGATGTACATTGGTGAACAGACTAACAATATGAAATGTGCACATGGACATTGTGTTGCTGTTGATACAGTCCTTCATGATCTTCACAGAAGTGAAGGAGTTCTTTTCCTTATAAATGGAAATTCTGCTCACAACAGGTTATAGCAATTCACCCAAACATTTGGTCAGTTCTAGTTGTGCAGAACCTGTTGTGGATAAGACAAGACTTAAAAGCACATCACTTTTGTGTGCCTTGGGCAGCCTGAATATACATGATGCTGTGAACCATGAGGACACGCCCTATTGTATATATCACCCAGTAAATCATTTGCCGTTATATGTTCAGCAAACGCATTTTTCGGCTTGCTTTTGATAATGACTGCCGGAGCTACAATTGGACAGCATTTGCTGAATAATTCCGAGGGTACGAAGGCATTGCCCTGACCAATCAGTCAGTCAGTCAGTTTGCCTAATTTAAAAAGCCTGCAGTTAACTGTCAATCATGATTGCCATGGAGAATACAGCATTAATGTCTCTACCAATCAGAGTCCACTTGCCAACCAATCAGTATTCTTCTTTCATGCAATGTAAATGTTGGTTCTGCGCTTGAATTAATATTCTAGCAAATTGTCTTGTTGAGTACTGCATTACTCAAGTTCCACCAAACTATATCTCACTTTGTTCATAGTGACAGATAATGGGATTCTGATTTAGGATTTCAGTGAGAATACTGAACTAAGAAAAAGCCTTTGCAAAGTTCCATGCCCATGAAATTCAAACAGAACAAACCAGCCGAGTGGAACAGTGTTTGGTGCCATGTGGCACCGAGGCCATTGGTTTGAGAAGCCCAAATAGCTGAGGTGTAGATCAGAGGTGCTGTCAATGAACAGCAAAGCAGAGGCTGAACAGCCTATTCCTAATGTTCCAAAGCACTTAAAAATAAATGTGCCTGACATACATAATTGAATTCTAGCGATTTTGAAATTAATGAGTGATATGTGTGCGTGTATTTTTCTTTCTTTTCCTCCTTCATGCAGGGTTAGGGAGATGGGGCTCTCCCGCAAGATAGAGGGTGGGGGAAAGAAAGTAATGGTGGAGTCGCATGCAGAGGCAGCAACACGACAAGGAACTGTTCATCCTGTTATAAACGTGACCAGTGAGGAGAGGGGAGACAATCCGCTGTGTGATTATTTCAATAAAGAGTCCAAAGTTTGACATATCTGTCTCTGCACTCTTGTGTTCTTCATGTTTCCACTTCTTCCAACAAAGTCACCTCTTCTCAAGTGACAGAATTTCCCATTTTCAATGGGACTCTTGTTGCTAAAAGACATTGAAATTTTAAACACTTTGGATGATGGAAATCTGAATTAAAACCAGAAAATGTTGGAAACAATCAGATCAGGTAGTATCTGTGAAAGAAGGTTAATGTTTCAGGTTGATGAACTTTCTCCAGCATTGGAAAATTTCAAGTTGGAACTGGATTTAAGTGTGGAGGCAGGGAGAAGGACAAAAAACAAAAGAGATGATGGTGCAAGGCCAGATGGAGGCACTAGTAATGGAACCCGGAAAGAAACAAAAATAGGACCAGAGGAATTAGACTGAAAATAGCAGACCTGTCAACAGCTGCCACTCAAAAGAACAATGGGGGCAAAGATTGTGTGAAATGAATTTTTTGAATTTAATAAATCCGGGAGGCTGTAATCAAAACCAAAAAAACTGTGGATGCTGGAAATCAGAAACAAAAACAGAAATTGGTGGAATAACTCAGCATCTGGGGAGAGAAAGCAGAGTTCACATTTCAGTTTCAGTTAATTCTGCTTTCTCTTCCCCAGGTGTTGTCAGACCTGCTGATTTTTATTTTTCTCAGCAATTTCTGTTTTTGTTCATGCGCTTGCTTTAAGCTTCACTGGAACTTTGCAGGAGGCTGAGGACAATGAAACTGGAGTGGCAGTGGGAGGGGAATTAAAATGACAGAGCCAGAAGTTCAGGGTCACACCTATGTATTGAATGGAGATGTTCAGCAATTAGTCAATCTGCAATTGTTTCATTTCAATTGGAAGAGACTGCAATGTGATCAGAAACTTCAATGTGTTAGATTGAAAGAAGTACAAGGAAATAGCTGTTTCACCTTGTAGGTATGTTTGAAGCTGCTGTCAGCAGGTTTGACAATTCTAGCATTGAACTGGAGAGAATGGATTGCTGAATTTTTGTTTAAAATGTACTGGAGAAACTCAACAGGTCTGGCAACATCTGTGGAGAGAGAAATATTTGATGTTTTGAGTATGTTTGACTCTTCTTTGGAACTGAATGTGCTGCAAGTTCAAATAGGTTAGAGAAAATGAGGAAAATTGAGATAACAGATATTCATGGGAGTTCTCAATTAAACAATTTAGAGAGGGTGAGACACCAAAGGCAAAGGTCAAGGTGGATCTCCTCTAAGCTTCGAAATTTTTATTCCACCAAGTAAACAGGCATTACTCTATTGTCGTTTAATCTCTCCAGCTTTTCATCCACCCACCCAATAACAGACCTTCCCATTTATGTTTTGCCTCTTTCCCTGCTTCTGTGCTCATAAGCTAACAAACGATTGCTCTCTGCACGAAGAGCAACTTTACAAAGTGGAACTCCACACGTGTACACACGTACACACACACGTACACACACACGTACACACACACGTACACACACACGTACACACACGTACACACACGTACACACACGTACACACACACACACACACACACACACACACCTTACCAAACTGACAAAACCAGTACCCGCATCATAATGGCCTCTCTAACGTGTGTAACATGCTTGGGGCCATTCTCTCAAAGGTCTTCACAACTTTGATCTTTATTCAGAATGCTGAAAACTATGTTTTGAATATCATGTTGCAATAGTATATTCTGATGGGTTTCCAAGTAAATCGCTATGACTTAAAACCATCTGACATTCTGTTTAAAAATTCAATATAGTAAAAGTCCTGAGAGGAACAGAATCGCCTTATAATCTGAAGCGCCAATTCCAAGTCTCCAGATGTTCTGTTGGGTGAATCCAATGATTCTTTGGAAAGCAGAAGTTGTGCTCTTTAAAATGTAAAGTTATCTGGGAGTAATGTACCCGTTGTGTGGAAATCTTTCAATAGACCAAAAAATGTTTCCATTTTATTTGCACAAAGGTGAGCGCCTCCATCACCATTACTATATGTACCATTGCTTGTTTAGAATCCAGTGTTCGGAATATTGGCAAGTGCGAACGGGGATCTCTTTGGATAGCATGGAGAGGTTGTCTATTGGTTCCAGTCTCTCAGATTTAATGTTTTCATGTTGATGGGTCAGTGTATTGACATTTTGCTTTTTTACATCATGTGTGGCTAACCTGATGACCAAACTGCAGCCTCCTGTGTTCTAGTCAAAACCAATCAATCGCTGTAGTTTAGCTTTTTCCTGAACTGATTAATCCTTCAACAGTGCCTCAATTGTAAAGATCCAATTTGTCTAGCCTGTTGCAAGTGGTGCTTTTTTGCTTTTGATTTGTCTTTATTTTCTCATGCTTCAGGTGCCAATGAATCACAGACTGGTGGAAGCCTTGATGCTGTGCAAAACCTGGATGGCACGGTAAATCATTTAACTCTGAAACCAGTACTTTAAAACTTATTCCTCGAATTTGATCTCGTGTCAATGGCTTAGTCTGAAATTGGAATTGCTATTAGATCCCTCTTAACACCTTGACATTGAGCACAGTAGAAACGCATTGGATTTACCTGTAAAGCATCAGATTTACCTGCTGTTAATCTCAAGTGGATCATGCACCTGTAGAAACTCAATTGATACAGGACTTGGGACTTGGAACAAATCAGATAGGACTATCCATGGACAGAATAAAGCATGGCTTTGTTGTTCTTCACATATGCCATTCTCTATATCTTCCCCACAAGCTTGAGACAGTAATTTCTATTTAAGTGCAAAACTTAGGAGATTCAGATGAAAGTGTCAGAATGTTGTCCACCTTCACTCTCCTCGTCCAAATCATTGATTTAAATTGTAAACAGTTGAGAGCCCAGCACAGGCCCATGTGACCCTCCACTTGTCACATCTATCCAGTCAGTCAAAAATCCATTTATATTAAGCCTTAGCTGTCTACCAACCAATTTTCAATCCGTGAAAATTTGCGACCTCCTCTACCATGGACTTTTATCTTCCACAATAATTTTTGATGTGACCCCTTATCAAATGTCTCTGGAAATTGTAGAGCTCACTTTATTGGCAGTGTATGTTACCTTTTTTTATTGTTCAGTCATGGAACGTGTGTATTTATTGATTCTCTCTCTAGCTGCCCTTGAGAAGGTGGTGGTGAGTTGTCTCCAATTAACTCCAGTACAGTGGTTAAATATGACTTCCCTTTTGACAGAACAATGCTGACTTTTCTCAATTACCTTCACTTTTTCTAAACGTGCAACTCTATCCTCTTCAATAATCAGTTGTAACATTTTCCCATGACAGACATCAAGCTAACTGGCCTACTGTTTTCTGACGTTCTTCCTTCTTGAATGTTTATTACTTTCAGTCCAATACAGCCTTTCCTGAATCTAGGGAATTTTAGAAAATGAATACTAATGCATCTATTCATAGCAACCTCTTTTTAAGACCCTAGATGAAGTATGTCAGGACCAGCAAACCTGCCACCCCACAGCTCCATCAGTTTACTAAGAAATATGCTCCTCAAGTCAGTACTTTCACTGAGGATCTCTTTCTTTTCAACTTCCTAATTTACAGATATTACTGAAATGTATTTGATTCCACTATAGTGAAGACAGAAGCAAATATTTCAGTAATTCTGTCTTGAGAAATCTCAAAGCAAATAATTCTCAGGCAATTAATTCTGAATGGCAACAGCCCTGAAGTTATGTACAGGAACATCTTGTTAGGTCATTTACAAGATGTAGAGAACACTGGCAAGGGCAACATTTCCCATTCTGCTTTTTCCTTGAAGAGGTTGTAGGGAACTGCCTTCCTGAAACATTTCACTTCTTGGGATTTTGGGAACAGTTTGGTAAAACTGAGTGCCTTGTTCTTTTTTTTACTCATTCAGGGGATGAGGGCGTCACTGGCTGGGCAGCATTTATTGCCCATCCCTAATTGCCCAGCCAGCAATTTAGAATCAACCACATTGCTGTGGTTCTGATGTCACATGTAGGCCAGACCAGGTAAGGATGGCGGTTTCCTTCCCTAAAGGACATTAGTGAACCAGATGGGTTTTTCCTGACAATCGACAGTGGATTCAAGGTCATCATTAGATCGTTAATTCCAGATATTTTATTGAATTCAAATTCCACCATCTGCCGTGGTGGGATTCAAACCCAGGTCCCCGAACATTATCTGGGTCTCTGGATTAATGGTCCCGTGATAATATCACTTGGCCATTGTCTCCCCAATTGCAATTGCACCGGGTATTTAAGAATCAAACACATTCAAGTGGATCTAGAGTGAAATGGAGATCTCCATTATTAATGGTAACTTTTAATTTCAGGTTTATTTAATGAATTGAATTTAAATTCCTTGGCTGCATTGGTGAGGTTTGAGCTCATGCCATGGATTCGTGTCACAGAAGAAGTTTACAAGAATGCTGGAGGGTATGAGCTATAAGGAGAGGCTAGAAAAACTCGGGTTGTTTTCTCTGGAGCAGCAGAGGCTGAGGGGAGACTTGATTGAAGTCTATAAAATTATGAGATGCATAGACAAGGTTGACAGTCAGAAACTTTTTCCCAGAGCTGAGATGTCTAATACTAGGGGCATACATTTAGGGTGAGAGGGGGAAAAGTTCAGAGGAGACATGAAGGACAAGGTTTTTATGCAGAGAATGATGGGAGTCCAGAACACACTGCCATGGATAGTTGTGGAGGCAGATACGTTTGGTGCGTTTAAGGGACTTTGAGATGACCACATAAATATGCAAGGAATGGAGGCATACAGACCAAGACCAGGCAGAAGGCATTAATTTAATTTGGTGCCATGTTCAGTTCAACATTGTGGGCTGAAGGGCCCCTTCCTGTGCTGTACGGTTCTATGTTGTATTCATTAATACTAACCTCTGGATTACTAGTTAGTAGTTTAATCACTAGGCCACTGTGGCCCAATCCGTATATGCAGGTCTGTATAAGTTACAATGGCAGTCTTAATGACCATAGAGGACTATTGCTGCCAAACCTGGCCGTGGCCTTGCCTTAGATCATCGGCAGTTCGGAGCAGGAACCTTGGTTCACTCCCACCATTTCCCTTTTTTTTTAAATCTGCAAACAAATACCAGGTTTACACTTGCACCCTTCCTGTAATAATGGTTCATAGTTGCATGATTCATCCACAGCCATTACATATTAGTGATTCTTTAAGAGGATAAACAATTCCCTTTACTTTGACAGCAGAATCATAGAAATTATTTCAGTGATACTTTAACCAGCCCAGTTTTCTTTCTCATTAAAACAAATGACTTTGGACATTTAGTATTTTGAGATAGGGGTGCAGAGGGAGAAAAGGATTCTTGGTCAATTAACAATTTCAAACTTTGGATCAACTGAAGATCAGATCCCAGAGCACAATGTAAGTCTGAGTGTAGGTACAATCACTAGTGATTTGTACTGGTGGCGCCCATACTCACAAGGCATGTTACTGACTATTGCTTTGGACTAACTGCTCGTTCCTATACACAGGAGGAGACTTCAGTCAGGGAAGAGGCGATTCCCACTGACTGGTAAGAGCACATTGTTGTGACGTTTCTCTTTTTAAAAGGAAGTTGTATTACCTGACATTATATGAAGTATAAAGCAATTGTTTGTGCTTTGTCTGTTCATAAAGTCCCATTCTTGCATTTAAACAATGTGAAATTTTACAGCCAAAAGTGTCCAGTATGTGAAGTCCTATTCCCGCTCCACATGGAGGATTTTGACTTCGAGCAACACGTTCAGAAGCACTTTTTGTTCAGTTGCCCTGTTTGCCAAAAACACTTTTCAGACAACCAACAGCGTGCTTATGAAGATCATGTACAGTCCCATTTTTTGGACACCATCTGAGGGGCAAATAACAAAACCAGTTTGAGTTCTACTTTATAAAGGTAGTACCACTTTTCGGTCTGAATTTTATTTTTTGACATTTTGGCTCTTGTTTTATTTTATTAATTAAAATCTTATTATTGTTCACCCAAATATGACACAGTTGAAGGGATGAACAGGGAGCTTGTTGCCTCATATCAATACTGGTCTTGCATGAACCCTGCAGAGTGACTGGAGAATAATGTGCGTGATTTTCTTCCCAACAGAGTGCCTGAGTATGTGTGACTTAGTGATCGAATTGGGTCTCAATCCAAAAATGGACTGGTATCAAATAGTGAGGTTATGAGAGGCTTTTTCACTTGAGCTAATTGCAGATCTTCAATCACACCTATTCTTTAAGTCTGGTAGCAAACATCACCTATTTATAGCTGAATGCAAATCTTGTTTTTAATGTAATAAGTACTGGATGCTTTTGAATCAAAGTCTGAAACCAGCGACTATTTACAAATCTATAAAGTCTCTGATCTAACAACCATAAGACATGAAGGGACACTGATTAACATTGTGGAAAAGTCCTGTCCGAAACCAGACTATCACCCAACTTGCTTTGCACATACTTTTAATACATAAATAAATCTCTTGAGTCATGCTTCAAAGTTATAGATGCACAATTCACCTTAAATGCTGCCCAGTCTGCAAACTGATCATTACACACAAATGTCTTATTAGCAGAACATAATATAGTATGTGCATAGCAATACCCTCCACAATAAGTAATCTAGTATTGAAGTGTAGTTAAAAACACCACAGGAGTTCTTTTGAAATCTCAATTTTTTTTTGTCACTTCCAGCTATTTCCTATTCTTGTTTGGATGGATTGCATTTACAGGAAATAAAATTGTTCTGAGTTTCATGTGATTTCATTTGGAATTGTGCGTTGTTGGAAATAATTTTATAGATGGTTAACTTGAGATTTATGCAACTGCTGTGAAGAGGCCATTCTTCGCGGTGTTTTATTTAAAAGCTTTATGAAATTTCCATCATACTTCGAGAGCATCAAATGTAGGGCATATACTGTACAAGTTTATTCTAGTTATTGTGAGAATGATGGATACTTGGCTTGATTGTGGGAATTGAAATGTGCCTGTTACAAATCTTAACTTTAGTGTATAGCACATGTATGTTGTATTTTCACTTATTGAAGGAAGGAATGTATTGCTGCAAATTAAAGATGGTTACATTGTGACGTTGGATTGTTTTTTTTTTCTTTCTCAGAAATAAGCCTAATTTTTATGAATCCTCATTGTTCATGGAGCTACTTTAGATCAAAATTTTCCAAATATTAAACTGAGCAGTTGTGTAAAGGGTCTGTTTGAAATTAGTTCCTATTTTCCTCTCCATTCTGCTCACAGTTTTGTCCTTGGTCACCGACAACACTTGTGCCACTCTGCATTGTGATCTTTAAGGAATGTTGATGTTTTCTCCCCCACTTCCAATCCACCCGCAGCCAAGTCTTCAAATCCACAGGTTAATGCATCTCAGCAGGACCCTGGTGCTGTCCACCCCATCTCACAGCTCAGGGAGCTTTGGACCCCAGTTGTAGCTCTGCAGTTGCCATCCAGAGGTTGAAGTATTCACTCAGCACATATCACACATGTAAAATGATGACTGTTTTTAAAAATGACAATTAAATTTACCAAGAATATGTTTGTTTTTAAACTTGAATATTTTCCTAAGTCAGCAAACAAAACAAAATGACTTGAAAGAGATCTGCTCAGTCCCACCTTGTCACCTTCTTTGCAGTCTGGTAGCAGATAACTCTGAAGAATTATTAACCTCTTTCGAGGTGAGAACTGATATAATGTCTCTCAGGACTGAGTTAAACTCAGAATTGTGACTGTGTTATTTCAGTTTAACTTTAAAGATAGTCTGGTTTAGAGGTTCCTTCATTATCAAATGCCTCCATATTCAAGCAGTATTTCTTTTTAATTGTTGAAACAACTGGGCTGTTGATATTAATCATTGATAGCTCTTGAAAGAGTTTCTGATTATTGGGTGACAGAAATGGGCTAATGATTGAAATTTCAATGAGGTCTTTCTGTAACTGAGTTGTGGAAAGTGGCTGTGCTGTACGTGGGAATGGATTAGAATTTTATTTTTAAATGTAACAAGCAGTACATTTGCTTTTGGCTTTTCTTGTGAACTGCCCAGGATCCTTTAATGTGTTGAGCTGTTCCTTGAAGCCAGGCTGAGTGCAGAGCTCCCTCTGCTGTAATACCATGGAGATTTGCCCACAGGGCTTAGCCCACACAGATAGTTACATCAAAGAGGCTGTAAGTACATCGGATGGCCCTTGCCTTCTTTGACCAGTCGTTCAAAGCAACAGCTTCAGGGGATTGGCCTTGGCAATATGCAGATATTTCCATTCTCAATGTTTAACTGTTTGTCCTGTAATTGGTGAGACAGGCTTTCCCCTAAAGAAAGCACAGAAAATGCTTTTCTGTGATGATAACACCTTTTTAGGAGCGTACGAACAAGGGACAGTCATGAAGCCCTTTGAGTCTGCCACATCATTTCCCAGACTGGAAAAAAATACTGTAGAAAAAAAGTAGTACTTGGAAAAGAGTGTATTAGTCATATTGGAGGACAGTTTTGGGGTATACAAAACCTGTTGGACCAGTCGGCCTTATCAACAAGTTTTACTAGTTTTTCCTTCCAATTTGAATCGTGTAGTGTTTTAACTCTTTGTGGTTTCATTATCCCAACACCCTTGTCTAATGAAAATCCCTCCTACCTGTCCTCAGTTTTGAAAAGTTTTTATAATCCTCAGCTTCAGCAGTTTTCTGTTAGGAAAGGAAGATATTCATTCACTCCCCTTTGCGGAGTTATACTTCCTGACATCACTCCTAACCAGCCCATCTCTAATTTTTAAGGTTATCTCCCCACCACCAATAAATAGTTTCTCCATCATATTGCAGCCTGGAATCATCTAAAAATCCTTCATACCTTTAGAACACCTTTCTAATCTTCTATCCTCCAAGGAGTACAAGGCTCAATTGAGCAAACTGTTCTGACAATTTAACCTTCTAGTCTCAATAACACTCTGGTGACCTTGTGCCTCCAACCCTTTGGAAATAAGTCCTTCCTGAGCTGAGGCACCCTGAATGCGCGCACACAACACGGCTGGCAAACATTCTCACCTCTAGCTGAGAGGATTGTGGCTTTAAACCCCTCTTTACCGGGTTTACAAGCCTCATCTGGGTTGACGTGCCAGTGCACTACAGAGCTAGTCAGACCATCATTGCAATTGACTACTTATCATTCAGGGGTAGGCAATGGCTGAGAGGTACTATTGCTAGACTAATAATCCAGAAACTCAGCTAATGTTCTGGGGACCGACGTTCAAATCCCGCCATGGCAGATGGTTGAATTTGAAATCAGTACTAATCTGGAATTAAGATTCTATTGATGACCATGAAACCACTGTCGACTGGCAGGAAAAACCCATCTGGTTCACTAATTTCCTTCCCTGAAGGACATCTGCCATCCTCGCCTGGTCTGGCCTATATGTGACCCCAAACCCTCAACAACGTAGTTGACTCTTAATTGCCCTCTTAAATGGCCTAGCAAGCACTCAGTTCAAAGGCAACTAGACACAGGCAATAAATGCTAGCCAACCCGTGACATTTGCATCCCACAGTGCAGGGCAGCTGCATCCTAGGATGCCTGTTATGGACAAATGGCCATACTGAATTCAGGCTCACCGATTAAAGAAGTAGTGAGTGAGGGGAATACATGATGGTTGTTGCACTTTATCCATATGCTCATTCTTTTCTGAATGAAGATAGTGAATGTCAGCAGGTCATTTGGCAACAGGAGGTTTCACAATCTCAGCTGTTTCCTTGCTCATCACCCAGTCTCAATCACAAATCATTGGGTTATAGTCTGAGCTGAGGAGCCAGGCCAATTATAGACTCCACTGCCATCACCTTTGCACAAAACAGTCCTCCAGAGGAAACTCACTAATTTTGCACAGACTGAGTGCTTCACGTGGCATTGTCGAAACTCAAGAGGTAACTTTCACATTCAATAATGACCAACCTATTGAGCTACAGATGTGCCGTGCTGTTTTGATGTTACGTGTCCATTTTTATAGGCCTTGTGAAAAAATCTTGGGTGTTAAAATAACATCTTTCACATCCTTAATACATCCCAAATCATTTACCAGCAAGTTAAATTTTTTAAAATGTTAGTCAATATTACAATGTACAAAACAGTCAATTTGCACCCAGGAAACCTAAACAAGTTATGTGATGAACAACCAGATAATCTGCTCAGTGATATTGGTTCATTGATAAATATTAGTCAGATCACCAGGGAAAACTTTCCTGCTCCTCTTCACATATTACAGTGGCATGCTGAGCCTGAGAGGGCCTGTTGTAATGGCTCAAGCTGCCACCTCCCACAATGCCACTCTCCTTCCGTACTGGTAGTCAATGTTCTTGAGCCTCGGGACCAGGATTTAAATGCACAATGTGTGGATTCTAAGGTGAAAATTTTTCTGATTTAGCTACTCCTGATGCTATTGCAAGTCTACAGTCATAGCATATTTTGCATTGACTTTTCTGTAGCTTGAAATTAGAAGCAGGTGCATTATTGTAGCACTGGTTACATCATATCTGATCTTCTCTTGGGTTATGATTCATTGTCATTGTGTCCATATACTTTGCTCATGATATTATTGTATCATAGCATGTGACCTGAGGGTACAAAGATTGCAGACTCCATCTTAATTCTGATCACTTGAAGTATGACACACCGATGGAGGTATATTGCTGTTTTATAACCTGATTGATTAAGGTGATCCCAGACACCGATGTGCCTGTGAATGTAATATTTAATAGGCTGTATTATGTATCTATCAGGTCTTTCAATACATTATCCATGTCTTTTTTTTATATTGGGAAGAATAACATAGGCATTGCTATCTCAGGTAAAGATAGGAGGCAAAATCCACATCATTGTCCCCACAGGAACCAATTTTTGCTCACTGCATTTATGCAAAGTCCATCACTCATGCATACAACTCACGATTCAATATATTTTAACGCAAATCAAAAGAAATTAAATCATGACTAACAGGATGGCACAGCCCACAAGAGGACTAATAAAATAAATGAAATACTTTCATCCAGGTTCCAGGTTGGAATGCATTATCCTGTGCTTTGTGCTTTGCATCTTTGTGCAACACTTTACAGGCAGTCCCCGGATTGCAAACGAATTCCATTCTCGAGTCGGTTTGCAAGTCAATTCGTACGCAAGTCCGAACAAAATGCAAGACAATATAAAGAAGCTGTTTGTAAGTACAAGAAATGTTCGCTAGTTGGGTCTTTACAATTAAATCCCTGTAGGAGATCGTATTTGTAGTACAAGCATTCATAAGTTGAACATTTATCAATCAGGGACCCCCTCTATGTTCCATTTGCAATTTCCCCATTTGCTCATAGTACTGTATAGCCTTTCTGCAGTGCTGTACAATCTGTTTTCAATACAGTACAACCTACTAGAGAGGAAGACTTGAATTTTTAAATGCCTTTCATGATCTCAAGATATCACAAAGCAGTTCACAGCGACAGAGGTATTTTTTAACAGTATGCTTTCAGCATCAAAAGAGTTTTCAGTGGCTAACTTGGGTACAGAAGAGTTCCCTAAACTCATCTTTAAGAATTGGTTGCATACTCAATATTATATAAGAGAAATCCCCAGCTCTTCAGTATAATGCAGTGGGATCTTTTTTCTAAAACACCTGAGCGGGAAGATGGGACTTTCTTAAAAGGGTCGTCTGAAGGACAACTGATCTATATATTTCATAGGCGGTGTACAAATCTCTAAACTCACTGTGCGTCACTCACATTCCACCTTGTTTATCTATTTACATTTTTCATGGTATGTCCCTATTCCTCTAATTTGCCAATTTAACACAGAATGAAATTACATTTCAGTAGAAATGAATATTATGTAATTTTCTACTGCATTGTTTTGGTTAATACCATAAAAAGGACAGAAAGGAACAACAGTGGATAATAATGGGTTTTACCTGCAGCTGGTGGCAAATCTGTCCTGTTAATTATTTTATTGTATGCTTCATTGTCAAGTGAAAAGGTTGCACTAAGTGTTCGTGTTTTTTTTCTCTCCCCAGTTTCCAGTGCAGTGCAAGTGGACTAACTTCAAACACAGCCTGGAAATTCTGGCTAAATCCCTTCCAGTAAAAAGGTGGGCCTTTAAGTGCATCTGCAGATGCCACTGCCTCAGATAAGAAGCAGACAGCTTTCTGCCACAGCTTTTAATTGGATTGCAGGGAAAAGAGGAGGCAATAAACTCAGAATCTTTTGTCAAGCTGTAGAAAGAGGTTTTTAAAAACCTAGACTTTTTTGTGTGAATTAACCTGTGCCGTTCTTTTGGGGGCCTGTGGTGTGTTAAAGGCAGCCGGCTATGACAGCTGTTTACAGACGTGCTTTATGTTTTAGCATGACTACTCGATATAACACACACTGAGAAAAAGAAATTCATAAAAGTGCTTGTTCTAAGTGGGAAATTGTAATTCCAATTTTAGGAAGTAGAGTCTAAAGAATTTTCCCAAGTTTACCTTTGAGCTGAACATTATTTCTGCTGATGGCCTGTTGTGCCTGCACATTGTCACAGTTTTGTTAATGGGACATTAACAGAAGACTGAAGTACAGACATTGTTATCACCATTTTTGAGAATTATTGCTTAGGATAATCAAAAGGGAAATGCCAACCTATCCTTAACCCAAGCATTCAACATGCTCCCTGTATTGGAATTGAGAAAATGTAATGTGCTAATGAATTTATGTATCCTTTTTCCATTCCTCTCGGTCTTCTCTATCATTTTCTCTCTCGCCCATCTATCCCCTCACTATTGAACAGATCACATGAATAAGAGTATAGATAAGCTTTCTCAGAATGTTTCTAGGGCTGGGAAATTTAATTTTTTAAAAAACCTTTCTTGAGTTGTGAGTAATGTTGGCAAGGTCTTGATCTGAGCACTTGCTCAGACATTTCAGAGAACTGTTAAGAGTCGACCACACTCATGTGGGTATGGAGTCACATGTAAACCAGACTAGGTGAGGACAGCAGATTTCCTTCCCCAAAGGGCAGTAGTGAGCCAGATGGACTTTTATGACAATTGATGGTGATTTTGTGCTCACTATTACTGAGACTAGCTTTCAGTTCCAGCTTTTTATTCTTTGAATTTATATTCCACCATCTACTGTGCTGGGTTTTGAACCCACACCCAAGAAATTAGGCATGGCTGCTGGATTACCAGACCAGTGAAATTAACCCAATGCCACCATTTCCCTCCAGTTTTGCAGTATGAGGAGAGGTTGGAGAGAGCTGTCTCTCTGAAACACAAGAAGTTGCAGAATATTTGACACTTCATAAAATTATGAGTGACCGAAATACAGCAAATAGAACAGACTGATTTCCTCTAGTGGAGATGTTACTAACCAGTGGACAAAGTTTCAATGTAGCCAGGAGGATGATTTAGAAGGAGTTAAGAAACCTTTTCATCCAGTGTTGACAGGAGTCTGTAACTGCCTGAAAACAGATCTTTATTCCATTGCAAAAATAACTGTGATGCACTTGAAATGCTGTAAGTAAGAGAGCTACAGGCCAATAACTGGAAAGTGGGAAACAAAAACAGAAGTTGCTGGAAAAAACTCAGCAGGTCTGGCAGCATCTGTGATGAGAAATCGGGGTTAATGTTTTGGGTCCAGTGACCCTTCCTCCAGAACCTGAGTTAACTCTGATTTCTCTTCACAGATGCTGCCAGACCTGCTGAACTTTACCAGCAGCTTTTCCTTTTGTTTCTGATTTACAGCATCTGCAGTTCTTTCAGTTTTTATTTAGCTAGAAAGTGGGATTGGATTCGGCCTGCATAGGCACAGAGGGCTGAATGGCCATTCTATGAGCGATGATGTCTAAAATTTATCTTCATTTTTTTTTGTCCTAGTTCCTTGAGAGGCTTGATCAGAAAATCTAGTTCAGTAAACCCAGTGCTGTACTAAGATGGTTGCATTGTCTAAAGGTGCTATCTACTAGATGGGGTATTAAATCAAAGCCTTATATGCGTTTTTTTTCCAATGGACATCATTGATTCCAGGATATTATTTGAAAAACATGCCCTTGGCCAATATTCATCCCTCAATCGAAGTCACGGAGCCACATTATCTGGTTGTCATCATGTTACTGATGTTGGGAGCTTGTTGTGTGCAAATTGGCTGTTTTCCCACATTACAAAGAGTAGCTACACTTTAGAATGCCCTGAGGTTGTGAAAGGTGCTATATAAATGCAAACATTTCTCCTTTCATTAATTCCTTCTTTCTCTCTGATGCTGTCATTAATTTCCAACTTCTCTTTCAACATCTTCTTTTTATCAAACTCGCACAAGCTCTTATTCCTGCACATTTTGTTTCTCATAGTATCTGTCTGTCTTCCTGTCTCCCCACTTCTTAATAACCGTTTATTTTCTCCTCCTCACCTTCACTCATCCCCTCAACCTGGAATAAGCAGGTTGTGTGCACTGTTCAAGGGCTTATCATTCCAGGTCACTGTAGAACAGTTTGCAGATTTGTCACACACAATTTGCTGAGGGGTGAGGAAATTTCAAAAATTTAGGGCTTATTGTTCTATCTGCAAGCTGATACTGGACAGTCAGGTCACCAGATTTCACCAGTGTTCCCAGTGTACTTTATCCAGGATAGTACTGCCTGTGTTCTAGTGTTTGAACATTTGGTAAAGAGCCCTTGATTCTGTCAAGATGACTGTCAAGTGGCTGGACTGTAAGGGAAGGATTTATTGAACGGACTCTTTGTGTCTTTTTGCATTTGATGCTCTTTGAGGAATCATTAATCTTGAAGGATCTTTTAAACAAAAGCCATGCTTGCCTTTGAAGTTTCCTGTCCTGAACATTTTAAGCCCAAATGTCCCCTCAGATGGATGAACCTCAACAGTGAACAAAGGTGTAGTTTGAGAAAAATATCTTTTCATAATTCTCTCAATCTCAATATTTATTTGTCAATGAAAAAAAGACATGTTTCCAGTGTAGTTCATAACCTGAGGACATTGCTCAGTACACCATAGCTATTGTAAGATTTTAAGTGTAGTAATGTAGAAAACACAGCAGCTAATTTTGGCACTGTTAGCTCCTTCAAACAATAATATGATAATCGCCATGTAACCAGTTTTAATGATTTTGGCTGAGTGGCAAATGTTGGCCAGGACACCATCACTGGTTTTCTTTGACTAGCTGTGTTAGATCTTTTTGTTTCTACCTGCGAGGGTTGATGTGGCCTCAGTTTAGCTCACGGCACCTCTGACAGTACAGCACTCCCTCAGTACGGCACTGGGATTATCAGACCAGTTTTCCAGCTGCCTTGTTGCAGTGGAACTTGAAGCCATTAACCTTTTTTGCTCAGAGGGAGCGTACTACCTATTAAGCCACAAACAAGTGCTTGCCAAGGCTCCCTACCATTCGCATTGGTGTACAGAGCTGTTGGCCAAGCAAGACTTGAACCCTAGAGAAAAAGTAAAATGAAGACTTTTCTCTGATTCAAGCACCAACTTTTTTTTCGTACAACACCAAATTTTAAAAAGTTCTCCTTGTTGCTGGAATTCTAAAGACTTGTTCTTCCACTAACATTTCCAGGGAATATTGTACCGCTTAGCATGTGTAACAACTCCCCAGGTCAAATACTTCAAGGGTTAAACTGTCTTGTCTATCTGTGTTAAGTAGACCCACAATGAAAGGCTCCTTCTGTGCCTGAAGTTTGGAGCCTGCAGTTTTGCTAAAAGCTGAGGCCCAGGCTATAACCCATCCCTTGGTAAACAAGTGGACAGAACTTTGACTTCTATCTGTCCATTAGCTGCAGCCTTTTTCTTTCACTCCAGGTTTCAGACAACACCATAGATCATAGATCACCATAATTCCTACCGTGTCTGGCTGTCTTGCCATTATCGTTGGGGCGATGCACCACTGGGACTGTCCCACAATTAAGGCACAGGAGTCCTCTTAATTAGAAATTAGTGGGGATTCACTTCCCTTCTAAGGGAGTAAATCTGCTTGTCTTGAAATGCAGCCATTTTTAACATTAGATTCATTCAGCAGCACCTGAAGGTTCCAGTGATCCCAGAGTGAAATCAGTTTCTTTTAAAAGCAGGTAACGGTGTAAAACAGCAAATTGTGTTCAAAGAACATCCCTCACAGAAAGTGCTTCATAAACAATGAATTACTTTGAAGAGCACTCACTCTTGTTCCATCAGCAAACACAGAAGGATCTCAGACACAGCAACTACATTAACCAGCTAATTTATTTGTTTGCTGGGTTTGGAATGAATACTGAGGACACTGTAGAACTCCCTGGTTTCCCCAACACTCTGTCGGTTGCACTTTGGTGAAGACAGCTGATTTTGAAGTGTACTTTAAAAACGAAAGAGGCAAAGAGATTAAGGGAGGTAATTTCAGAGTTTATACCCACAGCCCCCATTGGTGGAGTGATTAAAATCAGAAATGCTCAGAGATGCACAGGTATCTTGGACGTTAGTGGAGCGGTACAGATTCCAGAGAAAGACTCTTGTGACAAATAGCCCATACTGGTGAGGAGTTTACACTGCTGAAACTTGTTTGTAATCGATGTGCAGTTCTGCAGAATGTTATCTAATGAATTATACAAGCAAGAGTACACACAAAGAAAATATTGCAGGATACAAACTAGGCAAGTGAAAAAGGATGGGAAAACATCACTAGGCTTACAATGCAGAAGGAGCAAAAACTTGCATTTACATAGTACCATTCACGTCCTCTGGTTAAGCTAAACATTGTGGCTACTCTGCGCTCAGCAAAATCCCAAAGCAGCAAATCAGATAATGGGTAGTTCTGGTTGAGAGATAACCCTACATCATGGCACTTCTTTGAGTATTGTCGTTGGGCTTTCTACATCTTATGAAATAGAACAAATGGCACAGAAGCAGCTAAGCCATTCTCACCAAACCAGTGTTTTTTTTTAATTTCACCCAAATCTCTTCATCTCATCCATATCAACACATTGTCTTGTTCCTCTCTTGTACTTATCCAGCTTCCTCTCAAATGTATCCATGATATTCGTCTCACCTATTCCTTGTGGTCCCAAGTTTAATATTCTAACAAGTCTGAATAAGGAATTCCCCAGTAGATTTATTGGTCACTATCATATAATTGATGCTAGTTTTCGTTTCACCACCACTAAAAGCAACTTCTCAGTATCTACCCTATCAAACTACTTCTGAAATATTCTCAAGCTCACTCCTTAATCTTCCCAAGATCTGAATAGGTAGACGGGGCTTGGATTTATTATCTCATTTAAAACGTTCACCAAGTCAGACAAACTTTGTAGATTATGTGCTCAAGCGCTGAAAGGGAGTTTAAACCCAGGAACTGCTGGCTCCATGTTGAGATTACTATCGCACAGTCAGGCCTGGCTGTTGGAGGCTGTAAAAGGGAAATCTATTTTACACAAAATCCATGCTTAAAAACTGTCTTGCAATTTTTCATTTCTACACAACTGAAGTGTCAATCTATTAAACCAGTTCAGAAACTGCAGAGTTTGAAGTATTTTAAGTGATTCAGGCAACGATTCTGAATATAATGAGCTGAGAAGATTGCTGACACTAGGCAGGAACCCACATGTGTAAAGTTTCCATTTCCCCCAGGAGTATTCACAATCTTTGTTTTCACAGATTGTTTAGAATTATGTGAAGGATCCTTTTAAATGGGTGGGTCATGTTGTAGGATCTGTACTGGATTAGGTTGTACATATTCTGGTTTCTGACACAAACAAATCTTAATGTTCTGATTTAGGATTTATCCAACCATGGGATTTAGCAGTTTCATGATCAGAGCCCACATTAAACTGTTGAGCCCCACTCAAATCAAATGAGGCAAAACTCCAAAATCCCCAAATCCCCACTATCCTCTCATGTTGAGCCTGGTAGCAGCTCATTACTTTATTTACCCAGTGTCCACAACTCACGATGGAGATGGGACTCACAAGGTCAAGAGGATAATTTCTTTAAGATATTCGAGCTGGAGAATGTTGTTAAAATGCTGTTCATGTGGTTTGTGGGATAAGTCATAATTTTTGGGTGATTGTTTAGCACAAACTGGCAAATGGTTTTAAATCACTTTTCATTTGCACTGACTTCATTTGATTTTCTGTCTGGCTATTTAAGCCATGATATGCATACCTAGCCATAAGAGTCAGGAAATGCTCACTTACTACTCAATTGCTGTGCTTGACTGAGTTCCCTTACCTTCAGCAACACCTTCAGCTGGACCTGAACTCCTAACATAGCTGCAAATGGATTGTGATGGTTGAAGAAAGGAGACCACCACCAGCTTCTCCAAAGTGAACAGCAGTGCACAAAAAATGCCGGTGACATCTACACCCAGAGAATTCATTTCAAAGTTGCTACCTTGGTAAACATGCTGTTCCTTGGATCAGATGTTAAATTGAGGCCTCATTTTCCATTACCTACGCATGGCTATATTCAAAGCAGAATACCACAGCAATCTCCCAGCACCCTGCCCAACATTTCTTCCCAAACCCAGGACAAGCATATTGGTCATAAAAATAGGAGCAGGAATAGACCATTCAACCCCTCAAGTCATTCAGTATGATCATTGCTGATCTTCCACCTCAACATAACTTTGCAGCCTTATCTCCATCCCTTGATTCCCTTAAAATTCCCCCAAATCTATCACACTCGATCTCAATTATATTCAATAACTACGCATCCAGAGCTTTGAGAATTACAAAGTTTCACAACAATCTAAGTGAGCAAATTCCTCCTAATCTTAGTCCTAAATGGCCAACCTCCTACCTTGACACCATGGCCCCATGTTCTAGCCAAAGCATTTCTGCACTGCTCATTTAACTCAGTACTATTTGCAAGATTATCTCTTTTTTAAACAGCTGTGCACTTGCTGACATTACCAACAGTTCCTGCACCTCAAAGTATCTCTTTGGACGTTTCTGAGAGATGAGACAAGAAGCTGTATAAATGCAAATGTTTATTTTCATCAAAGGGGTTAATGAGGAGTCAGAATGCCCTAAGCATAATTTTAATAAATTTGAGACTTAGCCAAAGAAATGTTGACGACTTAAGTAAAGTAAGAGATACAAAGCTTAAATTGAAAGAGACCAGATTAATAAATCAATACTCTGCACAGACTAATTTAATAAATTGGGATTTAAAGTTTTAATATCTTCATGTTCAAAGTCAAATAGTTTATTTATGAAAGGCAGAGTGATTAAGGAAGTATTGACCAAAGCTGGATAGGATTTATCTACAAGTTTAATTTTAGAAAATGATGGCATCTTTAAGGGTTTGGAAAATTGACGCTATAAATCTGGAAAGGCCTTTGTGTTGGAACCAGAAGAACTTTATTGCATACTTTTATCTCAAAGGATTCCCAACTATTGAAACTGTGAAGGTTTGGATCTTGAATCCCTTTGAAATTCAATAGACCCAGTAGAAGGACAAACTGCAACAGATTGCCCACATGGTTCTTGCAGTTTTCCCTCTTTTCTCCAGAGAAAGTTATTCATAATCAGATAAAGCAACGTAAAATAAGTTACCACTTGAAAGAAAGTCAGAACTGCGATTCTGTAGCATCTTTCTTGACTTCTGGATATCTCAAAGTACTTTACTTTGCCAATTGCAGCCAATTAAGTACTTAATGTTGGAGGTACAGCTGTCAATATGAACACATCAATTTTGCTGAAACAACAATTTAACAAATGCATTTTGTTTGTTTGAATTCAACTGAGGGATAAATATCAGGACATGAGGGAGAACTTCCTTACACTTCTTCAAAATAGGGCCATGGGGTCTTTTGCAGCCACCTGAGAAGGCAGGAGGAGTCTTGAGAATGCAGCACTCCCTCACTACTGACTCTCCAACAGTGCAGCATTCCCTCAGCACTGACCCTCCCACAGTATGGCACTCCCTCAGCACTGACCCTCCAATAGTGCAGCATTCCCTCAGCACTGACCCTCCCACAGTATGGCATTCCCTCAACACTGACCCTCCAATAGTGCAGCATTCCCTCAGCACTGACCCTCCCACAGTATGGCACTCCCTCAGCACTGACCCTCTGACAGTGCAGAACTCTCTCAGCACTAATCCTTCCACAGTATGACACTCCATCAGCAGTGACCCTCTGACAGTGCGGCGCTCCGTCAGCGCTGACCCTCCGACAGTGCGGCGCTCCGTCAGCGCTGACCCTCCAACAGTGCGGCGTTCCCTCAGTACTGTACTGAAGTGTCAGCTTAAATCAAGTTCTGGAAGTGATGTTTAAATCCACAGCCTGCTTGCTGCCATGAACCATGGCTGACACATGAAGAGGTGAACTTTGAGGATGAGCTTTTGAGCTGGTGTTGGGATGTAACAAGGTGATAGGTTACAGGGTGGCCTTTAATGGAATAAAACCCATGTGGATTATCAATCCAAATTAACTGGCGACAAGACAAAGGAGCCTGATGCACAAGCAAAGCAATACCAGAGCTGCCACTGTTTTTAAACTTTGGTTGTTTATTTGTTTGGTTATGTTTCAGCAGAGACATGTCATGCTTCTGGAACATTCTGGTGGAAACATAGTTGAGAATTGAGGTTAGCAACAACACACAGAAGATGTGAGCTGGCCCTAAGGGCTGAAGTGGAGAGGAAATATAGCCTAGTCGTGGAAGTATGAGGAAGCAATCCCTACCCAACTCCCCCCCCCAAAACCAACCTCAACTTCCATTGCTCTCAGAATCACAGGACACTGCAGGACAAACAAGAGCAAGTCCAGTCAGAAAATAAAAGACTCTTTCAGAGACATACCTTCATTAAAAAAACAGCAACCTCAGATGGCCCAGCTCACTCGCCCCTCCTCCAGCCTCTTATCTAATTTCTAAGAGGGTCATAAGAGTTGCTTTTGCTTTTGAACCTTGAAACCACAAGGGCTGCCTGTTAGTGAACTTTGTTCAAGCAATGTTTCAGCTGCGACCTTGACCCTCTCATCTGGAAAAGGAGCTTCCCAGTTGCATAAAATATAATCCAACTAGCTTCAGATCTCCAAGTGTGTCAGCCATCTTTTCATCAACTCAGTTTAAACTTTTCCTCATAAAACTGCCAACAGCAAACGCGTTTAGTTAAATCTCAATGTAGCAAACGTGTTGCTATTGTCAGTGTTCGAGTAATTGTATGATTATTCTATCTTTTCACATTTTCTTCCTTTGTTGTGCACGAGCCTGGCGTAGTGGTCACGGTGACTGTGAAAAATTCCACTGAATGGAAGTAAACTTCCAATCAATGTTTCTGTCAAACCACTGGTCATTTCTATCGTGGCTATTGATTGGGATCTTGCTCTGCCCTGCATATAGGAACATACCAACACTTAGGAGCAGAAGTGAGCCATTTAGCCCATCAAACCTGCTCCATCATGCAATAAGATCGTGGCTGATCTGGTTGTTTGCTTGACATAGCCCTTCATCCCCTTATCTATAGGATATACAGGAATGTGGATATCATATATTTGTCCTATCAGGTGGTATGTCAGGAATCAGTCATAGTGCATTGGGTAACAGTCCCATTTCTGAATCAGGAAAGTACGAGTTAAATCTTACAACACAGCCTCGATTTCTGTTGTCAAGTCCTTTGCTCCAGTGCGGCACTGAGGGTGTGCGACACCACCACAGGCCCCATTATTTGGATATGACTTTAAACTGAGATCCTGACTAAAATTTATCCCTCAATCAACATTACACAAGCAGACAATCTGGTTATTACCACACTGCAGTTTAATGGGAGCTTGCTGTGTGCAAATTACATATTACAAATATATATGAAAAATGGCCAAACTTCAAAAGTATATAAAGCACTTTGAGAGATAAGGTGCTTGTGAAAGGTGTTATATAAATGTATGTATTCCTATTTACATAAAAGGTGTCTCACGCCTCAAAATAATTGACCAAAAGTGTTGGCACTTTGAGATGCTTTTGGAAAGCCTTATTCAATCTTTTCCCTTTTCGCTGTTGCAGTTTGACTGAGAGGTGACCCCCAGCCAGATCATTAGTGCAGTAACATGGCTATCTATGTTGGTGACAGTAGGACAGAGGTTTGTAGGAACATGGGAATTGTAAGCAACAAAAGGCAAGCATCTATTCAGCTGATATTTCTGAAAGGTAAAGTCACTGTAGTTTCAGAGGACCACTGTCTTATTAGAGAGAGACGATTGGTGGTGGTTTAACCTGAGGGCCACCACACCTCAGGTGAGGGGAGAGGTTGAAAAGACAATTCTTTCAGGATAACCTCAAGCAGTATAGGAACTGAACGCACACTGTTGGTGTCATTCTGCATCACAAACCAGTCATCCAGCCAACTGACCTCGCATCTCCTGCCATCCTGGTGGTCTCAAGGACAACAATAATGGAATATTTGACTAAAAAGCAGACAATCTCTCAAGACTTCAAAACCAAGAGCCATGAATAAAAGATATGTATTCATTCATCTAATAGGGAATCAAGATACACTTCTTTCCTCAAGGGTTTGTTGAATGTAGAATTTACTACCACAAAGAAACAAAGAATTCAATGCTTTCAAATGGAAACTTGGTAAGTAGAGGAGAGAAAAGGCAATAAAAAGATTTTTTAATTCATTCATGGGAGGTGGGCATTGCTGGCTCAGCCAGCATTTATTGCCCATGAGATAACAAGGTGTAGAGCTGAATGAATACAGCAGGCCAAGCAGCATCAAAGGAGCAGGAAGGCTGACGTTTCGGGCACAGACCCTTCTTCAGATTTCTGAAGAAGGGTCCAGGCCTGAAACGTCAGCCTTCCTGCTCCTCTGATGCTGCTTGGCCTGCTGTGTTCATCCACCTGTACAACTTGTTATCTCAGATTCTCCAGCATCTGCAGTTCCTACTATTTCTGAAACAATTTATTGCCCATCCCTAATTTCCCTCAGGATACTTAAAAGTCAATCGTATTTTGGTGGGTATGGAGTCACACTTTGACCAGACCAAGTAAGAATGGCAGATTTCCTTCCCTAAAGGACATTAGTGAACCAGATAGGTTTTTCCCGACAACCCACAATGGTTTCATGGTCAGCATTAGAGCCTTCATTTAAGATTTAATTGAATTCAAGTTCCACCATTTGCCTTGGCAGGATTTGGACCCAGATACCCAGAATATTAATAGTCCATAGATCATATGACAAGACCATAAACTCCTCTAAAATGCTGAAATGAAGTCATTGGAATGGAAGATGATCATTATCAACTGGCTTAGATGAATAGCCTATTCCAATGCTGTATATTCAAGAAAATTCTACCAACGAGTCTATCATCAATATTGAGGCATAAATCTCCAGATATTCAGAGATATAGGGTGGCATAGGGTCTAGCACTGCTGCCTCACAGCACAAGGGACCCAGGTTCGATTCCACCCTTGGACAACTCTCTGTGTGGAGTTTGTACATTCTCTCTGAGTCTGTGTGGGTTTCCTCCGGGTGCTCCGGTTTCCTCCGACATTCCAAAGATGTGGAGGTTAGATGGCTTAGCCATAGGAAATGCAATCATTAAATACTGATCGACTCTAGTCCCACTTTCCAGCATTTGGCCCGAATTCAGTGATTGTCTAAATGCTTCTTAAATATTATGGTGGTTCCTGTTTCTACCATCCTTGGAGGCAGTTAGTTCCAGAAACCCATCACCTGCCAGGTGAAGATTCTTCCTGAATCCCTTCTAAACCTCCTGCCCCTTACTTTAAATCTAGGCCCCTTGTTGACCCCTCTACTAAGGTGAAAGGTTTCCTCCTGTCTACTGTATGAATGTCCCTCATAAATTTGTACTCCTCAGTCAAGTCCCACCTCAGCCTTCTCTTCTGCAAGCCTGATTAAAACAGGAAAGAAGAGCATTGCATTTGCAGTAAAAGTAGAAATAAAGAAAAAGACTGGCATTTAGTTTGGCTGTTTAGTGCTTCAGGGTGTCCCAGAGTTTTTACAGCCACTGGTAGACCTTTATAAATGTAGTCAGTGTTGTAATGAGAAAATGTCACAGTCAATTTGCGCACAGTAAGCTCCCACAAACAGAAATTTAAGAAGGTCCAAATCTGTGTTTATGTTGATCTAGAGATGAATATTCATCAGGATACCAGGGCAAATTGTTCTTTGAAATAGTTGCTCAAAATATTTTACATCCATTTGAGGAGGGAAATAGGGCCTATGTTTTAACTTTTGGGTGTGCAGCACTCCATCTGTACCACAGGAGGCCTGTCCACTGAGACTTTGTGTTCACGTTGTCAGAGTAGGACTGAACCGACAGCATTCTAATGGGAGGGAAGAGTGCTATTTACTAAGAGTCAGTGATCTCTAGGGCTTCTTTTTAACTGCTGGTTTTAAACTGTAATACATTTAATTGTGAGGATTTAATAACAGTCTTTAGAATTCACATTATTTTCAGAAACATGCTTCTGGTCTGTGTGTGTTGTCAATCCGTCTGAAATTGTTTGTGGTCTTGTAATGCAAGAATAAAAAAATCAGCAACTGTAATTCAGCATGTGTTTCACAGACTCCTTTAACACAGGGAATAAAAGCCAGGCCACACTATACTTTCCATCCCATCCCCCATGACAGACTGGATCAGCAGAATAGATGCCACTGTGGTGAGGTGGAGCCCTCTCCTGGCAATGCCTGGACCCACAACACAGGTGAAGACGTGGTCTAAATCCTTTCACTACTTACCATGGTTTAGTCATTTTAATTCTTGTTAACTTTGCCAATCTCTCAGTTGTTTGGAACCTTCATTAGTTAGTTCGTCCTTGAGTGAGCTAATTAGCTGATATTTTTTATTCATTCACAGGATGTGAATGTTGCTGGTGAGACTAACATTTGCCGCATGTCCATAATTGCCCAGAGGGCAGTTGCAAGTGAACCACACTTTACTGAAGGTCTGGAGTTACATGTAAGCCAGACAAGGTTAAGGAAGCAGATTTCAAAGCACTTTACTTCTAATGATGTGAGGTGACAGTGACTGTCCTTGACATCAAAATCACATTTGACCGAATGCAGCGTTAAGGCGTAAAATTCTTAACTGGTTGGAGTCACACCTAGCACAAAGGAAGGTGGTTGTGGTTGCTGAAGGGTGATCATCTGAGCTCCAGGACATCACTGCAGGAGCTTCTCAAGGGAGTATCCTAGGACTAATCATCTTCAGCTGCTTCATCAATGACCTTCTCTCCATCAAAAGGTCAGATGTTTGCCGATGATTGCATAATGCTTAGCAATGTTCACCACTCAGATACTGAAACGTCCATGTTCGTGTGCAGTAACACCTCAATCATATCCAGGCTTGGGCTGGCATGTGCCAAGAAACATTTGAGCCACATGAGCACCAGGTAATGACTACGTCCAACTAACAATCTAGCAATGTAATAATCACCGTCTGACATTCAATGGCATTATCATCACTGAATCCCCCATGATTAACGTCCTGGAGGTTACCATTGACTAGAAACTAAGCTGTATTAGCCATATAAATACTACCGTTACAAGAGAACAGGGAAAGCATTGGCCTAGTGTCTTTATTGCTGCACTCTCGGGTCTGGGGACCTGAGTTTGAATCCTGCCGTGAAGAATTTAATGATGATTATGAGACCCTTGTCGATTGTTGGGAAAAACCCATCTGATTCACTAATGCCCTTTAGAGAAAGAAACTGCCATTCTGACCTGGTCTGGCCAACATGTGACTCCAGACCCACAGGAATGTGGTTGACTCTCAACTGCCCTATGGGTAATTAGGGATGTGCAATAAATGTTGCCTAGCCAGCGACAGCCTCATCCTGTGAATGAATAAAGGAAAGAGAAAGGTGGGAATCTAGGTACTAGAAATCCTAACTCCACGTCCCCACTTCCTGACTCCGCAAAGGCTGTCCACTATCTACAGGGCACTACTCAGGAGTATGATGGAATACTCTTCACTTGTCTGGATGAGTACAGCCCTAACAACACTCAAGAAGCTTGACACCATCCAAGACAAAGCTGCCCGCTCGATTGGCATTTCATCCACAAATATTCATTCATTTTCTCCACCACTGATGTTCAGTAGCAGTATTGTGTGCACTGTAGAAAGTCACCAAAGCTCCTCAGACAGCACCTTCCAAACCACTTCCATCTAGAAGGACAAGGGCTGTAGATACCTGGGAATTCCCCTTCTAATCACTCAGCATCTTGACTTGGAAATATATCGCTGTTCCTTCATTGTCGCTGGGTCAAAATCCTGGAATTTCCTCCCTAAGGGCAATGTAGGTCAACCTATAGCATATGAACTGCAGCAGTTCAAGAAGGAAGCTCACCACCACCTTCTCGTGGGGCAACGAGGGACAGGCAGCCAGGAAAGCCTACAGTAAAAGACATGCAGTATTTTGAATGTGTTGTCATGATTGTAGAGTATCAAAATGCTGCAGCTAATGTTTGCATGGCAAGATTCCACAAATAGCCGTGCAATAACAACCAAAACCAGCCCAGCTTGTCCCCGCCTCCCTAACCTGTCCATTCTTCCTCCACCTATCCACTCCTCTCACCTCAAGCCCCACCCCCAACCTCCTACCGACTAGCCTCATCCCGCCCCCTTGACCTGTCTGTCCTCCCTGGACCGACCTATCTCCTCTCTGACTCCTCACCTACACTCACCTTTACTGGCTCCAACCCGCCTCTTTGACCTGTCTGTCTCCTCTCCACCTATCTGCTCCTTTATCCATCTTCCATCCGCATCCCCCTCTGTCTCTGTTTATTTCAGAATCCCCTTCCTCTCCTCCATTTCTGGAGAAGGGTCCAGACCCGAAACGTCAGCTTTCCTGCTCCTCTGATGCTGCTTGGCCTGCTGTGTTCATCCAGCTCTGCACCTTGTTGTCTCAGATTCTCCAGCATCAGCAGTTCCCACTACTTCCAAATCGGATAATCTGGATTTTTTGGTGATGTTGTTACAGTACAGGTTTTGGCCAGGTGCTGGGAAGAACTCACGTGCTTTTCTTTGAAAAGGCTCCTTGGGGTCTTTGAGAAGTTGGCCAGTGCCTCCGTTTAGTGTTTCATTCAAAAGATGACACTTCTGAAAACGCGGCACACCTTCAGGCTGCACTTGAATGTTAACCTAGCTTTTTGCACTCAGGTCTCTAGTGTTGAACCAGCAACCTGTAAACCCAGAGGGAAGAGTGTTTCCCACCGAGCATCACCATCCTTTCCAACCCTACTGCAACATCTGATGGGTCAGAGCTCACATCCTTCACAGCCAAAAGTTTATTAGCTATAAATCTGATTACTAACAACAGAAAAAAGATGAGTATAACTGCTGGAGGTGGCGGGGAAAAGCAGTAAAAGGCTATAATAAAAGGATCTGACTGAACAGAGGCAGACAGCATTTTGTCTTAATGGACGAGGAAGCTTAGGGCCAGGAATCTGCTCCACAATAAATTAATAAATTAGAAACACATCTACTTCTGTTTCTTTTCCCCTTTGTCTGCAGAATGAAATATAGAATGTTAGTATTGGGATGCAATGGAGACAGGCTAACACTCATTCATAGCTCAATCAATATTGGTGGATAATGTACGAGTCCAGATAAATGAGGGGAAGTGTGTTATAGAGGGTGAGTGGTGATGTGCAGACAGCGGCTCAGTTGGTTATGACTGATGTAGCCTGTGCTGGAGAGGGCACAAAGCTAATTAAAACAGGAGGCAGGGGCTTTAATTAAAATCAGCCCCGTACCTTCTCAGCATAAGCCCCTAAAGTATTGGTCATATGGCAGCTAGATACACAATTTATAATCTTTAAACATATCAGAGCTGCAAATCTAACCTGTTGGAGGTGATGGGGTTTGTCAAAAGTTTCTATTTTAAACTTAGTTTTCTTTCTATATAGTGGTGCAGAGATCCTTCCCCCTAGTTCCCAACTCCTGTGGCATATTTTCCTGAAGATGCAAGGCATGATTTCCCACCCTCACTGCCCTTCCCTCACATTCCTGCCAAATACACCCATCATTGTGGCTTCTCACTTCCACGGACATTCGGAAAGTGAATGAATGTTGCGTCATCTTCAAAGAGCTTTATATTTTAAATTTTCTCCACATTCAGTATTTTCATTATAAGCAAAACATTGAAGCGTTTTCTCTGAATTGCCCAGTGGTATTCTCTGCAGCTCACAACTGGACATTAGTTTTCAATTTGTGGAGACTCTGGGATATTCCTGGAATTTTGGCAGCCCCGTGGCACATTCCACACAACCCTGCCTTACTGATGGACTTCAGGCCTTGAGGTGGTACAGTATTCCTGTTGATGTGGAGGAGTTGCGGCACTAGCAGAGCCCCACCGGAACACATTCTTCTCATGGAATTGGGTGTTTGCAACCCCCTCCAAAGATTTGAATGTCAAATTTAAACTGATACTCCCAATGCAGCAATGTGGGAGTGGAAGGGCATTACTGAGGGAGTGCCGCACTGTCGGAGGGTCAGTATTGAGGGAGCGCCGCACTGTCAGAGGGTCAGTACTGAGGGAGCGCTGGGTTGGAGGGTTGGTGCTGCGGGAGTGGTGCACTGTCGGAGGGTCGGTGCTGAGGGAGTGCTGCACTGTTGGAGGGTCAGTGCTGAGGGAGAGCTGCACTATCGGAGGGTCAGTACTGAGGGAGTGCTGCACTGTTGGAGTGTCGGTGCTGAGGGAGTGGTGCACTGTTGGAGGGTCGGTGCTGAGGGAGTGCTGCACTGTCGGAGGGTCAGTACTGAGGGAGTGCTGCACTGTCGGAGGGTCGGTGCTGAGGGAGTGCTGCACTGTTGGAGGGTCGGTGCTGAGGGAGTGGTGCACTGTTGGAGGGTCAGTGCTGAGGGAGAGCTGCACTGTTGGAGGGTCAGTGTTGAGGGAGAGCTGCACTGTTGGAGGGTCAGTACTGAGGGAGTGGTGCACTGTTGGAGGGTCGGTGCTGAGGGAGTGGTGCACTGTTGAAGAGTCGGTGCTGAAGGAGTGCTGCACTGTTGGAGGGTCAGTGCTGAGGGAGTGGTGCACTGTTGGAGGGTCAGTGCTGAGGGAGTGATGCACTGTCGGAGGGTCGGTGCTGAGGGAGTGCTGCACTATCGGAGGGTCAGTGCTCAGGGAGTGCTGCACTGTCGGAGGGTCAGTGGTAAGGGATCCTTGCGCTATCAGAAGGATGCGATTTAGGAGCACTGCACTGTCGGAGAGACTTTTTTTAGTTTCAAAAATATACTTTATTCATAAAAATATGTTTATATATGTACACAGTCCTAAAGCAGTTCGGTTCTGTGCAGTAGCATATGAAGAAACAAACAAACACTGGAGTTTGACTCTATGCAGTAAAGAAACCCAAGGCACTTCTTACTTGTCCAGACAATATTTACATATATTTGAGGCACCAGAAGGGTCCAGAGGTGCACTGCACTATGGAAGGAGAGTGCTTTATTGTCAGAGGGTCAGTATCAAGAGAGCACAGCATTGTCGGAGCAGCAGTGCTGAGGCATTTGATGGAGATTTATTTTAAACTTTATGTGAACTTTCCTCCCAAAAAACTGTTGAGCCAAATTTCAAAACTGAGATCAATGGATGTAGAGTTATAGAACGGGCATATACATGGGAGTTGAGACCCAGATCTGCCATTAATTAATTGAATGGCAGAATATGCTTCAGGAGCTGAGTTACCTCAGCCTGGTGTTGGATTCCTGTGGATTTACTCTTCGGTTCTCCCACCATGTAGAGTAAACCAAAGAGAATGGCCAATCAGTCTAGACACCAGAAAATAGGCTGAAAAGGGTGGTTCGTAAACTTGAGAAAGTTGAGACTTGAGATCATTTAAAGAACAAATAGATCCAAGAAGTAAAAAGGAACCTTGTTAAATGCTTATTAGGAGGGATTTGTGAGTTTGAGATTGGGACAGGCTGTGTATGTAGAATGAGAATATGGAGTGGGACACCAGTTTGGGCCAGTCAGAGAGAGTAGTTTTGTTTATTTGTTGCCATCATGGGCAGCAGCTTGGCTCAGTGTATAGCGCTGCTGCCTTCCAGCACCAGGCACCTGGGTTCGATTCCAGCCTCAGGTGACTATCTGTGTGGAGTTTGCAAGTACTCCCCATGTCTGTGTGAGTTTCTTCTGGGTGCTCGGGTTTCCTCCCACAGTCCAAAGATGTACGGGTGAGGTGGATTGGCTGTGCTAAATTGCCTATAGTGTCCAGAGATGTGTAGGCTAGATGGGAAATGCAGGGTTGCAGGGATAGGGTAGGGAATATGGGTCTGGGTGGGATGGTCTTCAGAGGGTTGGTGTGGACTCAATGGGCCAAATGGCCTGCTTCCCAACTGTAGGGATTCGATGATTCTACATTATCAACTGAGCTGCAGCAGCCAAGCATTGTATTGTGCCAGAGAATCATCTCTTGTTCCAATTAGATATTCAATTATACTGCAGTAACACCGCCTCTTTTCACAGACTCATAGACTCATAGAGATCTACAGCACAGAAATAGACCCTTTGCTCCAACTCATCCATGCTGACCAGATATCCTGAATAAGTCTAGTCCCATTCACCAGTCTTTGGCCCATATCGCTCTAAACCCTTCCTGTTCATATACCCATCCATGTGCTCTTAAATGTTGTATTTGTACCACCCTTCACCACTTCCTCTGGCAGTTCATTCCATACACACACCACCCACTGTGTGAAAAGGTTACCCCTTAGTTCCCTTTTAAATCTTTCCTTTCTCACCTTAAACCTATGCCTTCTAGTTTGGAACTCCCCCACCCTGGGGAAAAGACCTTGGCTATTCACCCTATCCATGTCCCTCATAATTTCGTAAACCTCTATAAGGTCACCCCTCAGCCTCCAACACTCCAGGGAAAATAGCCCCAGCCTATTCAGCATCTCCCTATAGGTCAAACCCTGAAACCCTGGTAACATCCTTGTGCATCTTTTCTGAACCCTTTCAAGCTTCACAACATCCTTCCCATAGCAGGGAGACCACAATTGCACATAATATTCCAAAAGCGGCCTCATCAACGTCCTCTTCATCTGCAACATGACCTCCCAACTCCTATACTCAATGCACTGACCAATAAATGTACACATACCAAATGCCTTCTTCACTATGTTATCTACCTTTCATGTTTAGAGTCATTGAAACATGGAAACATTGAATGACATGCAAGTGAAGACCATTCAGCACATTGTGCTTGCTAGCTTTTTGAGAGAGCTTTCTTTACTGTTGCCTTATAACCCTGCAAAGTTTTTATCTTTAAGTATTTATCCCATTCACTTTCAACAAATATTATTAAATCTGCCTTTACATTGTTTTCACAAGCACATTCCAGCCACAAAACCCTGGCTCTTTTGCCAATTATTTAAAGTCTGTGTCTGCCATTTATCAGCAGGTCCATCACAATTGCTTTTGATTTACCAAACTAGAACTGCTTGTGATTTTCAGACTCCATTAAATCTCTTCTGAAGCAAGATCTGATCCAGGTCATCTGTGATACTATTCCAATAAATCTCCTCTGCGCCCAGTCCAAGATTTAGACATTTTACCTGAAGTGTGGTGCTCAGATTGAACACAACCCCCACTCCAGCTGAGGTTTTACACGTGTTTTATAAAGGCTTATCGTAAAGTACAGAATCACAGATTGACAGAATGGCTATAACACTGAATTAGACCATTGGTCCTTCATTGTTGAGTTATCTCGCTACACAGCAACGCCCCATTCCACCTCCCATCTTTTCCATATAGCTTGCAGTTCATCAAATGTTTATTCAAATCCAACATCCTTGGCCTTGATCTCTCTGCCTCTACTGTCTGCTTCAATTAGGAACCCAGGAATCCAGTATGGTTTTTTAACTGCCCTTTCAAATTACCCACAGTACTTCAAATATTTCTACATATATTCCTGAACCTCTTTTAAGGATACCGAATTGTTTCCTCAATTGTTTTACGTTGATTTGCGACCCTGTTTCCCTTGTAACTTGGGTCACTTCTCTAATGCAGGAATAGCCCTCTCCAGGGACTTGGGCCCAAGATTCATGCTGACCATATCCAGCACCATCCTGAGGGACTACTGGTGGAGATGCCACTATTGGATGTGATTTTGAACTAAGAATCCTCTGCTGTGCAGAGGGATATAAAAATCCCATGGCACTACTCAAAGGAGAGCTAAGGAGTTCTCTCCAATGATTTATCTCTCATCCAACACCATTGTACTGGCTTCGGGACAACTCCATTAGCAATGAATGAGAAGGAATTGAGCCTATTATTTTTGACAATTTTAAGTCCGCTTCACCTTATCTCATTTTCCTGCCTAATTCTTACTTGCCATCAGTCTAAACTTCCTGCCCTATAGCGAGACAAAGTGTCAGTGATGCTCATTTATCCAGTCTATAGATACCAGATGAAAGGGAGTATTCTGGAGGAAGAGGTTTCTTGAAGGGACACTACACTTGCTGAAATCTAAGAGTGTGTTTTGTAGCAGAATAATGTGCTCATTTCATCTCTGTGTTGATAATAAGTTCCTGACATTAATCTTTAAAAGTTGTGATGCTCATTTTCAGTCAAGATTTCGATTAAAAACACTTTGATGGCTTGTAAGAGAGTTATAACACAGAACGTGTTTTTTAAATAACATGAAACACATTGCTAGAATGTTCCTTCTGTGTTGACCATTTTGTCTTCCTATGTTTATAGTCCAGTGAAATAAATTCAGGTGATAAGCCTACATCTATGGGAGACTGTCACTTGCTGTAATTTCCCAATGTTATGAGAGTATTGAAGATTCTGATCCAGGCTTCTGCTCTGTACTGTCCTCATCTCCTCCAGGTACTGTCCTGGGTGATGTGGGAAGATTTTTCAGTTATCCAGAGACAAGGCAGCTTTGGCTATCATGAAATTGTACCCTGGTTACCTGTAATGTTTGATCCATTACAACACAGGCTGGCGAGTGTAATTTTCCATGTACTGACACACTATGAACCCAGACGATGGTGACTGTCTTTCCAAACACAGAGTCAGACCTTTGATAACTCATCCCAGTAACCACTCATCATTTGTTACTCTACACAGCCAGGGTTAGGGGAATATTGAACAAAAGCAACTTGCATTTAAATAGCACCTTTTGGCAAAATGCTGAAAGGCACTTACAAACAATATGAAACAAAATAAATGGCATCAATCTAGATAAAGGAACATTGCAGACTACAGGGATCATGATGGTTATGGTCCCAACCTAGTAGTCCATAGGAGTGGACTAATAATCTGTAAATGATGAGTTCAAACCCCAGTTCAGCAGCTCAAAATTTCAATTCACTTAATTCAATAAATCTTGAATAAAATGCCACAAGTGACCACATTGTTGAAAAACCTTATCCAGTTCACGAATAACCCTTAGATTAGGAAATCTGCCACCCTTGTCCAGCCTGGCTTCTTAAGTGACCTCAGGCCCAGAGCAATAATTTTCTCAGGGTAATTAGGGACAGGCACTAAATGCTGGCCTTGTCAGAAATACTCACGTACTGTAAACATATTAAACACAAATATGCGCACAGGTGTGCCTGTACCTACACAATTTCAAGCAGAAACACAAACCTTTATGAAAATGCGTAACAACAAGGACATGTGCGTTCACATATGTGTACAAATTGTTTCTTAAATTATTGTTCCTGTGGATGTGTGGGGAACCATGACTTGATGTTTTTCCCCTGTGCTGAAAGCAGGCAGCTAATGAACAGTCCCAGTAACAAAAAATAATTCCAAGCCCTCGACTGAACATAAAGTCCAAAAGACCAATCATGGTGTTAGGGGATTAAGCTATGAAGAAAGTTTGGGGGAATTCTTCATCCCTGGAAGGAGCCAAGTAAAAGAGAGCCTTCGAAATTTATGAATAGAAACTTAATGCTGAGGATTCTTCATAGTTAAACTATTGGTTAAGATATTGTAACTGGAAAAAGACAATGTCAGAGCTCTTATCAAGAAGCACTTCTTCACCAAAGGAATGATTCATTTATGGTATCACTTTCAGAATGAGGTGAAAAGCAATTGAGTAGAAAGGTCTACATGATCTGGAATTTGGATAAAAATGTCCAATTCTGAGTGAGTCCAATAGGCATCGTGGCTCGGTGGTTAGCCTTGCTGCCTCACAGGACCAGGGAGCCAGGTTCAACTCCAGCCTCGGGTGACTGTCCGTGTGGAGTTTACAGATTCTCCCCGTGTCTGCATGGGTTTCCTTTGGGTGCTCCAGTTTCCTTCCACAGTCCAAAGATGTGCAGGTTAGTTGGATTGGCCATGGTCAATTGCCCTGTAGTGTACAGGGATGTGCAGGCTGAGGATTAGCCATGGGAAATGCAGGGGTAGGGTGGAGGGCTGGGTCTGGGTGGGATGCTGTTCAGAGGGTCAGTGTGGACTTGATGGGCTGAATGGCCTCGTTGCGCACTGCAGGAATTCTATGACACTACGACGGGGTAGTTAGTCACTAACAGGTTGTTTTCTTTTGCTGTAGAATTAGGGTTCACAGTCCCGGAATGAAAGTTTTGTCATTTCAAACAGAGATGAGGAGAAATTTCTTCATTCAGCAGTGTTATGATTTTTTGGAATTCCTACCCAGAGAGCTGTGAATTCTTGATTGTGAGAATTTTTGAGACTGAGTTCACAGGTTTTTGCTACTGATGGAATTAATGGAAATATGAAATGGCCTGGAGAGTGGAAGATGGATAAGTGCAGTCACAATCTGATGGGATGGCAGAGCAGGTTTGAAAGGCCAAATGGTCTCCTCCTGTTGCTATTCTTATCATACGATCACAAAACTCTGAAATCACTCAAGCTAAATGCTGCAACCGGGGGAGAGTGTGAAAGCTGGGGTTGAGGAAGCTCCAGTATCTTTGAAAGGATGGGGTAGATGAGTCAAACAATCAGGATGAAAGAACTGTTTCCAATATCGAAATTTAGGAAATAATTCCGAATCCAGTAAGTTTGTTTTTGGGAAGAAAAGCAACTTCAACAACTCAGTAATATTTTCTCACCGCAAATGACAGGCAATAACCACCTGGAGGAACAAGCCTTTCCTGGGAACTTTATAGGGGTGCAACGCCCCTTTAACTACAGGCCAATAAACCGCTCATCAGACACTGGAGCCCATAAAGTCAGGCTGGGTTTTTTTAATGTTGATATTGTGCTGATTGACATCCAGGACAGGAAACAGAAACCATTTCCTTCTATTGAGTTATAATGACAGAGCAAATATGTGGATGTCATTTCTGATTTTCTTTTTCATTTGACTAAGGTGTGCAACTGGGTGTTCATCTATTAGCATGTGCATTTACCAAAAAAGTGTAGAGGCACTGGATGAAGTGCACCAAATGATTTACAGCTGGCAAACAAAACTAAGAGGTTGTAGCAACCAGGAAACATTGGACAGGATGGACCAGCTCCCACTTACAAAGAGGAAACCTAGCAGAGACCTTCAAAATTATAGAAATTTAAACGTAGAGAAGATGTTTCCACTTGGGAAGGAGTTCAAATCCAAAGGTTATTAATGATAGTCATAATAAGTCCAGAAGGGAATTCAAGAGAAACCGTCCCCAGAGAATAGTGAGAATATGGAACTCGCTACCACAAGGAGTAGTTTTTAACTTTATCCTCTCATGAGAAAAGGGTAGACTATTCCTAACTGAGTATTTATTAGGCTTTTTCAGAGGCAGCTTAAGAGTCTGGACTCTAAGCCATGGAATTCCCTTTCTAGTCCTCTCTGACTCTCTTCATTCCTCCAGGACACCCCTTCAAACCTCATTGACAATCTTTTTAGTCATCCGTTCTAAAATCTTCTTATGTGGCTTGGTGCTTTATAACATTCTGTTACATTAAAGGTGCTATAACTTGTGTGCATATTTCTACTAGTCTGTGTGAAGCGCTTACACTTTCCGGATTATGGTCATTAATTAGCTTATTTACACAATGTTGTATTAGGTGTTTACAAATGAATGGCCAGGGTAAATTTATTTAGTTTAAAATTATGCAGCAAAAGGTTGAAAGTGGAAGATGAGTAGAGGGGATTAGACAAAAGGGGAAGCAATTTTTGTCTTCCATTTCTGTCCTCTGCTCTCTAATGGTTGGTTTTGCCTGTACTAAACACTCTCCTGCAACTCCTCCAAGTTTACCCTCTCTCTCTGGGTCAGCACACACAGCACCAGAGAGAAGACTCTGTTGTGATCCCCTCAATCAAATAACCTCTCAACACTAAATAAAAAGTGAAAGAACTGCAGTTGCTCTAAATCAGAAATAAAAACAGAAATTGCTGGAAAAGCTCAGCAGTTCTGTGGAGAGAAATCAGAGTTAATGTTTCAGAAACAGTGACCCTACCTCATAACTATTAACTCTGACTTCTCTCCACAGATGCTGCCAGACCTGCTGAGCTTTTCCAGCAATTTATGTTTTTGTTTTAGCTTCTCAACACTGACTGTCTGAGCGAATAAATGACAACAGCTTCAGGGGCAAAGCATTGTTACTGCACAATATAAAAGCCTCAGGACGAAAAGACCAGAGAATAAGACCATTCAAAATGTTGAGAATTAAAGTTCTTTTACTTATAATTTTTTGAAAGGGATCTTATCAGCAAACCTCAATCAGAAACATCTTTGAATAGATTTTTGACAGTGAGGTACATCTTTGCCTCAGAGTCAGAGAGTGTGGGTCACTCCAGCATAAAATCCAAGTTAACAATACCTGTGCAGTACTGATGTTGTGCTGCGCTGGCGGGTGAACATAAAAGATCCTTATCACTATTTTGATGAAATGTAGGTGATTTCAACCAGTGTCCTGGGCCAAAACTATTCCACAATCACGACAGAAAAAGGATATCTGGATGTTATCACACTGCTGTTTGCAGAAGCTTGCTGTGTATAAATTGGCTGTTCCTACACTACACAGTGACTTCACTTCAAAAGTACTTCATTAGCGGTAAAGCAGTTTGGGACATGCTGAGGTCGTGAAATATAAATGTAAGCTCTTCTATTATTTAACGAGCAAAGTCATTTTCCATTTCCAATTATTTAATATTTGATTGGTTTACTGTGTATATTCCTCCTGCCACCAATGGTGAAGTAATACTCAACTTTCTTTCAAATGTACCTGCTGCTTCCAATCAATGTTTCACGTCAGTATTACCTCCAAATTAACACTCTCCATTTCATCCTCCAAGGGCTTTTTAGTTTTATAGGCTCCCCAGACTAAGAAGCGAAAATCTTTGCGCCTTCACCGTTTTAAAAGCACTTTGATTTATTTTTATACTGCGAGTGTCTAGCATTCTTTTTTAAATGCACAGATGTTCTCTATTAGTTAAGTGGGCCAGTAGAACCCCTCAGTTAGGGGAGCTACATTTACAGAAATACACAAGGATATACTCCTGCTCAGGCGTTCAGTGTGAATAGCTTGTTGTGATGTGATGGTCCTGGTGCTCAGCAAAGATTTAGGTTCCATTCATGAATATTTCTCATCCCAGCCGAGTAATCCAGTAGAGACACTGAACTTTTTAATTTCTCCCACACTACGACTGGGAAAAATCAGCTGCCGTTCCTACACTGATTCTTATTCAGAAAGCTCAGCTGAAGGTTGAGTTTCCAACTCTGGCTGTGTGTTTTCCTGGAGGTTTCATCATGTGACCTGCTCTTGCCAAGTATCCGCCACCTGCCCACCGTGTCTATCCCCTCGGTGCCATGCCTTCCCAATCAGGAAGCAAACAGACACTTTCTTATCCAATGTGAAATAACTGCTCAGAGGCCGGTATCTCGTCACCAAGTCACCCTTTATTTACACAAACACAGTACGTGGATTTTGACCAGCTAGATCACAGCCCGTCCCTGAAGTGAGGAGAATCTCTGAGACTCTAGTTTGTAGATAAATCAACCTATTCAGAGATGTTATCACACACATATGCAGAGCTGATCGGACTTGAACCTTGGCCTCAAACCTGGGCCTTCTGGCTCAGAGACAGGAATATTATCTCTGCACCACAAACTATGCAACATTAACTCTGAGGCTGGAAGCCTACAGACTTGATCATGGGAATTGAATCCATAAGCTGGTTGCTATTAGCATCACACTCCAGCCATCTGAGCTAACTGAGCAACATGAGACGCCTGCTTATATATGTCAGCCAGGGCTCCCTGATTGGTCCAGGTTGACAGCCCCAGTCAGGGATCTCATACTAAATGAGATTCACCTGGCCAACCTTGTTCCAATCACTACACAATGGGATGATTTTGGCTATCAGTTCTTCCCATCACCAATTTTTAAAAAATACTTTTTGACACAGTGACCTGTTGTGGTCATATTTGGGTAAATTCTATAGTTTCCTTCTCCAGCTGCCTGACTTTAGCTGATAGCAAATTAGCCAATGCCAAATTCTCCCCCACAAAGAGACAGCAGGCAGATGATTGAATGTTGTCTCTTTCTCCCTGTTGTCCAAAGTTAAAATTATTCCGAAGTCTTCAAGATGAACAACAGAAACTGCCAGCTTTCCCACTGGCTCAGATGGGAAATGAATGATGTCACTATGTTATGTCTTGGTCCTCAGTATTTTCTATTTGGAAAAATTCTTTACAAATGAAATAGTAATCACAGACCTCCACCCTCCATTGAAGTTATAGTGCAGTGAAGTTCTTGCGTATTTACATCCCCAACTGTGAAGTTTCTCTTTATTGTGTTAAAGGAATTTGTATGGAATTTTGCCAAGGACATTAGGATCTGAGTACCGTCCAATATAATAACCATTGATGTCCAAGGACTATCTAATGTAGTGACCATTGACGTGTAAGTAATGTCCAATGCAGTGATGTGATTATCCCTTTAAGGTAGGAGGCAACCGATCACATTCTCACATTCTGATCACTCAATCTGAACTATCAATATCCTTTCTCCTGCAGCACTACAAAACCACCCCCCCACCCCCAGCACCCCCCAACTATAGCATAAATGCTGCTCCCTCCACACTTCGCTTCAGCTCTGATGAAGGGTAATCCAGACTCAAAACATTAGCTTGTTCTGCCTCCACGGATGCTGCCAGACCCACTGACATCTCCAGCATTTGTTGATTTCAGCACAGATTCCAGCATTTGTAGTAATTTGCTCCTAAAAGTTCAGCAATGTGCCTGTCAGCTATTTCACCACAGCGCCACTCCCTGCTCTTGCAGGGTGGAATCACACTCAGTGTCTCCTGCAGGCAACACTGACAATGTTTCAGATGTAAGCTTCTACCTCCCTCCCTCCCTTCTTGCCACTGGGTGTGGCCTTTCTACCATTTGATACCCTTAGTAATCATGATGCCCAACAACACTGACCCAATCAAAATCAACAGAGTAACAATACCCATTCACCATTACCCCACATAACCCACTCCCTACAGAATGTCCACAAATCTCTAAGCATTCATGGATACCAGTCTGTGAAGCACTGAACTATGCAGTTCACAAAAGTGCCAGATTAATAGCCTCAGAGCCCTGGGCTATGTCAGACAGACTCCATGTCCACCATTCCCACACCACCCCCACCCCCCAACCCCCTCCCCCACCCCAAAAAACAACTTTCTGTTGTATGTTGATCATAATAGAATTCATGACAGGTTCGCTCTCATTGATTAAAAATAAATTAAAAATTCAGTAAAGGCCCATGCTTAAACATGAAGAACAGTGACATGAGGCTGCCCTCAATAGAGGAATGGATATAGATAAGCGAATGTAGTTGAATGACTGGGCTAGTAATCCAGCAGGTTTGAGATCATAGACTCTCTGCAGAATGAAACAGAACTTGAATTCTGTTTTAATAAAAGTAAATCTGGTATGAGTTAAAAAGAAGCGAAGCTATCAGATGGCCATAAATCCCAACTGGTTCATTATACGTGACTCCGGTGTTACACCAATGAGGTACGCAAGCAAACCTTTCAGTTTTATCAAACCAATGCAACTAAGGAGAGGCAATAGTCTCATCCACAAAAATAAAGCAGAAATGGAATTACTGCAAAATGTCAGCTTGAGCAAAAGGGAGGGAGAATTGCAGAACAAGCATTCGAAATTTGTAAACTGTTTGGAAACATGATCCAGACAAATACATATTGATGACGGATTCAGATATATAAAACGCATCCTTTTAAAATTGGGAATGAATGGGGAATTTAGGTAGAAGCGGTTCACACAGCTAAACATGTGGATTAAGTTACCAAGGAAAGAGCGAAGGTCACTTAAGGTAATTATTATAAATAGGTTCACAAGACTGTTACATACATTTCCAGAGAGAGAGGGGATTGGTGAGGCGCCGGAAGTTAGGGTTGAGATCAACCAAAAGGAGACAGACTGATTAAGCCAAATGGCCTTTGTTAGTACTTGCAATGTTTTAATCGACAAGGTTCTATATTGACAGAGGGAGCAAGGGAGTGAATAACAGGAAACTCATGCAGGGTCTGCAGACTTTGCCCAGAATCCTGATTTGTGTTCCTCTTGTACGCTGAACTCCCTGTTCAAATTCCTGCCATGTGTTTCAAGACCTCCTTCACATTGAGGAATTACTGTAATGTTTTGTTCAACATTTTGCACAGTCAGGCACAGTTGTGCCAAGAGAATTACCAATGAATTTTGAAAATTTGGGAGAAAGTTACATGGAGAAGCTGGGTAAACTTTTTTTTTAAAAGCCATTTACAGGGTGTGGGCATCACTGACTGGATCAGTATTTATTGCCGAGAGGGCAGTTAAGAGTCAATCACATTGCTGTGGATCTAGAGTCACAGATAGGCCAGACCTGGTAAGGACTGTAGTTTCTTACAACAGGGAAGGTTGAGAAGGAGAGACTTACTGGAGATCTTCCATATTATGAAGGTTTTGAGAGGGTAAATAAAAACAAAACTCAGGTTAGCACCATTCTTGAACAAGATACCCATTGGATGGAAACATTAACAATGGGCAGAATCTTACGTTTTTGAGTAATGTGCACATTGTGTTGAGTTTCATGAAGGGTTTCCTGTTGGGAGACCCAGTAAGATTTCTCATTGTATTTTACCAAACACACCTCATCAACTGCCCACCCTGCCCCATGGCATCCCTCACATACAATTCTATCCCAATTTTACTGCGCACCATCCCCAAAACAATTCAGCTTGCCACTCCCCAGATGCCTGCTGAGAGACCAGCATCCTTTGCACCCTACCATCTTTAAAAACCTATTGAGCATCCAGACAAGCCCTATCAGTCTGGAGCTGCCCTACACAGTTCCTGACATTTGCCTCATATAGCGCTGTTTTGTGGAGGTTCTTCTGGATGGGATGGTGTAAATGCAGGACTCCTTTCATCGGGAGCGGCAGTGGAGCCCTCAGCCTGGGTGGGCGCACTCTCAGTCATCTGGAGGAGTGCCCAGCAATGTAAGAAAAAGGTCAATGACCCTTCTCCATTCTGCTAGAGCAAGTGCCACCCTCTTCTCTGCAATGTGTCATACTCCCTCTAACTCTGCTGTTGTACCCACTTCCCACCAAGGCTCATTCCCTACCGCTCTCAATATTGCCTGCAATATCTTCCCTCACTCACTGTCATCCCCTTCAACTTCTTGACGGCACTAACCCTCCATGATCTCTGTGCCACCTCCTCATTCACTCAATCAAGACACCTTCCTGCCTGCACCACAAATGACAGCTGTGCCACACACTTTCATCTCCCTTCATACCTGCCCTTCTCTCATTACACAAGGTAATACAGGAAGAGTCAAGTTGGCTGATGGGTTGCCTAACATCAGCCTTCTCATCTCCTATCTGGAAAGGATCCTGACGCTGCCTGCACCAAAGCAGCTGCCTAATGATATCCAAATTCTGGAACTGGTTTCAGAAGTTATCCTTAACTTACTGTTCCGGGAACCACCCCCTCTCTCCCCCCCAACCCACACACACACACAGAAGACTAACCTCTTTGAATTGATTGAGGGCTGCTGACTACCATGACAAGCTTCCTGCCTTTGTACCGGTATTAATTGGCATGCAAAACAGTGATGTGAGCCTGGTGGCTGAGGGGCAAAGCTCGAAAAGGCAGTGCAATGCAAGGCAGATGGGCTCAGAGTGAGTGAACACCATGATAGTGAGCAAAGAGCCTGGATGTACAGCCTGGTGCAGTCCATGAAGTGGATGTGTGTCCCTGAGCGCACAATGTCCTTGCTGCAGCATTACAATGAGCGTTGCCACTACAGCCTGAGGTGCAGCATTGAAGGGCTGGAGCATCCTCGAAGTGGATCGGAGATGTGCCATGAGGTTTCTTAGATGCTGACAAATTTTGGATGCCAACGTCCATGGGTATGGATTACATTTGGCTGGTGTACATGGAGCATGCCTTGAGATGTGTGTCAAAAACGGAAGCTGTTTGAACCAAGCAGTGTGCTGAGGTCATCAGGTGTCTGCCCTGATTTCCACGTTGAGAATTCTTGCCATCTAGCTTGTTTATGGCACTTGGTAAGATTGGAAGCTGAACATTAATAAGGTGCGTTGGATAATTAATTAGGCATTTGACAAGCTTTATTGCAAGCAATGATTCCTCCTTAATTGACAACTTGTCATTGCTTTGAGAGGAACCTGCCACATTGCTCGGAAAATGTGTAAGAGATGGAGCAAGATGCTCCTGATGTCGAGATAGACTTTGCCTGACTTCTCGTCTGATTCTGCCACACATCTCACCATAAGCTATACCATCAATGTGGGCAAAGCTCAGGAGCACCTGAACAACGGGACGCCAGAACTGAATCCTCATCTTTGTGCTGAGGGGAGGCTTTTATTAAAGACTGGGTAGGATGAGGTTTGTGTAGAGCGAAATCACTCATGCCGACCTGTTGGAAATAACCTGTTTCTATCTGTAGATTCTGTGTCATTTCCATGTTTGTTCTGAGAACATTTTGTCTTGTGTCATGGAGAAATTCTGGAACGAAGTATTCAGGGAGTTACAATGGAAACCAGGTGCTTGTTAACTCAAGTTTTATAACTGCCAGCAGTTTCTGTATCAGCTTAATTTTTGCCAGAAGAAGCAATATTAAGTAATGCAGGAGAATACACAGAGAAATATGTAAGCAAATGCATTCCTGAAGGAACATGTTTTCTTTGCTTTAAAAGGTATCCCACAACATTTCATCACTAATAATCCATATATAATGTTTGGAGGAAATGGTCATTAAATACCATGAAAGCCCATTGTGGTTCCCACTGTTCTCTCCAGACTTCAGTAAAATCGATAAACAGACCACAGCAAATTTGACTGAGATGTATTTGAAACAGATGTGACACATGTTGGGGATATTCCAGAACTGGGACAGCATTTAGATCCTGATAGTCAATCAGGGAGAGGATTCCAAGATGTCAAGCAGTCCAGTCCGTGTGGTGGAGACAATAAGGATTGCAGATGCTGGAAGCCAGGGTCTACAGGTGTGAGGCTGGAAAAAGCACAGCAGCTCAGACAGCATCTGAAGAGCAGGAAAGTCAACGCTTCAGGCCAAAACCTTTCGTCAGGTCCTGACAAAGGGTTTTGGCCCAAAATGTTGACTTTTCTGCTCCTCAGATGCTGTCTTACCTGCTGTGCTTTTCCAGTCCTGTGGGGTGTTAACTGTGCTTGAAATTAAATCAATTCATAATTTAAAATAAAATATTCTAAAATTCAGAGATAACACAGCGTGGAGTTGGAGTAACACAGCAGGCGGGCAGCATCAGAGGAGCAGGAAAGTTGACATTTTGGGTTGCATTCTAAAATCCAGACCCGGAGGCAGTGAGGGTGGGGAAAGGGTCTCATAATTATGGGATGGCTTAGCTTCTTACTCACTGTGATGCCTGTAAGAGTCTTCAATTCCAGTGATCAGCAAGAGAAATACTGCAAGTATTTGCCAATACAACCTGCTTGTTGAACATAGAACATAGAACAGTACAGCACAGTACAGGCCTTCGGCCCACAATGTTGTGCCGAACTTTTATCCTAATCCTAAGGTCTACCTAACCTCCACCTCTACCTTATACTATCATCCATATGCCTATCTAATAGCCATTTAAATGCCTCTAATGAGGCCGACTCCACTACCCGCTCCGGCAATACATTCCATGCCCCTACTCTCTGAGTAAAGAACCTACTTCTGACATCTCCCCTATATCTATCTCCACTCACTTTAAAACTCAGCCCCCTCATAATAGTTGCCTCCACCCTAGGAAAAAGTCTCTGGCTGTCTACTCTATCTATACCTCTGATCATTTTGTACACCTCTGTCAAGTCACCTCTCATCCTTTGTCATTCTAAAGAGAAAAGCTCTAGTCCTCTCAACCTTTCCTTGTAAGACCTTCCCTCCGTTCCAGGCAACATCCTGTAAATCTCCTCTGCATCTTTTCCAATGCCTCCACATCTTTCCTGTAATGAGGCAACCAGAACTGGACACAATACTCCAGTTGTGGCCGAACCAGGCTTTTGTACAGCTGGAGCATAACTTCACGGCTGTTGAACTCAATTCCTCTATTAATGAAAGCTAACACACCATACACCTTCTTAACAACTCTATCGACCAGGGTGGCAGCTTTCAGGGAACTGTGAACATGAACCCCAAGATGCCTCTGCTCCTCCACACTGCCAAGAATCTTTCCATTAACCCTGTATTCTGCTTTCAAGTTTGTCCTTCCAAAATGAATCACCTCACACTTTTCAGGGTTAAACTCCATCTGCCAATTCTCTGCCCAGCTCTGCATCCTATCAATGTCCCTTTGTAACCTAGAACAGCCCTTCGCACTGTCCACAATGTGACCTACCTTTGTATTGTCTGCGAACTTGCTAATCCACCCTTCCACTCCTTCATTCAAATCATTTACAAAAATCACAAATAAAAGAGGACCCAGAACAGATCCTTGCGGTACACCACTCGTAACTGAGCACCATGTTGAATGTTTTCCATCCACTACCACCCTTTGTCTTCTAAGGGTCAGCCAATTCTGAATCTAATCTGCCACATTTCCCCCTCTCCCATGTCCCCATACCTTCTGCATGAGCCTAACATGGGGAACCTTATCAAACGCCTCACTTAAATCCATGTTTATCACATCCACTGCTCTACCTTCATCCACGTGTTTGGTCACCTCTTCAAAGAATTCAATAGGTTTATGAGGCATGATCTACCCCTCACAAATCCATGCTGACTATCACGAATCAAACTTGTAATGAGTTTCTGTCTGGAAAAGCCTCGTTTTTAGTGAAAAATGTCAATCAGCCTCTTCATTTATTATTCAACTGAATGGGATCTTGTTATAATCAAATTAGAGGTCACGTGACACCAGGTTATAGTAAAACATGATTATATAAAATCACAACCTTATGGAGCACTGCTGCTTTGTCAGCTCATCTGACTTTGTCCACCCCAGTCCAACAACAACACCTCTGCATCATAATGAAATTACACCTCGATTTTTACAGGTGAAAATGTGAGGGTCTTCCCCAGAAGGTTGAGGAGGTGATGTCTTTAAACTTATTTAAGGTTGAGTTAGATGGATGATTTATGGACACGGGAGTCAAAATTTATTGGAGCAAACAGCAAAATGGAACTGTAACCAATTGAGCCATGATGAGTGAAGCAGGTTCAAAGGGTTCGATGGCCAAACTACTCTGACCGTAAGACCTAAGTGCCCATTCCAGTCCTCTTTGTCTCTAAAATGGGGTTTCTAATTGTTTAAGATTTTTTTCAAGGGTGATGATCCACAGTGAACTCTTCTACTCCAATAGCTCACATCTGACTTTTTAAGAGCTTATAGCTTTTCCAATGCACTTTGATTTTATTTATTCTTAAATGGGGTGTGAATGAGGACGGCATTTGTTGTCCATTTTTTGAGCTAAGTGACTTTCTAGGCTATCTTCAGATGACTGTTTGGGACACAAGAATAAGGAATTGTATCTCTCAAAGTGACCTAAGATTCTGTGGCAGTAAATGCTTCAAGGAAGTGTGATGTCTTTTGAATTTGGTTTCTGTTGTCCTCTTAAGTTGTGCTCAGAGCTTTATCAGCAATGTGAAGTTTTCCCTTATTATGAATGCATGTATTTCCCAAGATGATTAAAGTAATTGAATGGGATTCAATTTATCACAAAGTTGGAGGCGGCAGACAAATGATAGGTCATTGCTCCCTCAGAGCATTATCTTTCCAATGGTTGGGGGTGCTAAGACTCCCTCTTGTCTTAACTTGGGTTGACTGATTGGGTTCAAGTTGAAGACAAATGAATGACAGAGGGGAAGGAGCAACAAGCAAAGGGACTGTTAATCTGCAGTTCTGGATTTTATCCTCAGTCACTAATGGATTGCCATGTCTCCTACTATTGTTGATAATTTATGACAAATTCCAGCTTCCCTTTCCAGTCTACAGCAACAGCTTTGGATTTTAAATGGTTTAATAAATCAGCTTGGTCACTTTAAGGATTCGATTATGCACTGGATTAAGCAGGGCTGGCATTAGCTACTCTGCATAAGTCAGGGCCAACAAGTGGGACACTGGATCAAAATTAAAACCACCAAGCCATAAGACAGGACCATGAATGATTGGTGAAAAGTGAAATAACTCCACAGAGGCCAGTAACCCTTTATTTACACGTGGAGAGTCCTTGACACTGATCCAGTTTCCTCAGAGCCAGCTCTCAGAGTGAGCAGAACCTCTGACACTCATGTTTATATCTGTCAGCCAGGGCTCCCTGATTGGGACTGTTAATCTGGCCCAATCAGGACAGTCTCAATCAGGGAACTCATATTCAATGATGTCCACCTGGCTGACCTTGTGTAATCATTACATCCCTCCCCCTCAGATTCCGAGGACATAGGCTGGTTCTTTTTTTGTAGCTCTTCCTGGGATGCATTAGCACCGGATCAGGTTCCTCCAACTCTGTCTCTGATACAGGTAGTGTGTAACACACGGTAGCTTGCCTCTTATGCCCAGAGTGTCTCAGAAGAAATTCATTCTCTTCTTCAGGTGGCAAAGTCATTGAGGAAGCGACATCCACTGTGTCCATCTCAGATTCTGAGGTTTCTTTAGTGCTTGATGGGCAGGATAATCCCATGGGTTCCGGAATAGTTGGAAAGGCTGTCAAGGAGCCGAGCATGTTTTGCTGTCACACTGTTTGCAAGTTTGCAGCTTTTGTATGGTCCACATGTTTGTTCAGGACTGTTGCACCTACCTGAACTTTATATATCGCTGAAACTGACCTTGCATCGACAATGCTTCTTCCCATACAGGGCATTCTCATGGGTCCTACACCAAACTTCATCCCCTGAAGTAAACTGACTTTCTCGCTTAGAGAGTCTTGTGCTCAGCATTGGCGTTCCTGATGCTATTTTATCTCCCAACTCCCAGGTCTGGGAACATCAGATTTAACCTGGTGCAGAGTCTTCTCCCCATTAGCAACTCTGCTGGAGCTATCCCTGTAGTTGTATGAGGGGTGGTCCAATAATCAAATAGGAACCAGGATAGTTTGGTATCTAGTGAAGCTGTAGGCTGTTTCTTAAAGCCTTCCCTCAAGTTTTGGATTGCTCTTTCTGCCAGACCATTGAATGATGGATGGTACAGAGCTATCCTTACATGTCCAATACCATTTGACTTGAGGGAATACTCAAATTCCCTGCTAGTAAGCGATGGCCCGTTATCTGGGAGTCTGTGTATTGCAAAACCATGCACACAGTTCTTATATCGTCGTCCCTGTGTTAGATGAATGAACGCTTTGCATGTCCAGCCATTTTGAGTGGGCATCCACAATAACTAAGAATGTTAAGCCCATGAAAGGACCTGCATAGTCAATGTGTACCCGAGTCCAGAGTTTGCCCAGCCAATCAAATGAAAGTGGGGGAGCTGCTGGCTGTAATTTTTGTCCTTGTTGGCACCCTGGGCACTGCCCCACCAATGGAGCTATGTCTGCATCCAATCCTGGCCACCAGACATAACTTCTCGCCAACATCTTCATTTTGGAAACCCCTGGATGACCCTGGCGGAATTCAGCCAGTATCTGGCAGCGACCTTTACTCAGGACAATCACTCTTGATTCCCATAATAATAAGCGATCTCCCACTGTAATCTGGTCTAATTCTGGTTGTGACAGCTCTTTGGTTTCCCCCATCACCTCCAAGTGTTTCAGTTTTGCCAAGACCAGATCTTTCTGCTTCCAAAGTCTGATATTGTTAGCTGTGACTGGAAGTGTGTCCAGAAAATTTAAAAACATTATGGTCTCTAACAGTGGCAGTATCACTGGTGGTATATCTGCCAGCAGGAGGCAGATCAATGCATTCACATTTGCTACTTGGCAGTGTTCCAATTTGGAATTATATGCACTTAAATTAGAATCCACCACCGAATTCGGCCTGAAGCTATGAAGCTGTGGCAGGATCAAATGGGTCAAGTTTCCCAAATAACGGCATGATGCCAGAAATGCTTACTCCAACTCAAAGACAACTGTTACGAGTGAATTTCTCCAGGAGCATGCTTTTCTACAGATGCCATTGAAATAAGTCCACTGAGGCCAGTATCCAGTCACCAAGTCACCCTTTATTTACATGTGAAGAGTCACTGACACTGATCCAGCTCCCTCAGAGCCAGCTCTGAGAGTGAACACATCTGACACTCCTGTTTATATCTGTCAGCCAGGACTCCCTGACTGGATCAGATTAACAGCCCCAGTCAGGGAACATTTATTCTATGATATCCACCTGGTTGCCCTTGTTACAATGACAACTAAAAGCTTTGGTCCGTCATCAAATTCACATCAAGGGAGAATACGCACCGTACTCTAGGGAAGCTCATGTATTTTCTAGGGCAGATTTGTTAACACATAAGCAACATATATATAAAATAAAATTATAACAAAAGTAAAGAAAACACATTTTAAAATGTATCCAAATATCGTCTTAAAATTAAAATTAAGGGGGTACAACAGAGAGTCCAGAAGCATGTCGGAGGAACTTACTGCAGATGCTGCAATCTGTACTGAAGGTGAAAATGCTGGGGGTCAGAGCGGGTCAGGCAGCATCCCTGCACAGAAAGGAAGCTAATGTTTCAACTCTAGACAACTCTACATCAGAGTTCTGATGAAAGGTATCTAGACTCGAAACGTTTAGCTTGCTTTCTCTCCATGGATGCTGCCTGACCGCTGTGGTCTCCAGCAATTTTTTCAGGTCAGAGGATCCAGAACCCACTGGGGGTACAAAATTTCAAAGGGTCACAACTCTTTTGAGGAGATTTCCCTCCATGCAGTCCAAAATGGTTGATTTTTAACAATTTTTTTTCAGATGGAATCCCTTTGAATTTTTAACCTCGACTCCCTGTTTTCTGAACCTCATTCACAGGTTCTAAAGGTGCTCTGAATGTGAGATAAATATTATTAAACAAGGAGGACAGAACTTACCTCGAGTCATGGAACATTAAGTGTCATTTGTTTGAATTGTTTATTTGCAGTTTTGATATTTCCTCTGGTGAGGTAAGTCCAGAACAAGGGCTTGTATCTTTAAAACGAAAATCAAGCTATCAGGAAGCACTTCTTCACAGTAAAGGGAGTGGAAATCTGGAACCTTCTGCCCATAGGATTAAATTGGAAGTGTTAAAATTATGTATAATTATGTTTTATCAAGGAAAGGTATTAGTAAATACAAAACCAAGGAAGGTACGTGGAGTTATACAAATTGGCCATAATCTAATTGGATGATGGAACAGGCATGAGGGGTTGAATGGCTATTCGTGTTTGCAAATTCCTCTAAAATCATAGTAGACACATGCTGGAATTAACTATGTTTTTTTGGTCCATTTAACCAGGAAAGCCTCTCATTCTAGTGGTCATTTTATTGCATTGTACTGAACTTAATTCCACGGCATGACTTTAATCCTGCTCCCTGTTGTGCAACGAAGCCAACAATAGCCCTCGATGTACCATGCTTTGGTATTGAGTGGACAAATTGTTCCTGCAATCAGTAACAATAAGAGCGTTGTAACGTTAAAATAGCTACAGCAACGTTATCAAGATAAAGCTCTGTCTGATGACTCACCGTGGAACCTGGTTATACTGCTGGCTTAGGGAGCTATAAGATGGCAGTCAATCAAAATGAGGGACAGACTTGTGAAGAATTCATATGTAGCTTTAAGGCTAATAGGACATCAATGCAATTTACGTACTCATAGAAATGCAGAATTACAATTTATCAATTGTTTTTGATTCTTAATATTGCACACTTTAAGTGAAATAGCTCATGCTGGCCCAGAGTACAACAGCAAAAGAGTGACTGGGAAATAACAAGGGGGACATGAACACAGAAATTAGCCTCAATTAGATTTGGTGGAGGCTCCCTGAGAACTCCCACTCAGAGACCTGGGCGACACCAATGTCCACCCAATCAGAACATGCACAAAAGGAGCAGTGAAAGAAGCAGTAACTCCACCCCTCCCAGTCTATCTCTACAATTTTGCAATTCCTTTTTAGTCATCATTGCTCCTGCCTGACCTTGCTTTATTGGCTTGCCTGAGCTGAATTTTAACTGAGCAGCTTTTACATGAACAGAGCACATGTGGCATCTCCTGGTTAGGTCAGGAACTACACCGGAAGTGATTTTGAGACAGTGCAGAGTTCAGATTGAGCATTGCTCCTGCATTGTGGGAAGTCAAGGCTCCCTTAGGGACATACATTGCTTCCTGCAATTTGAACAATTCTTTCACCCGATTGCACGACCAAACACTGGGATTACAATAATTGGGGCTGACAATCAGAACAAAAAAGTGTGGGCCTTTGTCTCATATTGGTCCATTGCTCGTTGTCCAGAGATCATTCAAATCAACTGTTTTATCATTTCTCACAAATCCCCAACCCAGAAATTCTCAGTCTCCTCTATCTTTTGCAATCTGCATTTTTTAAAAGAACAAAGGTTTGCTTCCTTGAAAAGGAAGAAAAGGGCTTGCGTTGTTGTTGCCCTCTTTAAATGATCTCAGGATGTCCAAAATGTTTACAACCAAGAAAATACTTTTGAAGTGTAGTCACTGTTGTAGGTTGGGACATGTTGGTCACTATCTCCACAGCAGAGCTTTGACTCCAATCTCAGCTATCACTATCACTGGACAAAGACCGTGTTCCACCAGGGCAGTGTAGTAAGCAGTGTGTAACAGCATTCCATTGTAGAAGAATGTCATTCTCAACTTTAAGGGACTGCCTAAGAAGTAGTAGTAAAGGCAATAGGAGTCAAGCTTCCACACACAGCAATCTGATTGTGGCCAGATCATCTATAGATTGATGGATATTCAGCTCCTATTGAAATTGTCAATGAGAAATTTACTGGCCACCAAGAGGCCAGATGGTATCTCCTGCAGTGCGGCACTTCCTCAATACTGCACTGGGATTATTTTAATTTTATACATTGCTTCTTAGAGTTATGTTACCAATTTGTACACTGCACAAGTATTTTTCTTTCTGTGGTTTCTATTCTGTTTGTGGTCCATTTTTAGGATAGCAGGTATCATGTCAGATATCAAATCCCAACAAATCTCATTGTTCTCATTTGACCCTGTTCACACATTAACAAATTTATTTCTTGATGCACGCTTTTCCCCTTTACTCATTTCATTGATTCCTCAGGTTATTTCCTTTCTGCTGTTTTGACCTTGATGGCTACTGAATTTTACTTGTAGCTCGACCCAGCAAACACTCATTGCTTCCAATGCTAGACAGTGAGTGCTGACTGGCAATTTTACTGTCACTACTAACACCAGTTTAGATTAATCTTGTTCTCAGCCAACGCCTTTTTTATTAGTTGTTTATTTGATATGGGTGTCGCTGGCCAAAACTTAATCTCCCAGAGAGCAGTTAAGAGTCAACCACATTGCTGAGGGTCTGGAGTCACGGGTAGGCCAGTTCAGGTAAGGATGGCAGATTTCTTTTTTTAAAGGGCATTAGTAAACCAAGTGGGTTTTTATGACAAGCAACAGGGTCGCCATGAGACTAGCTTTTAATTCCAGGTTCTATTAATTGAATTCAAATTTCACCATCTGACATGGTGAAATTTGAACCCTTGCTCCTAGAACATTATCCTGGGGTTCTAACTTACTAGCCCAGTAACATCACCGCCACACCAACATCACCCCTATTAGGTTATTTGACTTACATAATCACTGAATGGCAGGTGCCCCTCCTCCTGTGCCCCCGCTGACTTTCCACATCCAATATCCAACTCCCACTGAGATGAGAGATAGTAACAACTGCCGATGCTGGAGTCTGAGATAACACAGTGTGGAGCTGGAGGAACACAGCAGGCCAGGCAGCATCAGAGGAGCAGGAAAGCTGACGTTTCGGGTCAGGACTCTTCTTCAGAAAAAGGGTCCTCCTTTCTCAAGAAGGGTCCCGATACGAAACGTCAGCTTTCCTGCTCCTCTGATGCCGCTTGGCCTGCTGCGTTCCTCCACCTCCACACTGTGTTATCCCACTGAGGTCAATTGACTCACTGCTGACCAGGGATCAAAATGAGGACATTCTTTCAGTGAGCCGAAACAACTCACTACTTTAACCTAGCAAGTCATCATATTAGCTGCAAAATAACAAGCCTGATATACCTGTTGCAAGTTTACTGAAATAATTCTTTAAATAACTGTCCAATTTTCCCAATACCTTGCAAGAAACCATTCATCATGCCCCATTGCCTTTTGAAAACTCTTGAGGAATGTGATTCTGCCACCCGACAGATCATGCAATTAGAGATCACAAGGTGTAGAGCTGGATGAACACATCATGAAATTTGCGGATTTTAACAATCCCCTTTGAGGAAATTCCCATAGACTCATCCTGGTGAATTTCTGCAGCCTCCTCCAAGGCCTGGGTATCCTCCCTAATCACCCCTGACCTATCGCTGTGTGGGTGACTGTCAACCTGGAGGCAATAAATGACAGCAACTCCCCAGCAGTGGAATTTTTCCTAGTTCTGCAAGAAGGTCACCTTGACTGTGCAGGTTTAAGAGGAGGTTGCATTGCAGCCCTACTGCAGGCACTATGATCCTCCAGGCCGCCAGGGGGTGATGGGGAAGTAAATGTCGGCGTCGGCGGGAGATAGCCGCGGGGTTCCTTCTTGCACCAGATCGGCCCCGCTCCTTGGCGGGGTGTGCTACTATTGGTTAGGCGAGGTGCCGGCCAGGACGGGCGGCCAATCGAAGTCGAGGGGTTGGGCGAAATGGGTGGGATTTCCGTCTGCCGTGGCGGGGTGTGGCCAATCGGCTGCGGCGAGGTTGGAGGTGACTTTAAGGAGAAGGTGAGTGAGCGGTGCCGCCATTGAGGAGCGCGGCAGAGCGAACGAGGGAGAGAGGGAAGCGGGGCGGCTGGAGTCCGAGACCGGGTAAAGCCGCCTCAGGAGCGGTGTGGGGGCATCGCCCTGTTCGCGTCACTCTTGAACCGAGCACGCGGGGAGGCGGCCCCATTCCTGGGGCCTGCCAGGCCTTGAAGCCCGGGCCTCGAGTTCGGAGTCACAGCAACGATGGACCACGCCCGTTCGCCTGACCTTCCTCCCCCGCGCTCCCTTTACCAATAATCGCCAATATTTAACCATAGTTCTTATTTTTTTCTAACATATCGTGCGTAATGTATTTTCTGTGATCCGAGTGTTAGCTTTGTCCCCGAATCTTTTTCCCCACATTTGAATCTCGAAATGATTGCTCCTGGTTTATTGCAGTGGGTTTTAACCCGCTCTGATTCACGGCAGTCTTCACCGCGGGCCCTTTCACTTTCTGCTGGGGCTGTTTGGACACTGACCTCCAGCATTGGTTCAGTGGAGTCTCTGGGTGCAAATGCACCAAGGGTTTCTGAAGCCCCTCTGCCGCCTGATTTTCTTCATTAAGGGAATGTTCTTAAAATGACTGTGTTGGAATTTTTTGTTTTCCTTATCTTTAATGCCTTTGGTGTGCGTTGACCTCCAGATTGCAGAAAGGGTCACCCCGCTGAACGACACGTTGCTAAGGTGCTGAAGCAATTGGGCTCATTGTGCGTGTGTCTATTGATCTCTTCGATGTGGGTTAAAATTCATGTTTAGTTATTTGCAACTACCTGGGTCACTGCCTGCAAATAGCAGATCAAGGTGTTGCACTAGAAACTTATCAGTTCAAACTAGCTGTTGTGCAGATTAGGACTTGTAATCCCTATTTGTTACTAAATCTATTTCTTTTTTCTTAAAAAGGTCTAATCATGATGTACGCTTGTGCTAAGTTTGTCTCCTGCCCTGCTGTGGTGAGTATTCACAAAAAGAAATGTTGATTTTCTACCCTTGAGTCTGGATTAAGGCTATTTGTTGTATTTGGGGAAATTGGACTTTTATCTTGTGCTTCACTTGACTACAATTGCCTGTCATTTTGAGATTGTATTTATGTGCAAATTATGGGGAAAATGTACATCAATGAGCCCCTCCTGTATAAACTATCAGTAATGTACTGTGTGATCTTACCCCCTCCATACTGCTACTTGTGCCTCTACTGCTTAGAGATTTGGTAGAGCTGATCATCTGGAGTTCATAGTCTTTAAAAAAAATTAGGATAATCACTTAACTGATTTCCTGTATAATATACTAGTGAAGTATTTGTGGACTTTTTTTTTGGATGTGGGGCCAGTTCTGTTGTGAGAACGATATGCATGAACTGATAAGGGCCAACCTGTTTTGCTGTGGGTTGTGATTTGATTCTTAAGCAACTCTCCCTTTTTGTTTCAGGTTCGCAGCACTTCGAGGACATTCCTTCGGCCAATGTCGGTCTCAGTCTACAGCAGACCAGAGATCAGAAATGAACAAGTAAGTTTGTTTGAAATATCCTGTGGCACTTTGTGAAAATCTAATTATTGAATGGTGGGCTGCATGATATGAGTGCTGTCTGGCCACAGTAAATTGTTCAAGCATACAGTCAGTCAGGGTGAAGATCATTGCCAAGTGTCCACTGCATATCTAGCTTTGGTAATTGAGGAAGATGATGACTCTCAGTTGGGTTCGTCAGTTTTGTCTCAAACCACAAGTGGCATGTGTCTTTTAGATCCACTCCTAACTTTGGGCTGTTTTGCATCTCTTGCTGTTGTGTGATCCAGTTGCACTTAGACTAGAAGCTGTAGGTTAAATTTTGTTCAAGGGTCAGGAATATGAATCTGGTCTGCAATAATCAGATGGTGGATCAGGCAGGAGGGCTGAATGGTCATCTGCTCCAGTTATTTTCTGTCACTAATTGTAATGTGCTAGGACACTTCCTGAATGCTTGGAGTCCCTTGACATTCTTGAGTGAACCCGGACAATAGCATTTGAGAGGGACAGGAGACCATTCAGCTTTGAGGGCCTGTTCTACTATTTGGTGAGATCAAAACTGATCTGCATCCATGTTTTATGTCCTGTACATTGTCAAGCAAAAATCTGGCTCACTTTGATTACATAATGAATTGAGCTAAAGTTCTTTTTCTATAGTAGAATGTTCTATGCTTCTGCCATCTTTTGTATGAGGACCAGCCTTTGGTTTTGAATTTATATCTCTTTGCAGACTTTCCCAGCAGGTGACAAAGTTTCTGTACCCAACAGTTCATCACAAAATCCTGAAAACCTAACTCATGTTGCCCTTAACCTTCTGTGTGAGCTTAGTTTAGTTAATTTGTACTTTAACTGTTGGAACCCTGCTAATAGATTCTGTGCTGCACTCATTACAAGTCATTATATTTTTTCTAAGTATAGTGCCTAGAACTGTATGTTAACTCAGATGGAGTTGAAGGAGAACTCAGCACTTTCTATTTTAGCTTTAATTGTATTTCTGCAAGGTTTTGGAATCACATTGGACCTCGGTTGTCACCATCTGTATGGCTGTGAAATTTCCTTCTTAAATTTAAAATGAAAGAATTCAATACTTGCAGTGTAGTCAATCTTCCTTCCCACTCATTACTTCAACGTTCTTTGCAATCCAATGTTACTCAGTATGTGCTTTAGAGAAGGGCGTCAGTAGCTTGAGCTGGAATCCTGACTATGCTTTCCACTTCAGTGAAAGGTTAATGTTATGTTCCTTCTGAGTTCAGTTGGCAGTGCATGTGATGCAACTCTGACTGTAACCTACACAGTGGTGAAATTTAGAACACAACCACTCATTGACAGGGAAAACCACCTAAAGGAAATAGATTTTGGGCTTTTTGTTTTGGAAATCCTCTAAATACCATTTCTCTCTCTTCAGGCACAGCTCCTCCCTGCACCAGGCAATGCACTGGTGCAGACTGGACGGCGGGACCTCCAGACCAGTGTCACTTCCAGAGACATCGATACTGCTGCTAAGTTCATCGGTGCTGGTGCTGCCACTGTCGGAGTGGCAGGCTCTGGTGCTGGTATCGGGACGGTATTCGGCAGCTTGATTATTGGCTATGCCAGGTAACAGTCTGTATAAATTTGGCTGAGAGATTTTTGCTTCTGAGTTTTGATCCACCACCAAATTACATGAAATCTTCAAGCACAGGCAGATTGATCAGTTCAACTGAGATTTATAGAGGCTTTGAGTAATGGGAGGTTTTGATAGGAGAAAAGCTTTTTTCCTCTGGCAAGTAGTGGTGTAGATTTAAAAACTACGTTAGTAAGCGATTAGTGGAGACGAGACTTTTACACTTGATCAGGATCTGAGACACTGCACCTCTGGAGGTGGTGGAAGTAAGTTTAGCAGATAGTCGACTACAATTCTGTCGTCTTCTGTACTTTATCTAACATGAGAGCAGATTACACAGTTTGCTGCCTGGCTCAACTGTGGTCCAAATCAATGCGATTGAACTTCCTTTGATTGTTTAGGTCTATTGCTGCTACCAGAATAAGTTAGCTGTTTAAGGCAGATTTGGAGCAGACACCTATACCCAGATAATTCCCTTCTGATGCTGAAATCATGAAGGAAGCATTGAATTACTCACTGGCCAAATTTATTCATGTTCATGCAGCAGGAAGTCTATTTTTTAATTATTCAAGGGATGTGGGGATCACTAGTTATGCCAGTACTTCTTGCCAGTCCCTAATTGTTTAGAGGATATTTGAGTCACCCACTTTCCTGTTGGGCTTTGTAGGCCAGAACAGGTAAAGATGGCAGATTATCCTTCTCAAAGGATATGTGAACCTGTTGGATTTTTGTTAATCGGCAATGGTTTTAAGGTCGTCATTAGACTATACTTTCAGATTATTACTGAATTCAAATTCCAATGTCTGCCATGGTGAGATTCAAACCCGTGCCCCCAGAACTCCATCTGGATCTCTGGAAATGTAACTGCAACGGCACTAAATGAGACCCCTCATGAGTGTTGCATACAACTTTGGTCCCCTTGCTTTAAATTCATTCACAGGGTGTGGGTGTTGCTTGTTAGACCAGCATTAATTGCCCGTAGGGCAGTTGAATTGATTCCAGATTCTTGAATTTCAGTTCCACCATCTGCCATGAGGGATTTGAACTCGGGTCCCCGGCATGTTGCCTGGGTCTCTGGATTAATGATCTAGTGGTAATACCACTAGGTGATTCCCAACCCCTCTTTTAAACTTATGAATGTTGAGGTTATCAATACTGTATAGTGATTTATAAAGAGCAATTACGTTGTGTTCAGCCTTTTGATACATACTGGAAGAATCATCTCCCTTGGCAAACTATGCTCTGTTTTGAAATGTTAATATAGTAGAAAGTTAAATCAATTTTGAATATTTGTCTTTTACAGGAACCCTTCCCTGAAACAGCAGCTCTTCTCTTATGCAATCTTGGGATTTGCCCTGTCTGAGGCTATGGGCCTGTTCTGTCTGATGGTTGCCTTCCTGATCCTGTTTGCCATGTAAATTCCTGTGGGAGAATCCAGAAGATGGCTGGGGAAGAGTAAATTATTGTAGTGTGTGGCTTTGGTCTCTGTCACCACGAAGTATTCAAATAGGATTATTTTTTTCAATCCAATTGTGCAAGATCTCTCTGATTTAATAGAGCAGGGATCACTGAATAAAATGGTTAAACAAATGTTTTGTCTCTTGTTAATGAAACTTTCTTGTATAAGGATGGGGTCATCTGCAACATGGAAAACCACTGGGGTTACAAGATTTAAGTCATAATTTTCTACCACATGCTTGCTAATTTGCCAACTTTGTCCCCATCTATATCATTGTGATAAAGCTAGCTAAATTCTGATCGGAAAATAATTTATCCTTGATGTCTAGCCGTGAAAAGGCAGAAGATGTGCTACGCTGTGAAGTGTAGGAGAAAGCTTTCATTCTTGTAAAAAGGCTATGTGGTCTGTTTCAACCTGTGGATGTGTTGCAGTCAGGAAGAAATGACAATAGTGCACCAGTGCACAAACATTTTGTGTTTCCTGTGGGGAAACAATGTGCGGTTATTCTGAAAAGTGAGTGAATTAAAAATTATTGCAGAGACTGCATTTTCTTTAAACAAACCACCCAAGAAAGCTAATGGGGCAATAGAAGCATCTATCAACACGTTTCACTGACCAAAGACAAGGCAATGTTTATACATGGTACAGTTGTGAAGGGTGCAATGAATCTGACTAATCCCTTATTCCAAGATTTCAAAAGCAACCCTGAAATCATGGTTGCTAATTTAGGTGTGCAGTTCTCAAAATACCACAGCAAAGTGGGTATAAGTGTTCATAGACAACATGATGGAAAAGTTAGAAAGGGCTTCAAGTGAATGCAAGTTGTTTTTGTTCAATGTGATGAATCAATTGATGCAAGTAATGCTCCACAACCAGCAGTGTTTGTTCAAATGGTGTTCCAAGACTGCATTAAAGAGGAGTTTTTAAACATTGTTGCTTGTCAAATCTTTAACCAGGGGAATTAATATCAGTGAGGGCAAGAGTCATTTTTGCAATAAAGAATGTCCCTTTTGGAGAAGTTAGTGGTACTAACAATTGGTAGCACCTCAGCAGTGATTTGCACTGCATAAAGCTGACCCCAATTAACCTCCTTTGTTGAACTACCATTGCACTATTCAGGTATTCTGTGCTAAAGTAATGGAGTTTGACCATGTTGTATCTCCTGTTAGGATTAATTCAGTTCACACAAAGGCTAAGCATTGCTGAAATGTCAATCATTTGTTGATGAACTGTCACCCTGAGTATGGTGACCTTTGCTGCACACTGAAATCTATCCGCTCAGCAGAGGGTGTTGTGTTGGTTTCTTTCACTTTTAACAGAAATCAAAGATTTCACAGAGCCAAGAGACAAAGGTACTACCTGTCAGTCTGTTGCCTTGCTGTTTGATTTGGCATTTCTAACAGAAATTGAATACCTTGAGCAGTGAATTGCAAGGGAAACAAAGCATTTGTTGACATGATCAATGCAGTGAAAGCATTCATGTCAGAACTTAATCTTCTGGCACACAGTAAATACAGAGAAGGAAAATGCAACATTTTCCAAATGCTGGCAGAAAGTGAAGCTGCTGTCAGCCTGCTGGACACCCTTTCCTGGAAGGGGCCAGGTTAGTAGTTAGCTCAGTTGGTTGGGCAGTTATTTTGCATTGCAGAATGATGCCAGCAGCTTGGCTTACATTCCTGCAGAGGTTATCACGAAGGTGCCACCTTCTCAATTTAATCCCTCACCTGAGGAATGGTGACTGTTAAACCACCACCATTGGAGGTGTATCACAATAATGAGAAAGCAGCCCTATAGTCTTCTGGGACTATAGTGGGCTTTTATTTTCCTAGAAGTGAATGTTAATGACATTTCTGAATGAATCGCTGTGCTGTGTCACTTTGCAGAGGGAGATTGTCAGATTTTAATTTGACATTCACTTGAAACTGTGGCAACTGCCACAAATTTATGGAGACTCATGAAGTAGTAAAGTACAGTAACATCTGCAAAGCAAAAATTAAAAGTGGCTTACAGATGATGCCAGACCTGCTGACCTTTACCAGCAATTTCGGTTTTTGTTTGTGATTGAAAGTGGCTTCCCTTTTGACTCTGCCTATTTTTGCAAATGCACTTTTCGAATATGAACTTCATCAATTCCAAATCTCGAACATCTGACTGATGAGCCTCTGAATGGCTCCATTGCCCTTTTGAGATCCACACCATATTGCACAGCCCTAGTGAGCAGCCTGCAGTGTCAAGTTTCACATTGAATTAAAGATAAAGGATCAATTTTCCTTAATTTTAAGTATATATTTTTGTAATTAAGCCTTAAAAACTAAATATGTGCCTTTACCAATTAAAATATTTTGCATCTATGTTTTAGTAGCTTATGATGTTTCTCATTCATCAGAAGTAGCATTCATGAATGAAAGGGTTTGTCAACCATTGATGTAGATGGATAGAGTTTTAATTCAGAAATTATTCTTAAATCCTGTGGATATCCCAAGATATTTTACAAGGAAAGCTTACTGAGGCACAGATGCTGTTATGTGGGGAAATGCAGCTGCTAATTTGCACACAGGAATTTCACAGCTGTCTTTGGGTGAGGGAGGTACATTGAACAGACCATCAGGAAAGTGCTCTATGACCAATGATACAGGCAATGCCCACGTTGATAGACCTGATGAAAGATCCTAGTGTGGTGGTTCGGGATACGACAGCTTGGACAGTGGGTCGAATTTGTGAGTTGCTTCCTGAAGTTGCCATCAATGACATTTCGTTGACTTCTCTACTGCTATGTCTCATTGAAGGTCTGGGAGCTGAACCTAGAGTGGCTTCTAATGTTTGTTGGGTAAGTCGTTCGTTGAGCAGGCAGTGACCTGAAATTTTAAAAAACTTCTGCTTGATCCTAATCTGTATTGATGTGATTTATTAAAATGCCAATCTTAAACGAGCAGGGGAGAGATTTAAAGACATGGATGGGGGGAGGTAAATTTTTTCAGGGTGGTTTGCATGTGGAATGAACTTTCTGAGGAAGTGGTGGTTGGGGATACAATTACAATGGTTAAAAGACATTTGAATAATTACGTGAATAGGAGGGGTTTGAGGGATGTGGGCCGGGAGCAGGTGGTTGGGACTAGTTTAGTTCAGGATTGTATTCGGCATGGACTGTTTGGACCAAAGGGTTTGTTTCCGTGCTATAAGACTCTGACTCATTCTGAAATTTATATGTCATGAACAGATGTACCCATCTCAAGAAAGGAGTTGTCCATTTCAGAAAGAGTTGAGAAATTTCTTCACAGTGTTGTGATACTTTGGAATTCTCCACCACCAAGGGCTGTGTGTGCTCCATCATTGAGTACATTCTAGGCAGAGATTAATTACATATTTGTTTCCGAAGCAAAAGGAGGATAGTCCTGAAGGGAGAGTTCAGATAGAAGATGATCGTATGGGATCGTACAGCCTAATCAAATCCTATCTTGTGAAGAGCTAAAGTAAGCAAAGTCCATTTCGCTCTCTGGTGTCTCTTTTTAATTCATTCCTGAGCATGGGTATTAATGGCAGACATTCCACAATGTCTTTAAGACCGTGATAGCGAGCTATTAATTGTGACATCTGCAGTCTGTGTAAGGAATTCCAAGTTTTTGATCCAATGATGAAGGAAAGGCAACATACATCCAAATCAGGTGCGAAATGTGATTTGATTTTGTAACGAATGACAATTCAGCACCACCCAAGTGCGATGCTGCACTATCAGCCAAGCTGCTAAGTCCAATATCTTTGGCACTTGAATCTATGACCACCAAAGTCTGATGAGAATTAGACTGTTAAATCAGTGTATATTGTTCCTGTGTGGTTTTGTTTGATCTATGGTCATGAACCTGTAGAATGTAAATGTGTCCTCAAGAAAATAGTCATCCCCATTGCCCGGTATCCACACTTAAAATAGTTTATAATCCCTCCATGGCCTCATCCCTCCCTGTCTCTGTGCCTTCCTTCAGTTCTATGACCCACCAAAATTTCTGCACTTTAAGTTTGGCCTCTTTAACATTTCCAGTTTCCTTCACTTCACAAAAACCAAAAAAATCTGCAGACACTGTAAATCAGAAACAAAACCAGAAATTGCTGGAAAATCTCAACAGGTCTGGCAGCATCTGTAGAGAGAAATCAGAGTTAACACTTTGGGTCGAGTGACCCTTCCTCAGAACTGAAGGTAGCTAGGAAATGTTGGTTTACATGCAGGAGATAGGGTGTGGACAAGGGATAAGGAGTAAATGATAGGTGGGGATAGAGCCCAAAGAGAGAGAACAGTTGGTCAGACAAAGGAGTGGATAATGATCTGGCTCAGAGGGCGAATAGCTGTTAATGGGGAATGTTAGTGGCTAATGATGGATTGTGTGTAATCGCAGACTAGTGATAACAAGGCCTGGCATGTGGGGATTGAGTAAGGACATAGGAGATCTCAAGCTCTAAAGTTATCAAACTCAATATTGAGTCCAGAAGGCTTCAGGGTCCCTGAGTGGAAAATGAGGAGTTGTTTTTTCAGCATGAGCTGAGCTTCACTGGAGCACTGCAGCAAGCCAGAGACAGAGATGTTGGCCAGGGAATAGGGTGGTGTGTTGAAGTGACAAGCAACTGAAAGCTCGGAGTCTTTTTTTGTGGGCAGAACGTAGATGTTCTGTGAAGCAGTCACCTGATCTATGCTTCGTTTCCCCAGTGTAGAGGAGACCACATTGTGAACAGCGAATGCAGAAAACTAGAATGTGTGAAGTACAGGTAAAATGTTGCTTCAGCTGGAAGGTGTGTTTGGGCCATTGGATACTGCACCTTCTGTGGTTACACCTTCTGTGGTTGCAGGGGAAGGTGCCGTGGGGCTGTGGGGGCTTGTTGGGAGCGAAGGAGGAGTGAACCAGAGGAAGTCCTCGTGAAAGGCTGACAATGGAGGGGAGGGGAGGGGAGGGCAATGTGTGTTGGATGGTGGCGTCTCACTGGAGGTGGCGGAAATGGCGAATAGTGATCCTCTGAATGTCAATGCTGGTGGGATGGGAGGTAAGGATAAGGGGGATCCCATCACAGTTGCAGGGGGGAAGAGAGCCTGGCCAACATCTCTGTCTCAGGCCAGCTGCAGTGCTGCACTAGCCACTAACAATCCCCATTAATAGCTATTCACCCTCCTAGCCAGATCATTATCCATTCCTTTGTCTATCCAACTGCCCTTCTCTCTCTTTGGGCTCTATCCCCACGTATCGTTTCTCCTTAATGCCTTCCCTCACCCTATCTTCTTCACATAAACCAACATTTCGTAGCTACAATCAGTCCTGAGGAAGGGTCACTCAACCTGCGATGTTAACTCTGATTTCTCTCCACAGATGCTGCTAGACCTGCTGAGCTTTTCCAGTAATTTCTGTTCTTGTTCCTTCACTTCACCATTGCCATGCCTTCAGCATTCTAGATCTGAATATTCCATCCCTTAACCTCTCCACATCTCAGACTTTCTTTAAAATTCCTTTAACCCAATCTTTTTGACTAGGCTTTGGTCACCTGCCTCATCTGGCTCTGTGTCCAATTTTGTTGGTCTCTGCTGTGAGGTACCTTGGATTAATTTATTAAGTTAAAGGAAATATATCAAGGAACAGGAAGTTGTTTTATAGCTTATTAATCCAAAATTGTACAAGTGTAAAATATGGAGGTGGGACTCTTGTGCTACAATTGTAGTGTCCCTACCTCCACATTAAATCTGAGACAGATAAATTATTGTTAAGCAAAGGGATTAAGGGATGTGGGCCAATGGCAGGTATGTGGAGTTAGACCACAGATCAGCCATGATCTCATTGAATGGTGAAACAGGTTTGAGGGACTAAATGGCCTACTTCTGTTCCTATGTTCTGAGTGAGGAGACTTTGGATCAAGTCTCACTTGCTCCAGAGGTGTGAAATAATTTGAACAGATTGATTACTAAAAAGCTGTTTTTGATGAGTTGAATTTTATAACCTAAACTTTCTGTTATTGTAGGGAAACTGGAAGATCTGTGAGGAGTTTGTTTTATCTTGTGTGTAAGTTTGTGCAGTTTTGAGAAGTGAAGATGCAGAGATCTGTTTTTGTCAATGTGTTGGCTCCTTGAATTTTATAATTTTTGAACTGTGATAAATTAAAGGCCCTCATCTAATGATCAGTTTGTCAGGCATTAGTGGACTATCAGTGATTTGTACTTTATAACCTATTTGATGTGTTCAATTATAAAATTCACTTCGATTTGGCCTGAGGACATGACAAAAGTTGGTTTTCAAATAAATGAAGCTTTGAAAATGTTTATTTCCTGTCATAAACACTGAGAATTGGAGTGAGGTATTTGCTGCCACACATGTAAAGGCCAGCTGTTCCAACAATCTCATTGATTTTTCAAAGGTACCATTAGTTAATCCTGTCTCCTACATAAATGTAAAACTCTCAATTGTTTCACAATTGATGCTGCAATAATGAGAGATATGAAGACGCAAAGACTTCCATTGACATGGCATCTTTCACATCTAAGTGAATCGCAAAGCTCTTTATAGTCAATGAAGTACTTTTGAAGCGTAGTCGTTGCTGTGATACAGGAAACGTGCCAGTCATATGCATACATAATCATTATAGATTCAACAGACTCCGCAAAAAAGCAGGGTGTTAAATGAGTGGCACAACCACTGTGCCAAATGAGGCAGGTTTTGAACAGATCCAACAAATCAAAATTGGACATCCATAAAGCGCTGTGGACCAGAATTGCAGTCAACCACAATAACTTCATGGTCCGACCCATTGCCCACCCCCTGCAAACTCCACCACAACTAACAAGCTGGGTATTAACCACAATTCAATAAAAAGCACAGGAGAACATTCCAAAGCAGCACCAGGGATATCTTGAAATAAAATATCAATCTAGTAAAGTGACATCTTATGGGCCAAACAATGGATGCAGCATGCAATAGACCAGGCTAAGCGATCTGACAACCGGACGATCACATTGGAGCCTTCACATCCAGATGTGAAGGGTGGTGAACAAAAAAAAACAAACAGTTTGGGTTCCATCAGGGACAGTCAGCTCCTGACTTAATTATAGCCTTACTTCAAATGTGAACAGGAGCTGAATTCTGGAGGTGGCTGTGAGACTGACTGTCCTTAACATCAAAGCTGCAGTTGACCGAGTGTAGCATGAAACTGCTCTGGGAAAACTAGTGCCAATGGAGTAGGAGGGAAGTCTCCAAGGCCCAACCATTTTCAGCGGCTTCATCAATGAATTTCCCTCCAACATAAGGTCAGAAGTGGAAATGTTTGCTGGTGATTACAAACCCACTACCTCTAGCACCTTAATAGACAGAGGCGGCAGATACATGGGAGCACCACCACCTGCAAGTTCCTCTATCCTGATTGGATTTGTGTCTCCGTTCCTGCACCATCGCTGGATCAAAATCTTAGAATGCGTTTCCATAAAGCGCTGTGCACGATCCTGTGCCTCCGAACACTGCAATAGTTTGAAACAGACAGCTCACCATTACCTCATTCAGGACACTGAATGAACACTGGCCTAGCCAGCAATGCCCTCAGTCCAAAAACATTTTTTTTTTAAAAAATCCGATTAGCTGTTTTAGTGGGAGAACACTCCTCTCCTCTTTGAAATATGCCATGGGAATCATTTTTAAAAAAGACAGAAATACTGTGGATGGTGGAAATCTGAAACGTTGAAAGTACTGGAGAAACTCAGCAGGTCTGCCAGTATCTCTGGAGGGAAAAACAAAATTAATATTTCGAGTCTGAAGACTCATATCGGATTTGAAATGTTAACCTTAACCTTCAGTCCTTGATCTTTAGTCCTTGCAATGGCTGATAATTCCTCAATTTAGCATCTCATTTTCGACCAAGACAGTGCTCCCTCAATTAACACTCTAATGTCCACTGGGATCATGTGCTGGAGTCCCTGAAGTGCAACTTAAACCCAGAAGCCTACAACACAGATAATTCCTGCCTTTGAGGTTGGGCAGTGGAATGCACATAATTGCATATTGCAGCTACGAACTGATGTTTGATTTCACACAGCCCCAAATACGTGCCATTTGTTGCCTGAAACCAAATTGGTTAATTTATAACAGCAAAATACTGCCGATGCTGGAGAATCTGATTAGTTATTGATTTAATTTCTGTTTCTTGGAAAAGCTGGTGCAATGAGTGACTTGTTATGGGTGAAGGGCTTGAGAATAGGATGAAATGTTGCGCAGAAGCAGAATTGAATGAATTCTGGAACCTTGCCCATTTTCATTACAGTACCACACAATCACCGGTTGGTGACGCGTCTTGGCTTCCTCCGATAGGGGCGCCGTCTGTGTGGTGGGGTGCAACCAATAGGCGGCGCTGTTGGTAGGGTATGATTTCCGGAGACACCAGCGAGTGGCGCTGTTGGCAGCGTGTGATTCCCGGAGTCACCAGCGAGTGGCACTATTGGCGGAGTGTGATCTCCGGAGTTGCCAGCGAGCGGCGCTGTTGGAGGTGGGGGGGGGGGTTTCCACGCCTGCGTAGTGAGGGCCGGAGTCGGGGGAATATGGCGGAAGCTCCGGTGGAGGAGAGCGTGAGCCCGATCTTGTTACCAGGCACCGGCTCGGTAGCAACCGGCCTCCTGAGCCAACTTCATGCAACATCTTGGGACCCGACCCTCAGCACCGACTGGGATAGCGAGAAGCCCTCGCAGCCCTGTCTGCTCCGCATCAAAAGGTAAAAACCACCCTGAGGAGGGAGGGAGGGAGGAAGGAGGAGAGAGAGGGGGAGTAGGATAAGGATGGGGTGAGCAGGATGAGGCAGGGGGAGAGGGATGGGGTGAGCA
>JAHRHZ010000105.1:4243221-4310643 GCA_024137785.1 Ginglymostoma cirratum
AGGGATGGGGTGGGCAGGATGAGGCAGGGGGAGAGGGATGGGGTGGGGTGGAGGGAGAATATGTTGGGGGGGCGGGTGAGGGAGTGGAGGGAGGGGGGGCGGGTGAGGGAGTGGAGGGAGAGGGAGACAGTAGGGTGGGGGGAGGTGGGTGTCGGGAGGGATTAGGTGGATGGGGAGGAAGGTGGGGGATGGGGAGGAAGGTGGGGGGTGGGGAGGAAGGAGGACAAAGAGAGGAAGGAAGATGGGTCAGAGAGGGAGAGGAAAAGAAGCAGAGAGGGAGGTGGGAGGGAGAGAGAGATGTGAGAGTAGGAGGGGAGAAGGAAATGTGGGAAGGGCTAAGGGAGGTAGGCAGGGAGGTTTGTGAGGAGAATGCAGAAATGTTCCAGTGTAATTTGGACAAGTTGAGTGAACGGACAAATGCATGGCAGATGCAATTTAATGTGGATAGATGTGAGTTTATTCACTTTGATAGCAAATATAGTAAGGCAGATTGTTATTTGAATAGCTTACATTGGGAGAGGGGATTGTTCAACAAGACCTGGGTGTCATTGTGTGCCAGTCACTGAAAATAAGCATACAGGTGCAGTAAAGAAGGCAAACTGTATGTTGGCCTTCACCGCAAGAAGATATGAGTACAGGAACAAGGATATTTTGGTACAGTTATACAGGCTGTTGGTGAGGCCACACCTGGAATATTGTGTGCAATTCTTATCTGAGCAGGAATGCTGTAGAAAATGCGCAGCAAATGTTTACCAAATTGATTCAATACCTGCCATCCCAGGACCTGAGAGGTGCAAAAAAGATTTACAAGGATGTTCCTGGGAGGGTTTGAGCTACAGGGAAAGGCTGAATAGGCTGTGGCTTTTTGCCCTGGAGCGATGGAGGCTGAGTGTTGACCTTATGGAGGTTTATACAATCATGAGGGATATGGTCAAGGTGAATAGCCAAGGTCTTTTTCCGAGGCTGGGGAATCTAAAACTAGAGGGTGTAGGTTTAAGTGGGAGGGGAAAAATTTTAAAAAGACCTGATGGGTAACCTTTGCACATGGTGGGTGATTCCTGTATGGATAGAACTGCCAGAGGTGGTGGTGCAGGCAGGTACAGCTACATTTAAAAGGCATCTGGATGAGTATATGAATAAGAAGTGTTTAGAAGAATATGGGCCAAATGGTGCAAAAAGGACTGGATCAGATTGGGATGTCTGGTTGGGCGGCACGGTGGCTCAGTGGTTAGCACTGCTGCCTCACAGCACCAGGGACCCGGGTTCGATTCCAGCCTCGGGCATCCGTCTGTGTGGAGTTTGCGCATTCTCCCTGTGTCTGCGTGGGTTTCCTCCAGGTGCTCCGGTTTCCTCCCACAGTCCAAAGATGTGTAGGTTAGGTGAATTGGCCATGCTAAATTGCCCGTAGTGTTCAGGAAGGTGTAGGTTAGGTGGGTTGTTGTGGGGGGTGGGTCTGGGTGGGATGCTCTGAGGTTCGGTGTGGACTTGTTGGGCCGAAGGGCCTGTTTCCACACTGTAGGGATTCTAAATCATTCTAATTCTGAAATATGGACGAGTTGAACCAAAGGGTCATTTTCTATGCTGATGTATGAGGAGAGATTCAGTTGGCAATGATAGTATTCACTGGATTTTAAAAGAATGACAGGCAGCATGGTGGCTCAGTGGTTAGCACTGCTGCCTCACAGCGCCACGCTCCTGGGTTTGAGTACAGTCTTGGGTGACTGCCTGTGTAGAGTTTGCACATTCTCCCTGTGCCTGCATGGGTTTCCTCCCACGGTCCAAAGATGTGCAAGTTAGGTAGATTGTCCATGCTAAATTGCCCATTGTGTCCAGCGATGTACAGGCTAGGTGTGTTAGCCATGGGAAATGCAGGGATTGGGGAGGGGGGTGGGGTGGGGAGTGGCGGCGGTTGGTGTTGGGGTGCGGTTGGTTTGCGTGGGATGCTCTTAGGAGGGCCCATGTGACATAATGGGCCAAATGGCCTGCTTTCCCAATGTAGGGATTCTGTGAAACCTATAGAATTGTAACAGGATGGGATGAGATAGATGCAGGAAGGATGTTCCCAATGATAGGGGAGTCCAGAACCAAGGGTCGTTGTTTAGGAGTAAATCTTTTAGTACTGAGATGAGAAATTTCACCCTGAGAGCAGTAAGCCTGTGGAATTCACTACCTCAGAAAGCAGCTGAAGTCGAAACATTGTGTTTTCAAGAAGGACATAGGTATACCTCTTGTGGCTAAAGAGATCAAAGGAATACCTGGACAGGGAGGGATTAAGATATTGAGCTCAATGATCATGGCTGATCGTAGTGAATGGCAGAAAAGGCTCGAGAGGTCAAATGGTCAACTAACTGCTACATTTCTGTGGGGGGAGGTGAGCGAATAGAGAGGGAGAGGTTGGGGAGGGAGGAGTTAGGGTGGAGGAGGAAAGGGGTAGGGTCAGGAAGGATGTGGGAGAAGCAGAGCATAAGGACGTGTGGATGGAGGGGAGGGTATGGTTGGAAGAAGGGAGGGAAGGTGGGGAAGAAAATGACTGGGGTAAGAGGAGGAGGGCTGGAAGAGGAAGATCGATAGGGAGGTGGTGGGGGGAGGAGAGAGGAGTGGGAGGGAGAGGTGCGGTTGGGAGGCAAGAAGAGAGAGATGACAAAAAAGGGAGTGGGGAAAAGGATGAAGGAGGGTGAGGACATTGAGGAATAAGGAGTGAAAGCAGGAGGAAGTGGGTGAGAGGAGGAGGAGGTTGGTCCCCTACCTTCACTCTGCCCTCCTGGACTTTCCCTTCATACCCAACCATCTACTGATCTGAGTCTTGAAAAGTCACAATAGCTGAGCACCCCAGTTCTCTCTGCTTGATAATTTCACTGTAAGAATTGTTTGCCCATCACAGTCTAAAATGGCTTATAATACCTTATCCTGACACTAGCTGTCGGGTCTAGCCTCCGACCAGCTGGAAATAGCTACTCAGCACCTTCCCTTAAGCATTTTATAATTTAATTAGGTCATTTTATTGTTGTAGTGTACATGATAGGCGTACTATCACTTAAATGTTAATCTCTTATTCCCAGTGTAGTAAACCTTCATTCCATTTCCTGGAAGGAAGGTCAGAGATTAAAATTGGCTCATGCTGCTCTGGACATAGTCTCAGCTAAGCCCTGTGCAATTTCTGTAAGTCTTTCTACTTTTGTATGGAGAGATGCAAAACTTTGAAATTGGATATCTAGTTTCTAGTTAAATGTGGAGGAAGGGTAGAAAGATGTAGAAAGGGTAGGCAGAAACCAGCATGGGGAGGAGACTGGTGCCAGGTGACTGAGGGAGCAGAAACTGGGGGCGTATTGAGGAATCTGAGGCAGAGAGGGGACCAGTTCTTTCAATTCAGCCTCTAACCCCAATCACACCCATTTCAAACCCAATCCTCCCCACAAGTATTGCTTCCTAATTTCTTAGATTCCCCACCCACTTTCAAAGAAATGCAGTTAACTTTTTATTCCATTCACTCTGCTGAGTAGTGTAAGTAACTGACCTGTGTTCTCTCCCCTTTCCTCTGAGATTAAGGGGTCATGGTTCAGCCATTTCTCTGACCTTTGCTTTCTTTGTGTTGAATGTGAGGGACTTCTGGTTTCAGGTCGTCCTTGGCTGCTGGAATGGGGATCTCTTCCTCTTCGACACTCTTGTTTAAATTCCCAAATGTTGAGCTTCATAATTGATTGTTGACCGAGGTAATGTCAACAATTTGAAGGATTTCCAATGTTCTGCTGAATGTTTCAAACAATATTTGTTCTCTAGATCTAAATTCGCTGTTAGGAATCCAAATGGTAGGTTTTAATCATTGTGGACAACTGTAGAACTTTCTAGAACAAGAGCACTGTGGTTCAGGAGGCCTTTGTAGCACATTCCATCTTGATCAAAGCAGCCACACTAAACCCTGCCTTTACATAGCACCTTTCGCGTTCTTGGAACAACCCAAAGTACTGTTCAACGAACACACTATTTTTGAAATGTAGTCACCATTATGATGGAGGAGAGACGACAGCCAATGTGTTCTCCTTCGTGATCAAAGGCAGTTTAAATGGCAGAATGTGAACAAAGTTCTGTTTTAGAATTTCTTTACAATTCACTTTAACTGCCAGTAGTGCTGTTCTGATTCTGTGGCAGATTTGAACATATTGGACAAGGAATTCCATTTAACCAGCTACTGGATCAGGGTGTCAGTGCAGTAACAATCACTCTATTAACCTGATAACACAGTGAGGCCCTCTGATGGCCAAATATTATTATAGTTGAGGAAATAGATTCAAGGAGCATAAATTTAAATGAGCATTAGGTTCATTCAGAGCATAATAGGGATAACAACAATAACAGCAATGTTTAATGTAGCAAGCATCCCAATACACTTCGCAGCAGCGTCATCAAACAAAGTGTCACAACAAGCCAGCTTGGTGAAAGTTTGGCCAAAGAAGTAGCCTTTAAGGAGCATCCTGTAGGAGGAGAAGGGCGTGAGCTATGTTTTGGTGGAATTCCAGAGCTTCGAGCTTAATCATTTGAAGGTACTGACAGTGGTGGACTGAAGGAAATCTCCCAGAACTGAAGGAGCACAGTGTTGGGCTGGAGGGGGTTACAAAGATCAACAGGGGTAGGGCCCAGTACCAGAAGGACAACTTTATAATAGAGATATTATAATGACTCGTTTGAATATTCTGTGGGATTACTGTTGCCACTCCAATAAATGACACACAAAGTTAAATCATCGAATTTTTACAGCACTGAAGGAGGCTGTTCAGCTCATCATATCGATACAGGCTCTCTGTGAACAATTCGCCTGTAACCCTGCACATTCTTCCTTTTCAGATAACAATTTAGTTTCCTCTTCAATGGCCACATTCTCAGGCAGTGCATTCCAGCAGTGAAGCACTTGCTTTGTGAAAATCTTTTCCTCTTGTTGCCAAGGGGAGAATTGTAATCTGTTTTCTTACGTAAACAATGCCACCAAGAACTGCAGTTTTTTGGTTACGTATCTATTAAAGCTTCCTGTCTCTGTGGTTCATAGGATGACTGAAATGCCTAGCTGGGTACTGACTTTTATGCAGATCCACCTAGTGTGAATACAGTTCATATGTTTTGTCCAACCAGTACCACAAGTGAGTTAGTATTTAAAAGATCACTGCAGCATCGCTGCTTTGAATATGACCTGTGAATGTAATTAGACAGCAATAGAACGTAACACACCAAGATTTGGTTCCATGCGATTAGTCAACAGGCAGAAAACAGGTCATGTTTGGGGGGACAGAAATGTAACCTGTGGTGTGCCAAAAGGTTGAGGACTTGGGCTCCAGCTGTTTACAAACTATATCAATTACCTAGATGAAGACCAAAGCTTCTTGTGATACAGCGATAGCATCCTTACCCCTCGTCCAGGAGACCTGGGTTCAAGTCCCACCTACTGTAGAGATGTGTACGGGCATCTCTGAGCAGGTTGATCAGAAGAAAATAGGTTAAATTTTTAAAAATAGCTGAAGAGACCAGGGCCTGTCATGGCACAGAAATAGTGTCCCTACCCCTGGACCAGGAAGCCCAGTATCAAGTCGCACCTCCTCCAGAGGTGTGTAATAACATTGCTGAACAGGTTGATTAGAAACTAGGTTGAACAAAATTTGAAGAAAAAGATTTTAGATGAGACCAAGGCCTCTCGTGGCGCTGTGGTACTGTCTCTAACTCTGAGCCAGAAAGCCCAGGTTCATGTCCGATATGCTGCAGAGGTATGAAATAATATCTCTGAACAGATTGATTAATAATATGTAGATGAAGGGGCTAAGAGTAATACATTGAAGTTTGTTAACAAGAAATAAAAGTCTGGCATTTACATATGTTTTGCAACCAAAGTAAAGTGCAATGTAAATACTTCTTGAAGACTTGTTACTGTTATAATGATTTCATGCAGCAGACTCTACCAGATGGCAATATAGCAATGTCCAGATAAAACTATCTTTCGTTTGTGACGTTGACTGATATTGCCCAGAGCACTGCGGTGAATTCCCCTGCTGCTCTTCGAAATAGTGTCAGCAGTCTTTTATGCCCTCTCTGGGCAGGGGAATTATTCATATAATGTTCCACTTGAAAGAGGGCACCTTCCTAAGTGCAGCACTTTCTCTGCTGTTCTGGAGTGTTGGCTATGATTTTTGTGCTTAACTCTTGGAGTGGGACTTGAACCCACAACCTTCTGGCAGAGAGACAATGTGCTACAATGATATATTAAGCTGCGTGGAGGACACACAGAAGCTGAAAAGGCATATAGAACTGTGACGTGGTGTTGAATTATCCACGTTGTCAGGCTGGATGGAAAAGCAGAGTACTGTTTTAAAACAGTGAGAAACTTTTAAATACAGGAATTTTGGGTTATTTTATGTTTCCACAGGAAATATGCATACATGTACAACAAGCAATTAGGAAGGCAACTAGTATGCATTCTCCTGTTTTGTGGCAAGGATGCAAGCTGCAGTATAATAGTAGGATGTATTGTTAAAATTCTTCATGGCCTTGGTGAAACGGCATTTGGAGCTCTGCGTACAGTTTGATGTCCGTAAGGGTGAGAGGACTGTTCTTGGTGGAGAACTCACATGGAATGAGCCAATGTTCTTGAAGGATGAGAAGTGTCTCACTGAAATGCATTAAATTCTTAAAGGCGGCAGCACCACCAAGGTCGACTGAAAGCTGAACCAGGGCAAGCAGAGTGGGTGGGGAAGCTGCATTCTTGAGACATAGCAAGGGACCCCCTGCCACCTTGTTTGGTTCAGCTGTTTGTTTTAGCTTCCAAGGTACCTTACCATGAGAATTCTTGAGTAGGTCTAAGGTTCTCATTACCTTGTCTTATGGGAGGCAATAAATAGGTCACCAAGCTTATGGAAATTCCCTATTGGTTACAGCCATAGCCTACCTGATTAGGGAGTTCCACTAATCAATGTGTTCTGATAAATTAAGCTGAGATATATAAATCAGGAATCTGTCTTAACAGGTTTTCTCTTGAGGAAGAATCTTGAACTAGGGCTGCCTTTTATAAAGGAAGGTTGTCCATTACTGAGAGAGATGAGAAGTCTTTTCTCAGGGTTATGAATCTTTAGAGCTCCATTTATCAAAAGATGATGAAAGCAAAGTCTTTGAACATTCATAGATTCTTGATAAACAAATAGTGAAGAGGTTAATGGAGTAGATAGGAATGTGGAGTTGAGGTTACAATCACATCAGCCACAATCTTATTGATTGGGCTGGGTCGAGTGACCTACCCCTAATTTGTATGTATGTTCAAATGTTTTCTGTCAGTACAAGCACAGAATTTGCAACTTTGAGGCTCCAATTTTTTCTTGTTTTGAGAAATAGAATGCATCATGGAATAAAGTAGCAGCAAAAATCACTGAGCAATAAAAATAGGGAAGTTAACATGTCCAGTGACTCAGGGCATCTTATAGAAGTAGCACTCAAGCTGCATAGTGCTTGCAATCTCTGATTTACTAACCTTCAACAGCGGCAACTTGTCTGCCGAGTTACTAGTCCCTGGGTGATGAGTGAGAGAAGCCCCATGGTAACTAAAGTAAAGAAGCCTAACTGCTCTTGCTTTGCTTGTGGCAGAAACATCTACATTTGGACTGATGCCACCTGTGATAGTCCTGTGTGAATGTAGGATCTTTGCAATTACCTGGCTGCAATCCAACATGTCTGTTAACCTCTGTACACTAGAAATTTGAAATATGGGCATATAAATGGGTCTGAAGATTCCACAACCATTTCTAATTGTAATTTGTTTTAATTAAGAATGTAGCAGTGTTATGTTCTGACCAGCAGGTCAAGAAGCTCTGAGGTGGTCTGGAATCTGAAACATACAAAATAGGAACAGGAGTAGGCCTTTTGAGCTTGCTGCGACATTCATAATGATCATGGCTGATCACGGAACTCAGTACCATGTACCCACTTGCTCCTCATACCCTTTGATTCCTTTGAATTGACCTGTGGACATTGCTGCATTCAGCTGTATACAATTGTTCATCCTCTTGATTTTTTAAAAAATTTCTACCAAATTGTCCCTTTAAAAGTGTGGTGTCTTCCTGGGCAGGGAAATGAACTGGGATAGATCTTCAAAATTTTCATTGTATATAATTATATGTAAATGAATGGCGACTTTGTGAATTGATTTGATGTCTCCTTTCTAGGACTGCCTAATCAATTGTTTGCTAAATAGTTATGGACTGTTAATTGCATCTAAATGGGGAACTCCATTCTGGCTCACCAGAATAGATTGCTTAGCAATGATTGCTGTGTTGGCAATTGCATTTATAAGCACTGATCACAGTAAGCTGAAGTCTGCTTGTGATGTCTTCCATAGTGGAATAGCCATTTCATGCTAATATGAATAATGGTCACAAAGCCATAACACAGGAGACTGCAGTGGCTGCAGAATTGTGCTTCACAAAGTCAGGGCATTCAGGAGAGATGAAGTGGAAATGCTATTTCTATGTCTCAGAGATAGCAAGAACTGCACATGCTGGAGTCAGAGATGAGATAGTGTGGAGCTGGAGGAATGCAGCAGGCCGGGCAGCATCAGAGGACCAGGAAAGTTGACGTTTTGGGTTGGGTTAGAAAATTTTCTGAAGAAGGGTCCCAACCTGAAATGTCAACTTTCCTGTTCCCCTGATGTTGTCCAGCCTTCTGTGTTCCCCCAGCTCCACGCTGTATTGTCCATTTCTATATCTACCTTTCTTACACCACTTGGTAATTTTTTATTCACTCATGGGACGTGGATGTCACTGGCTTGACTAGCATTTAATGCCTGAGCCTGCCCTGGTGAAGGATGTGGTGAGCTGCCTTCCTGATCAGCTCTGGTCCATGTGCTTCAGGTAGACCATCAACAGTTGGCTCCTCTGTTAGGGAGGCAGTTCCAGGGTTTGATCTAATGAGACTAAATTAATGATGGCATATTTCTAGTTAAGATTCACTTCTCCAGACTGGCTTGGAGGGACCCTGCAGGTGATGATATTCCCATATATCTGCTGCCCTATTCCCTCTAGATGGTAGTGATCGTGAGTTTGAAATTTTATTGGAAAGACTGAGCCAGATGTCATTTGCATCCATTCTATTGCAAGCTTAACACTGAATGTATTTTAACATTGTGCTTCATTCTGTCCTTTAGGGATATCATGTCTATTTACAAAGAACCTCCACCAGGAATGTTTGTTGTCCCAGATCCACAAGATATGACTAAGGTGAGACTAAAAAGTACCACCTGGTACAAAGTGCAATATTATTTAATGCGGCATCAAAGTTGCTATGACAATAAAAGACCATTGTGTACACTGGAAATCTGAAATATAAACACAAAATACTGGAAATACGCAGCCTCTCAGGCAAGATCTGTGGGTAGAAACAAATTTGTTTATGTGATGTGGACATCACTGGCTAGACCAGGATTTATTATTTCATCCCTAACTGCCCTGGAGGATACAGTGTTCATCTGCCTTCTATAACTACCGTAGTTCTTGAAGTTGTAGAGGCACCCACAGTGCTGTTAGCAAGGGAGGTTCCAGGATTTTGACCCAGTGACAGTGAAGAAATATCGATATTGTTCCAAGTATGTGCCTTGTTGGAGGACTTGCATGAAACAATATTTCCATGCATCTGCTACCCTTATCCTGCTAAATAGTAAAGGTCAGGGTTTACAAGGTGCTGTCGAAGCAGCCTTGATGAGTTCCTGCAGTGTATCTTGTAGATGGTGCATCCTGCTGCCATTGTTTTGGTGTAAAGGGAATGAAGTTGGTGGGTGGGGTTTCAGTCAAATGGCTGCTTTGTCCTAGATAATGCTTATGTGCACAAGTTGCAAAAAGTTTGTATATGCAGATATGGCAAGTAATTAGGGCTAATGGGATACTATCCTTTCTGAGAGGAATTGACTGCAACGGTAATGAGCTGATGTTTTGCTCATTGGTGAGGCCACTTCTCGGATACTGTGTGTAGTTTTCGTCTTCTAATTTAAGGAAGGTTGTAAATCTGTTGGAGCTGATTCACAGAACGTTTGCTGAATTGATCCCGGGAATGAGCGGGTTATTTTATGAGGAAAGATTGGACAGATTGCGCTATGTTTTCACTGGAGTTTAGAAGAGTAGGGGGTGACTTGATTGAGTTAGATAAGATCCTGAATGGTCTCGACAAGGTGAACAAGTTAAAGTTGACGGGGCATTTCCTTTTGTGGGTGAGTTCTGAACAAGTTGGCCCTGTTTTAATTTAGGCGTTGCCCTTGTAGAGCAAAGGTGGGAGTATTTTCCTCAGGGTTCCATATCTTTGGAGCACTGCTGCACAAGATGGTGGAGGCAGGATCTTAAGACTGAGAGGGATAGATGTTGTTAGGCAGGATAATCAGGTTATTGGGGGTAGATAGGAATTCAAAACTCTAACAGATCAACCTTCATCTTGCTGAATGATGGAGCCAGCTTAAAGGGCTGCATGATTTATTTTTGTATAATTTGTCTAATTAATTTCCTAATTTGTATGTATGTTCATGTAGAATTCCTTTAAGCAAATCACTGATGAAAAGTGTTTTCGAGCTGGAATCCCTACAGTATGGAAATAGACCATTTGGCCCAAGCAGTCCACACCAAACCTCCAAAGAGCATCTCACCCAGACTCACCGTCTACCCTAAGCTATCCTATCCTATCTCTGTAACATTGCATCTCTCATATCTAATCCACCTAACCTACACATCCCTGGATGCTATGGACAATTTAACATGGCCAATCCACCTACCCTGCACATTCTTGGACTATGGGAGGAACATGGAGCGCCCAGAGGAAACCCACAGAGAGAATGTGCAAAACCCACACAGACACTCACCGGAAGCTGGAATTGAACCCATGCCCCTGAAGCTGTGAGGCAGCACTGCTGACTGCTGGATCATGTTACCACCCTGATATCCAGTTCCCCTCCCTTCTTCCCTACCTGTAACCCAGCAATTCTGAGGTGTTGAGATAGGTCTTATTCTTCCCTGTTGAAATGGTGTTGCTCAGCACGTAGAATTGAGCCCAGATCCTTCCTGCTTTATCCTAACATTCTCCAGTCAATTATTTGTAAAGTGCACAGGGAGGTCAGCAATTAAGATTATGGAAATTTGAAAGTCCAGTTGTGTAATAAAAAACACTTTTGATTGGCATAATTTAATGTATACCACTCCTACAGATATTTTTAATCAATGTGTTGAGACATGTTATGACATGTCAGGAGCAGATGGGCTTGACCACGGACCTTCTGCCCCAGAAGTAGGGACTCTACCACTGTAAGCCTGCATTGCTGGTTTACACTTGAATTTTAACCTGCATTCAGTAAGGTCTGCAGCATTTTCTGATTGGCATTGCTATTTTTTCTCTTTTGTTTTCCCTACAGATACACGCGCTTATTACAGGACCCTTTGACACACCTTACGAAGGAGGTTTTTTCCTTTTTCTCTTTCGCTGTCCTCCTGACTATCCAATCCATCCACCAAGGGTCAAGCTCATGACAACTGGAAACAACACTGTGCGGTTTAACCCAAACTTCTATCGGAATGGCAAAGTTTGCCTCAGCATTCTTGGGTATGGACAGATTAAATCATAACCAAAGTGGGTTGTGCATATAATGTAATGGTTTGTGGGTTAGTTTCAGGCCTGGCCTAAAAACTACTGGTTTGTTTGGGTTTTAAATCCGAAAACAAAAGTAAGTTAAATAGTTCATGTTGCCCCCTCCTCTCCCCACATGAAAACCATCCCTAATTTTGTGTCACATTAGCAAATAGCTTTTTCATGTTTCTCAGAAATGTATTGGGAACCTGGGATATGCAGAGACCCTGCTATTGTGGAAGCTGTATAATTTCACAACTACAATGCAACAATCAGCACTTCACATCAAAGGTGCAAACTTCTGTAAAGTTTTATACATCTTAATGAATGAATGAATGAATGTGCAATTGCATCCAAGCCCTATTTAGGACTTCATAGCAATACTGTGACGTGTGTGTATAAAGGTGATGTTTAGGTTAAATCCACCTGGAGACCTATTCAAACCCATGCTGATTTAAAGGTGACTACTTAAGCAGCCCTATGTTTTGTACATGTGAATGAAAATTGAAGTGACTGTTCATTTCATATATTGGGATGGTTTTGAATCATCATTAGTTTGCTGCTGTACTAAGTTCTGCTCTGTTTTAAGGCAATGTTTTTTTTAAAGCACGTGGACAGGGCCTGCCTGGAGCCCGGCCCAGAGCATCTCTTCTGTACTCATTTCCATTCAGTCCCTCATGACCGAGAACCCGTATCACAATGAGCCAGGTTTTGAACAGGTGAGCTGAAGCGCTTGTTAATATTGGTGAACTTTGAGATGTGCTTTTGTAGTTGTGGTTTTGAATTTAAAAATAAAATCTCTTGCTTGTGACGGGAAGTTGGATAAGTACATGAGGGAGAAAAAAATTAAGGATCTGCTGACAAGGTTAGGTAAAGAAGAGTGGAAACAGGTTTATGTGGGCAACAAATCATTTTGGCTGAATGACCTTTTCCTGTGCTGTATGTAACACTAATGCTATGTTTTCAGAGGTTATTGGTGACCTCCATGGAACTGGGATGTTTCAAAGGAATGCAGCTGTTTGCTTGACAGACTTTGATTAAAACATTTCTGTCCATCCAAGCTTCAGAACTAATCTGCAGTTTTAAAAAATCCTGTGTCTGTAAATGTGTCCAATGTAATGTTGAAACATAGAGGACGTGACAGCTCCTGGTGTCAGTCAACATCTGCTGAGTGTGCTATTCCCAACAGGGCTCCTGGCCTTGATATTCTGGTTTGGCAAAGCTCCTCATGTTTTGAGTCACTGTCCAGTGATATCTGCTGGATAGACGCAGAACTTTAAGGGTGGTTTTTATGAAGTGGTGCCTCTTATTGTTGAAACAGCTATTTTCGTGACGTCAGCTGATATTATTGCTAGACAAATCATATCCCAGAATGAAACTTGGCCGAATAGATCATGTTTTCTTTTAGTTTTAGCAGTGGTCTCTTGCTGAAACATAAGCACGTAAAGCTGCAGATTTTGTTTTAACAATGAACAACTAGTTTATTAATGAAAGAAATGAAGATAAACAGAATAAACATAACCATCTATTTATGATACAAATGCAAAACTTTTTAAACCCGCAATAAAAATATAATCAAATTACTCCCAAAACACTGCTTTATAAATTGAAAAGGAGCAAAACAGCTTTTGTATTGTACACAAAACACATTCCTGGTACAGTATCTAATATACCACATAATACTCAAACCAGAGTCCCTGTATCGAACACTTTGGTATATTTAAGCCACTTGTGACTTCAACCTTTAGAGTGGAATCGCAGATAGCTTCTTCCTTGAGTTGTTATACGCCTGAGCTTAAATGTACTCAGCTCAATGTAGGCTCTTCTGGGTTTTACCCCAACACTTCTGGTCTGGGACTAACACTAACTCTTCACTCTAAGGTAATCTAATTCACTAGATATCCTTTCCCTTCAGAGCAACACTGGTTTATACAGCCATTCTATTACAAGGACTTTGCAGACTGCTCAAAACTGAAAGTCTCCCTCTCCGAGCTACGGGTGTTTCCCTTAAGCTTACAAGTTCCAGAGGTTTTTGACAAACCTCGAGGCCCCATTATTTACATTGCTGCGTGATAGAAGAAAAATAAATTTGTATAGCACGCGAACCTATGCACCCCAAGTCAGGCTTTGAAAACTTTTAAAAGACGTTATCATTGGCTGCAGCAACAGTTAAAAATTAATTTCTAACCAGATAAGTGCATAACCCATAGATTACTAACTCAAAAACCAGAAACCCAAAACTAAAGTAAATTAGAAATATGTAAGTCTCAGTTTACATCATGTTATCATCATCTGCTTTCAGAGCTCTCATGGATGTATGAACTTGCAAGATATGAACAGGGTAGACCACTCAGACCCTTAGACCTGCTGTACAGTTCAGTAAGATTGTAACTGATCTGATTACTGCACCTGTCCATTTTAGCCTCTTGCTTATCAAGAATCTATTAACTTAAAAAGATTCAAAACTTTGTTTGCATCGCCACTCGTGAGTTCCAAAGACCTGTGACCCTCTGAAAGAAAACATCCCTTTTTGACTTAAATGGGGACACCTTATTTTTAAAGTCACCCTTGGTTCTAGAATCTCCCACAAGAATAAACATCCTTTCCACATCTACCCAGTCAAGACCCCTCAGGATCTTTTCTCTTTTAATCAAATTATCTCCTAAAGTCCAGTGAATACAAGCCTTGCCTCTTAAGACAACCAGTCAATTCCAGGAATTAATCTCCTTTGCATTTTCTGAACTGTTTCCAAAGCACTTACAACCTTAAGCATGCTGATACTGTACACAATATATTCTGTACATTGCATGCACACCAATGCCCTGTATAGTGTAAAAATAACCCCTAATTTTATAATCAATTCAGCAGTAGCCATGTGGATGATGAACTTTGGCAGCTGCAACCCATGAAAAGTGTTTCACCAAATCCTTAACATCTTCACAAGAGGAGGCCAAAGAAAATCCTACTTACCATTCACGTGCTTAGTTTCATGTGTCATTCACGTGAGAGATTCGTAGCATTTCCTTAACAAGAACATCTCTCTCAATGTTGATGCACTCTATCCCACTCACAATGCTCAGGAACACCTTTTTTTCCTGATCTGCATATCGTTGCCCTGAATTGCACTCTCTTGATTGCTAACCAACCTTTATCAGAAGGAATGTGTCGCTTGGCCTCCATTTGCCAAGACTAAGGAGGGAAAGGTAGAGATTGCGATCCTGAATGCTTCCTCCTGACATTGTGTCTTTGGAGAGTGTACAGGATCGCAATCCTCAACTTTGACCCAGTGACTGAAAAGACTAGCACCATTCGCTGACCAGAAGACGGGTCACAAGACTCAGAAAGGAGTGGTTCCTTTGAAATTCTACGTGGTGTCAACATTTTAAGATGGAGTAAATTGTTGGGGGGTGGTGGGTGGAGAAATGTGCTGTGCAACAAATATTTTAAAATACATATGTGCACATCATCTATAAAATTGTAAAATAAAACTTTATTTGTCGTTTAGGAGAGGCATCCTGGAGATAGTAAAAATTACAACGAGTGCATAAGGCATGAATCCATCAGGGTAGCTGTTTGTGACATGTTAGATGGCAAGTGTCTGTGTCCAGATGCACTAAGGTAAATCACAAATTGCATTAAGCGTTTAATTAATAACCCAAAAATAGTTCACTATTGTGATATATTGTCACTTTCCCACTGAAACCTGTCAGAATTCTCAATGACTTGCCTAAGGAGTTCTTTGTTATAGGTGGAGGTGATTGTAGAGAATAAATTGACTCCTCATTACAAAGACAATTTTCCAGTGAACTGCCAGCTGTATTTAAAGCAGGTTCATTTTGGCAGACAGCTAATATGGGCAAACTGTCAAAATACAAAACAGTGCTTTAAGTTTTCAATCTCTAACTAGCATTCTGGTTAGTTTTGACAAGGTGGAATAACTTAGAGTCATAGCACTGAAACAGATCCTTCGGTCCAACTTGTCTATGCCGACCAGGTTTCCCAAACTAAACTAGTCCCACTTGCCTGCGTTTGGTATATGTTCCTCTAAACCTTTCTTATTTATGTACCTGCCCAAATGTCTTTTAAATGTTGTAACTGTACCTGCATCTACCACTTCAGGGTGGCTCAGTGGTTAGCACTGCTGCCTCAGTGTCAGGGACCCGGGTTAGATTCCACCCTCAGGCGAGTGTCTGTGTGGAGTTTGCACAATCTCCCCATGTTTGTGTGGGTTTCCTCCGGATGCTCGGTTTGCTCCCACGGTCCAGAATGTGCAGGTTAGGTGGATTGGCCATGCTAAATTGCCCATAGCATCCAGGGATTTGCAGGCTAGGTGGATTAGCCATGGGAAATACAGGATTAAGGCAATTGGGTGGGTCTGGGTGAGGTGCTGTTTGGAGATCAGTGTGGACTCAGTAGGCCAAAAGTCCTGCTTCCACACTGTAGGGGTTCTATGATTCTGTTCTACTTCCTCTGGCAGTGCATTCCACGTACGAACCACCCTCTGTGCGGAAGAGTTACCCTTCAGGTTCCTTTTAAATCTTTCTCCTCTCACCTTAAAAATATGACCCTTAGTTTCACAACCTTTGCATCTCCAAAGTTTTCATTGTTAATTACATCAGAAGTGCAGACACTGCCACACAAGCTAATGTGGCAGCTAATTTGCACTGCAAGATCCAACAAACTGCCTTGGCTTGGTCTGTATTGATGTTGTTTGAGGGAATCAATTTTGGCTAGATCACTAGGGAAAACCTCCTGTTGTTGCATGACTTGTGTTACTGGCTCCTTTACATCTACCTGCACACATAACTGATGCCTTGCTTAGTGACCTGTTTTTAAGGTGACTTCTCAAATGATACAGTAAATTCTCTCAACACTGTACTGTGTTGTCAGCCTAGATTTTATGCTCAAATGTCTGGGGTGTGACTTGAGCACAACCTGCTGGCTCAAGGGTGAGAGCATAGCTCACTAAGCAGAACTGACATTGCGATCAAAAAGCAGATTACTGTACATCACATGACTTCTAGTATATTACACCGATTCCCTGTGAAGCCCCTTTTTGCCTGTTTAAACATGTTACTGAGGATTTAACATGTTAAATTTATCAATAGCCAAGTATTTGCATTCAGTACACAGGAGAAAGGACTAGGAGCAAGTTTCAACCATCAGTGAAAAGTTTTCGAATTGCTCAATGAAGGAAGTTTCCATCTGATTTCTTTTTCACTCTTGTTCCTGAGCAGACTGTCAATTGCTCTGGTGGGTGTTCTTGAGATCAGTATCTATCTGCACGCAGCCCTAGCTTCTTCGGGAAGATCTTCAGTATTTTTTAAACCTTACACTAGATAAAGCAAGCTTTCATCATCCTTGCCTTTCACTTGAGATCTCAGAGCGATATTAAATACAGTTGAATAGAACAGATAAAATGCCCCTTCACAAATTTTGCTCTTTATATGTAAAATTCGCTGACCAGCATTTAACAGCCGAAGCATTGGCCAGTGTCCAGCTTGACCATCAGATGAGCTACAAGCTACACTTGAGTTAATACAATTAACAACTAAACTGTCTACTTCCTGTTCCTGAAATATCATTCAACTCTACTGCTTATACTTTCTGCTTTTCCAATACACCTCTCTACAATCTCCAGCATACTACCCTAATAGTCAGCTCCTAATTCTATAGCAAGTTCCTAAGTCTTCCAGTTTCAACCACTCAGCTCCAAATCCTTTCCTATATCTTGCACCATCCATCCCCAATTTCAGAGGTATTTCCAAAAGAATGCGACCCACAGCTACTTCTTGACGACCTCTAGAATTCTCCAACCTACTTTCATACAGGCATGAAGTCCAATTGTGAAGCATTTTGGTGGGATAAAAGCAGTTTATAAATGTGAATAGATCTTTAATTGTATTTCTTTCTTTATCATCAGCCAAATGAAGTTAAGTAAGCAAAGCCATGTGTTAGTGTTCAACCATCATAACTGCTTCTGTCATATTAGAAGACTTGTGGTGAATAATGAAGTTGATGAATAATCCAGATTATCTGCTCACGTGGTACAACATTACATTTGACATGGGAGTGAAAGTCAAAAGCACAATGAATCTTTCTTGGACTTTTGTGTTTGAGTTATTTTAAAGAGGAAGTTGGTGAAAATGGCTCACTGGGGCTTCTGGTTGATGACTGGAAAAATGTTAATGCAGATTTAAAGTTTATGATTTTGCATAAAATAGATTAAACACTGTCCTGCTTATTCAAAAGATTTAACCCAAGGCTATTATCAATTATTAAACATTTGTTAGTAGCATTTTCACATAGCCATATTTGCTAATTGTTGAAAAGTTTATAAATATACAGCGTGAAAGACGCATTTTACTGCCGTAAGTTAAAATTTATTTCAAAATTGGTGGACCAAGCTGAAATATTCACCAGTTAATCTAATGATGTTTGCTGTTCACTCAGAAGTGTGATGGAGAAATCTTTCCTGGAATTCTATGACTTCTATGAACTGTCTTGTAAGGACCGGCTTCATCTACAGGGACAGACCATGCAGGTATCATTATCACCATCATCTCTTCTGCACTTGCACTTGTATGATATGATCAAGTACTGTACCACTACCTAATCTGTCCTCAGTTAGCCAATGTGTCCCATACAAATGCTGCTCCAAATTGCTGCTGCTTCATCTTCAGCAGGGTTTTCTAGGTGAGAGTCAGGACCATGAGTGGGGCCCCCAGACTCTGACACCAGCAATGACTACTGTGGAGCTCTGTGCAAGTTAGAATAACTGCACGGCTGTCCTCCTACTCTGACCACTCACTGATGGATTGTGACAACTTTCAAGCCTCGAAATGAGATCCCAAATTGAAAATGTTTGGGAGGGACTGTTTTGGTGTTCGCCAGGGTTTCTTTCCATTTCAGATCTTTGTGACGTGGATCAAAAGTTGAAGGTCAGGTTCTGTATGCCAGCTGACAAGATTTGCATCTATTATTCTACAATCTGATTGGTTGTGTTGAATGTTTAGGTGTGGCAGTGCTAGCTGCAGCCTAACATTAGCAATGTTAATAAAACAATTTGTTTGAATTCTACTGGACACTGTATCCTTTCTCCTGCAACTCCATTCCTGTTATTGGCTGATGATTGAGTCTGAACCCACACAACCCGCACGTTTATGTCCTGTTTAACTTGAGCTTCAGGTTCCCATGTCTTACCCATTTCACAGATCACTATTTTCCACCTCCGTCCATTTCACGTCACTATCTTCAGCTTCAAATTTGACAATGCATTCCTCACTGTCACTGAAGAACCTATAAGTGTTCCAAAATGGCTCTTCGAAAAGCTAGTCCTGTACCACAATGAAGACAGCCAAATGTACAGAATCCCTAACCATGTGGGGCAGCACTGGTGGAGAGATCCCTCCACAAGCCAACCTGCTGTGAGTGATTGCAGCTTTTCCTCCATTTTTAGACCCAGTTCTTTGCTTTAAATTCATGTTGTTTACTAAATCATGCTCTGTAGCTACCTCATTTTGAAATTGCATTTCCCCAGAACATTCAAATCCTTATCTTCATTTACAAATCCTTTATGACTTCTCCTCCAGTTTCTTCCTGTCCCAGCTATCAAGCACTTCTGTCTGTTCTGACCTGTTTTCTTTAAAATGTTAAGTCTTTGTGTGTGTGTATGTGTGAGATTATCACTTGTAGTGTCTGTAAAATGCATCATGAAAGTAGACAATTGTGTTTATGCTGATCAGGAACATAAAATTATTAAAAGCTGAAATTAGTCATATTATTCTTTTGGTATTATAGAACTGTTTGCCGGTGAGAAAGTTAGGGTCTGGTTTGGAATTCAGGTCTATATTGTAGAGAAAAGAAAATGTCAGGAATATTTTTCTTAAGAGTATTATTCATTTTCTTAGAAATAATATAATGGTATTGGGAAAATCTTTGCAAAATTTGTTTTAAAAGTTTGCAGTACAATACATGGGCATGTTTTTCTTTCTGTCACAGGATCCTTTTGGAGAAAGGCGAGGTCATTTTGATTACCAGACCTTACTGAATCGCCTGCAGGCCATAAGACAGAGATTGAAAAAGAAAAATGAAGAAGAAGCAATAGAGGCAGACTCTGACAGCAGCTCTTCAGGAACTGAGCAAGACAGTCAAGGCACTTCTCATCCTTAGAATACGAACACTGGAACAGCCCGTGTCTGTGATAGTGAGGATCCAGGGAAGCTGGGCTAAAGCTCAGGCATCCAGGAGTGAGACCCCTCACATGGTTTTGTATATAGACCAAGGATCTGGTATCTTTGTGGAAGCCTGTTTTTACTCAGCTTTGGCTTTGTAATGGTAGAAAGGAGAGAATTGGCTGGGTAAGAATCACTTGATTATAATTTTTTAAAGTTTTAGCTCTCCAGTCTTACTCTTTTTTTTTTTGCAGGGCACTATTTTCCACTGTAAAACATTGCTCTGTAATGTCCATTGTACCCCACAAGGTTTAGCTTCGTGCCTCTCCTTGTCAGTATAGCCACCTGTAGGAGACAGTGTGGATGGTTGATTTTTTTTGTATATTGAGATCTATGTGAGAACACCTCTGGAGACTATCTCTGGTGTAATGAGAATGTGCAAGTATTCATGAGCTGATGAGTTACATGTTCAGTCATCTTGCAGTAGTACCGTGTAATGGGTGCCCTGAAGCTGGTGTCTGTCAGCTGTGTTTAGATGTCAGTCTCAAAAGCTACAGAACTAATTTACTTCATTTAACAATGACTTTTCTTGATATGGTGTTGAATCTGTTGCAAATTGATACATATACCTGTTTTCAACCCTTGGATTTTTCTAACAGAATTCAACACACTTTTGTTAAATGTGTGACAACCATTTACTTAAGGGTTGTTTCTTATAAGCGTCCACACTGATGACAATTGGTTGTAAAACCTGAAATGTTCCCTTGGTGGACAACATCTCTTCATGTTTAACTCAGTTGGGTAAAACATACATTATTCATGTTTCCCTTTTGTGGGGGATTTCTGTAAAACCCACCAAGCAAGTCCTGTACTGACCTATGGCACCATATAGTCATGTTGATATTGGGTCTGTCTTGTAACAGAGTACCAACTTTAAAGGAAAAGTGACTGTCATTATAACTCCTCTTATTGGGCTTCCAACGATGCATATTTTTTAGAGAGGGGTCTACTGCACTATATAAACCGGTCATCCACTTGGGAGAGGCTTGATCTGATGTTCAGTGCAGTTTGACATCTTTATTCCACAGAGTGGCAAAAATCTTGAATTTATCACAGTCAGTTCTATTCGCATGCATGGTGGCTGCAAACTTTGCACACTTGTAACCTGTTCTGGAATCTGTTACTCTTGTTTAGAAAGCTTATGGGGGGTATCGAGCTGTGGAAAATTAAATAGAGACATGATAAAGATTCAACTAAGTGCAATTTGGATTACTGTGGTAGAAATATCTGCTAAAAATATCCTCTCAACCAGTTATCTCAAAGTCTTGCATTATGTGTAGGGCAGAGGTTTGGAGGTAATTTCTGGTCATAGAAAATGCATCTCTGGTTGGCCAATGCACTGTCCAATTTTGTTTAAGTAACTTAAATCTTGAGGTAAATGCAAATCTTTTTTGAAATAGTTTGCTGTGCATATTATATCAATGGGAGATTCTGCTCTCCCTTATGCTTTTGAGTTCCTCACTGTGCTCCGAGCATTCCTTCTACTCTCCCACATGCAGGTTCAAATAGAGTCCCAGGGACTGCAAAGGTGCAATTTTATAGTTTCAGTCTGATCCAGTCACTATCTTTTAACCTGTTTGACTTCTGGTCCATTGAGGATTTGCTGAGTGGGTGAATGACACAAACTGTTGTTTGTGATCACAGATAAAATTTTAACATGTGATTCTAGATTCTGCTTGGATAAAACCTGATGTTATCACAAATGATTCTTAGTACTACTCTTTATGATTTAACGACCCCCATTACAAAGGGGGGTGTTTTAAGAAACCATTAACTTTTTTATTTGATAACTTTGTAAGCCTGCCTTTTGTGATTCCCAGGACGACAACCAACGGAAGGGTGGAAAGCTCAACCACTCAGTGCAATCCGAATTTTTAGTTTGACAGATTAGCAGCTGGCGAAGTAGAATATGTTGGAATATCAGATGAAAATGAACTGCTGGTACTGTGAATTTGGGACACTTTTTTTCTTTGAGAGATTCCACTCAGTCCAATGCAGCTTTGTCCCAGTTTCAATTTTGTTTATCCAGGGTTTGTGAATTCTAATAGTTTCAACATCATGCTTGCTCCAACACAGCAGGCCACTTACTGGATCAATTAGATATGTGTGAAAAGTTCAAAAAGTGACAGCGACAGCAGTACCCTCGCCCTTTCTTGATGATAATGAAAATTCCTATGTTCTTATTCCCTTCCACTAAAAGTCTCCCCAAATATTGCTCCCAGTTCCTCAGGCTGTGGTCCTGTGAGCTAAATCACAAGAAAAATAGGATATTTAAAACATGGTACCGAATGTCCTACTGCTGTGATGTGACTTTAGATTATTCTTATGACACAATTACTATGACAATGTACAGTTGTACAAGTTTTAAAGAAACCATTTGATGCTAAGATTGCATGTATTAAAGTGACGTGGTGCAGGGCACTTCATTCAGGGTCAACTGAACAACTATATAAGAATTTCTTGGAGGCAAGGGTGTCCCAATTTTTGCATCCCTCCCGAAATCCTGTCTGCTGAACATACTGTACATATTGTAGCAATGAGACTTTTGTGTGTTGTGGCTCCCCTTGTGACTTTGGATGAAGGCCCAGAGTTTCAGAAGATTCTTCACCATGTGATTGCGGGTTGTTTCAGGAGATACAGGTAAGAGTTGCTGATCTCATCACCTCATTTCCACTAGTGCCATTTACAGTGAGTTCAGGGACACTTCAGTTAACACCTTTCCCTTCATGTTACTAGACCTGTGCTGAAGAGACAGTTTATTTGGAATTAAGAAAAGACACTGAGTTTGTTTCCTTTGCTTCTGAGATGCTCTGAGCAATTAAGCAGCTCCCAACTCCTGCAACTGATGATGCAAAACATTACCATTGGTTAAGTAATATAAAATAAATTTTAAAATAATTCAGCCCAAACCATTGACTTAGAAGTAGTAATAATGGCTTAAAATCTCCTGTTCTTTAATGAGTTAAGTAACTTTACACCTTGTTTGTATTTCTGGAATCTTCTTAGTCACATTATTGCGATTAACTTTCAAAATAAAGTTTAACCCATTGTTACACAGGTGAGAGCAATGGGACTATTCATTTCATAAATACTTGGCTGCTTTGTAACGCCAGATTTGATGAATGATGAATAGCCTGTTTGTTGCCATGTCAAAGTGATGCCATCATTTGCTAACAAGCCATGTGAAAATATTAATGATTGTGCAATTCTCTGCACTGTCTGGAAACTGTAAAGATTTTTCTTGTGTGTAAATAGTCTAAACATTTGGTTCCCTTTTCATGGAATTGAATAAATAACATTTACTTTCAATATTTCAGCACAGTTAGCTGAAGAGAATCCTCAGGCCTTGGGGTAGAGGGAAGTACAACCTGGATCTGGGTGTTTAGCTGCTGCTTTGTATGTTGATGTTATATGCCATCTCTGCACATGTTCGGATTGCATTGTAAAAAGTGAAAAATTGAACTTTTTTTAGGTTAAATCATAGCTCACAATGTATTACTGGGGAGAATTTGTGATAGAGTTGCTGGGGAGCTTCCCGCAAAATTTCTCTTGCAACTATTTACAACTTCTCATTCCATTGGCCGTGCTTTGTGACACAGCGCTGGAACTGTCATTTACCAGTGTTGATTATAAGGTGATCTTGGTGCAATAGTTGCTCTCAGCCTCCCTGACTGGAATTGGAACCAATAGCACAATGGTTCTGATCCTGGAGCAGTGCCCATTGACTGTTGCCAGAATATGAGCATCATGTATGTACATAGATTGGGTGCAGCTATAAAACCCAAGACAAATTGAGTAGGAGACCTTATTGAAGAATTGCATGCAGGTAGGGAGTAGGGGCAGACGGAGGAACTGCTTCCATTGAGACTCAGTGTCTACGTTTATAGTTAAAATTTGCAATGACTCATTCACCCCAAACTGCCAATATATGGGCTGGGATGCCGATCTCTATGTAGGTAGCATACTAAATTATTGCTACTTATTCTGTGGACTTTGATTGGGTTTGACATCATGGACCTAGTTCAAGTTAGTGGCTTTGGAACTGTTTTAGGAATCGGGCTTTTTGATACTGATTGTAAGGGGCTCAAGGTGTTGACTGATCCCAGCAGATCAGTCAGCCCTGTTAGATATCTACAATTGAATGATATCACTGACCATATAGCATCGTACAGATCAGGCTTATCACTGGCTTCCTAAACACAATATTTCAGGTGGTCCGAAGGGGATACACAATTTCTGTGTTTAGCACCAAGGACCACTTGGTCATAAAGAATGTGATTTGAATCTTTTATTATGGGATTACCTGTTGAACAGTATTACACTGGTCTGTTGTCTTGACAATGATTCTAAACTTGCCTTGAGTATTTTCTCAAAATAATGCAACGTATGTTTTATATTCTACAGGCATCCAGGGACCCCAAATGTATAATAAGCTTGAGTATGAATAGAATCCTGGTTTAGTTTAAAGATTGTAGCAGATAACTTGAAAACTTGCATATTGAGAGTTATCAAAACTTTTTTTCTCCCAAACTGATATTGTCTCCAATTAACCTAAAATGGTTTGATAAGCTCTTGTGCACAGTTAAGTTGGTGAATATGTCTGCCACTGTGGAACTAAGTCATAAAAACCAGAGCAGTCCCCTGTCCAATTCATCAGGGTGTAGCAAAGTCCCTAATACCGGTGCAATATTTAGGCTGCTTTTGTTGACCTCAGCATCTGTGGGTGGGGGTAAAGGTAACAATCAGCCACTGTTTCTGCCCTGACCAGTGAAAGAAGCATTTGCTGGAATATGCACACTTTGTTGAGTTGCAGTCATGTTAAGGTGTGCTACACTCCATAGTAGCCTACAATTTGCTCATTAGGATAGATATTTGGGGCATGGTACAAAAAGAGCCTATGCTTTTGGCAACCATACCAGCAAAAGCTTGCTGCTTTCAAGGTGAGGGGTGGGTGCATACTTTACAAAATAATTGTAAATTCCCTAAAATGAAGCCACATCAGAGATTGGATTTATATCTATGATGCTTCATTATCAGTGTTAAATGTTACACTCCAATTAATGGCAAAGGCTGAAGTGTAGGTTTTCCCTTAAGTGTATAAATATGATATACATAGATTTTAAAAATTGCTCGTTATTTGAGTTCTGATTCTCGTGTTAAGTTCCTAATTGGGTTCCCCAAGTGTTGGAGTTGATGTCAGAACACTTTAGCAGTCTCATTTGCAATTTCAGTTAGGATGATGGCTAGCAGTCCTCTGTCCACTATTTTAGTGCAAATTCACATTTCCCCTAAAGAGATCCTGAGACCTGTTTTGCAATTTGTTTTAATCTTATAATCTACAGTAATAATGTATTGTCACCATTCGGGTTTCTAACCACATGTATGATGAAACAGAAAGATGGTCCAATAAATGAACACAGGGATGAGATATCATTTCCATTTGGTAGCCTAGTTTATATTGCATATATCTGAATCCAAACTTGTTGCAACACAGCAGAGCCCCTTTAACAGTTAATGTCATTTGCAATGGAAATGCTTCACTGCACCCAGAACAGTTCATCATTTAATTCATTTACTGACTTAAGTTCAGAATTGAACAGCTTTTGTTTTCTACTTTCAAACGTTTGTCCTTCCAATCTGAAACCAGTTATGCATTAAAGCAAGTTTTCCCTCACCCCTAACCTGTCACTATGCTGGGACAAATGCATTTAACAAGATCCATTTTAATACAGTTGGTTAGCTATTCAATTATTTCAATATTTGACCAGCATTCCATGGAATTCTAGTGATTTCTGAGGATTCTTACACTGCCATGATAAGATGAATAATTATATTCCAGTTTTACTGAATTGTGACTGAGGGTAGTTGATCCATCCATTTTGAGGAAAGAGCTTGTCAAACAGGAATTTTATTGTACTTCAAATGGATTGAGGGAAGTAGCCCTGCCTTTGTTAGAAAGCAGGATACAGGTCAGTTATGAATGCAACATCTTTGAGCAGGGTAACCAGCACCACATTGAAAGGATGTAACCTTAGAAGCCTGCTATCCAATAGAATCTGAAGCCCTACAGGGTTAGTGTGGAAGAGAAAGTTGAAAGATTCCATCAGGCTAATGTTAAAACATACTGGTGAGGAATTAGTCCAGTACTTAGAACATACTGCATTATTTTTTAAAAATCTCTAATTGAACTGCTGCAATTCACCCAGGGGAAACATATCGAATATATCAGTCATCCGTGCTGTTGCTCATTCTGTTCCGCATTTGATATCGTCGATGGTAACATGTTTGTTTCACTTTTGGGCCTCACCTTAAACTTGGCTGCACATTATTTCCAATTCCCATGTTAGGCAAGACATTGACACAGTCACTGCCCTGACCTAGGGTAATGTTCCCAAGGCCAGAGATGATGGGAGTACAATGAGGATTTTCGCTACTTAAAGCAGTATTTCAGAACCTGGAGCTATCAGGTATAGTTAATGTGAAAAATGTTCCCTGTTTAAAAGGGATGCTCATCTTTTGAAAGGCCTGGTAATCAGAATTCATTCCACAACCATCATGGACTAGTTTCAGTCAGATTGCTGAGGCACCTCCCCCTATCCCCCAGCACAGTATTCACTGTCATCCATTGGCAAACTTCGATAAACACCCCTCTCTGCTATGCACCAATGAGATGTTACCTTTCACTTCTAAACTCAGGCAGAAACTTCATTGTAATATTGTCCAAGATTTAGTATCTGCTCCATCTTTGATGGGTAAATGTAGGATTTCACTGGGCCATACGGAACAGAATATTCTCTGATTCATCCTATGGTTTGAGTGGAGTTGCTGGCAATTGGCCTCACTTCTCAGCTAGCCTTTCTATCTCCAGTCACTCCCTGGCATCCCCTGTGGGAAAAGTGCTTGTGCATAAGGCACTCTCGAACCAGTGACTCACGCTGTTCTTTGTCGTATTGAAGCTTAAACAATGGTCATTTGCAAGACTTAATGGATATGGACCATGTTATCTTTGAGCTGCACCTCAGCAGTGAGTAAGAAAAAGACAAATTGTATGAGGTGAGAGTTTTGTGTAAAACACAGCTCCTTTGGAAGATTTTTAAAAATGTCTTTTCACTGCCTTGGTTTCTTATGTTACCTACACCTCACTGTTATGATGCCTTACAAGATAAAGTACCTGGGTACTGGGAGTGACTGCGTATGTTATGTACCAGATGTGTTGCTGTGCTAGTCTCCCCTCTTCTGATGAGGGACTCCCATTCCTGTTAGGTGATAGTTCAATCACCAACTTGTCTGGACGCATCTGAAATGGGTACCAGATGTAATTATCTTTTGGATTACTTGCTGTGAATTATATACACATCTGTTAGCTAGCTGGTACTTCATTTCAAGGTAGCAGGAGGAAAGGGTAAAACCCCATTGAATTGCCAATCCGGTACTGCTGGTTCGGCTCAGCTATAACACCAATTTAACAGATACAGGTGGTTAAAGATTGTCTAATCGTGGTTAACAACTAATATGCAAACTAGGAAAAAGCACTGATGTTTATATTGTTTCATACTGTATATAAGTGACAATTCAAATTTTTGGTGCAATAAAATTTGCTGATGACAAAATCTACTAAATTGCATGATTCATATACTTTATTCTGCTTAGACCTACACTGGGGAATGGTCAGTGGGCTTATTGTGGTTATTAGTTGAATGAAAGCAAACTTAACACCTCAGCACATAAGGAAGCTGTTTGCCCATCATATTTCCATTGGTCCCAATGCCCCCTTCTTTCCCTACAGCTTTTCTTTTAGCTATTTATCCAACCTTCCTTCCAAGAATTACTAATGAATTTGCTTGAACTGCCTTTTTCAGGCTTTCTGTTTCAGATCCTAACAACTCAGCGTGCAAATAACTTCTCATCTTCCCAACAGTCCCCAGTTCTTTTGCCATTATTTTAAAACTGTCACCCCTGACCAGCAGCCAAATAGGCAGAAATCTTCTACTGACAATCTACTTAATATTCAGAGGATTTGGGGATTTATAGTCCTTCCTTCGTAGCCTTTAATAAGGTAGTGGTACTGAGATATCCTCAGGAACCACTGCAGTCTGTTCATCACATCTTTTCAAAAACATTGTGTGCTCTATGAAAATCTCCCACTAACATTCTTTGCGTTAAGAACAATCCCAGCTTCTTCAGTCTTTCCATTTATAATCCTCCAATGTCTGGGCAATTATATTGACTCTCATCTGCACCCTCTCTAAGAGATTGTGCTATATCAAAGAGGTTTTTGCTCTAATTTCCACAAGCAGGGAAACAGGTGGAAGTGATGGAACAATTTAATCTTTGAATTCTTATACTTTTATCCAAAGTGCCTGTTTCCTTCCCCTCCAGCAACATGGTAGCACAATATACCTAACAGCTGTCAATTTGTAGTTTGTACAATGAACCATTACACTGCTTAGTTTGTGAAGACAGGGGAGTGAATAGAGTCAGGACCTGCCCTGCAGATAGGAAGATAATGTGCAGGAGGCTGATCGAACTGGTCAGTTTAACTGCTTAGAATGATAGTCAAGTACTCAAAAGCTAGTTACGTGGCTGCCAACTGCTTCAGGGTATAGGGATGTCCTGATTAGCAGAAGGAAAAGGAAGACTTGATCCTCAGTCTGCATTTGACTTCAATCATAAAAGCTGGCATTCAGCAAGCTGCGTTTCATGAGTCACAGGGAAGTGATGTGTGTTCTGCTGGAAATTTATTTTTGAAATGAGTGAACACAGTGCAAAAATAAAACCCTTTTCATTACATCAGAGATAAAAGGTACTGCAGATGCTGGAGAATCCGAGATAACAAGCATGGGGCTGGATGAACACAGCAGGTCAAGCAGCATCATAGGAGCAGGAAAACTTGACGTTTCGGGCCTAAACCCTTCTTCATTTTCTGATGAAGGGTTTAGGCCCGAAACGTCAAGTTTTCCTGCTCCTATGATGCTGCTTGACCTGCTGTGTTCATCCAGCCCCATGCTTGTTATCCCTTTTCATTACATGGTTTCTTTTGACAAAATTTAATTGATGGTTTTGAATTACAAAGCTCAGTTGCCAATGCCAAGGTTCTGCCTCCAAGTGGTGACTCATCTATTGGTCAAAGATTTGGGGCCAGGGAAGAACAATAAGGTCATTAACTGATAACTGCAGTCATCACAACAGCAGGGTAGGCATGACATACCCAGCTGTTCTTTCTCTGACCAATATTTTGTATATCTTCATTGCCAGCAAAATTATAAGCTTTAGAGGGTATTTAGCATTTTAGTTGACTTATCCAGATAGTTCTACAGGTCAAATGTTCTGCTCCCACCTCTTGAGCTGTAGCAACACCACCTCACCTGTATTTTGAAAGACACTTGCAGAATTAAAGTTTTTAGCCAGATGTCAAATGACTTCTTCCTCAAAATCCAAAGCCTGTCAGCAGCAGTTAAAAAGTACGATAGCCAATGGAAACTAACCCAAGGTAAGACTGAGAAATGTAATTTAATTGTGCAAGTATCATGTGCAGTGATACTAGAAACTGCCTGCTACAAAAAGATTCTTTAGGTGTGTCCAGAACTTCAACATCCACAGTTTTACACTAATCTTTCATTCTGGTGCCAGAACCATCAAGGTGGATGGAGTCTGCTTCCTCTCTGGATTGAAGTATTAATTTTTCCTCATGGCAAACTTTCGTCAGCTTCTTCAGGAGTGACATCTTGGGAGTATAGATCAGAAAAGAGTGCAGGTAGCCAGTACTGAGGTTCTTCAGGAGCTTGTTTGTCTATCCACGCCAAGCCTTCCTTCAATAAATGTTCCTAGAAGAGGTTATACAGCAAGAGTTTTTGACATAGGTTCTCAGCTAAATTGTTAACCACTTATTCACAGCTGAATTTCCATCCTCCCCCAGTGTAATGAAAAGAAAACAATGTCTTTACAGAGCAGTGAGAATAACTAAGCTGCTAGCAGGAGGGACGTCTGGTGACTCATGCATATGGGAAACTAGGTAAACATGGAGAAATGATGTTAGTGGAATGATAATAGAGTGGGAACATAAACACTTGAATGAACTTGTTTCTCTGCTTTAAATACTGTAATTTTAGACAACTCACTAAAGGTGACAATGTTACAAGTTTAAAATGTTGAACACTAACTAACATTTAATGGGGAACCAAAAGAAGGTATCATGCTGAATGTATTTTTTTTAAAAAAACAGATGTAAATCCTCAAAGTTCAACAATGTGCTTCTTGATATCTTCATATTTGCCATCCACATTTGTGGCTACTTTGACTAAATATTCACTGTCCACTAGTACAGATGGGCAAAAAAAAAAAAACACAGGTTTCACCACCTATTTTTTATGTTTTTGTTCTGCGGTATCCCAAATAACCCTAACACACAATCACCAAAGTCCAGTCATTTATTGGAAGCATTCTGGTTAGGCACTTAGTTCACAGGGGCTGTCTTTATTAGCAGTTTTCCTTATTTGAAGAAAGCAATGTTGAAAAGACTACATCCCTATGCAATAGAGGAACAGAATCAACGTTTTGCCTGGACTCCAGTTATACCATTCCCTTGTTCTGTCAGATTATGGAAAGTGTGATGTTGTCAGTCCCAACAGACAGCCCAGTATGTTCCATGGAGAAATGGGTGAGAGAGAGACAGAGAAAATACTCAACATGCAGGTGTACAGACCAGTACTTGATTAGTGCGTTCAGAATCCCACTTCAGGCTGGACTTAATTTCACTGACTGTCACATATCCATTCTTCTGTAAGACAAAGTGGCTGAGTTTAATTTCTCTACCGATCATAAGATTTTTTTTTGTCAGTTTCACATTCATGCTCTTTAATCTTGTCACCTCCTACTACAAGCCCCACTTAAACTAGAGCTGAAGAACCTAGGCTGACATGCCCATTACAGTACACGGGAGTTCTGCACCAAAGATGCTGGTAATAAAGACATTATTAAACTAAGGTCCAGTTTGTCGGTCCAGGTTGATGTGAACAGTCCCACAGTATGATTCTGAACAGCAGGTGAGTTCTCCCAGTTATCCAGACCAATATTTATCTTGAAATCAACATCACCAATCTGGCTATTGTAAACATAGCTGTTTGTAGTTGATTGCTGTGTGCTTATTTGCTTTTGGATTTCCTACATTACAACAGTGACTATACTTCAAAGAAATTTCATTGACTGTAAAGCAGTTTGGAACATCAAGGTCATGACAGGCACTTTATAAATGTAAATCATTTTTAACCATTAAGGCCTTGTGGAGAAGCTTATCTGCTCCCAGATATTTAAAATGCTTTTTCTTCACTTGAGTACCCAACATTAGCTTACCAACTCCCTCTTTTACTGGCACGTTCCAAATCTGCAACCTCCTTCACCCTGAAGGACAAGGGCAGCAGACACACAGAACCACCATCAGCTGTAATGTTCCCCACCAAACCACACAGGCTTGGAATTAAATTGCTGTTCCTTTACTATAAGTGAGTCAAAATCCTGGAAGGGCTCTGCGTGTCTCTCCTTCTTGCTGCCAAAAGACTTCAATTCAAGAAGCCAGCTCACTACCACCTCCTCCAGGGTGATTAAGGATAGGCAACAATATTGATCTAGCTAGCAACATCCACATTCCACAAATGAATTTTAAAAATCCCGGAACAATAGAGGATGTCTACAAAGAGTGAGCTGAAATGGGTGGATGGCAGGAAGGCATGAAAAGATCAAAGCCACGTGAACAGTTGTCAAAAAAATTGGAAAGCAGGGTGTCTCCCTCATGCACACATGCTCTCATACGTCCACAATTTTAGATGCTCCACCTCTGGTGGGCATGCCTTCAGCTCTCCAAAACTTCCTCTCGACAGCTCTCAGCCTCTCTTCCTCCCCCTCCAAGATGCTCCTTAAAAATCACCTCTTGATCACTTGTCTCAATACCTCTATGTGGCTCAGTGTTGAAGTTTGTTCGATTGTTGCTCCTGCTATGTGCAGTGAGAGGTTAGATTATACAAAAATGTGCAGGTGGTTATTAAACATTCCCTCAGTCCACCAGCTGTGTCTCAAATGAATGAGGTCACCTACCTCTGCAATCTGCAGTACCACTGTGTGATCCATATTCAGCTCTGCAGGGACAGACTGCACCAGGTATCCACCTCCCATTGGGATTATACTGAAACCGTTACCCAAGGATTTCAGTTTCTTGATGGCCCGAATGAGATCATCCCTGAGAAGGAAAGGTAAGAGAAGTTGTGGTTGGGTGTCAGGTAAAAGAGAAAACAAAAAAGGTCATTGGTTGATGTGACTGACTTAAGGGGCAAATGAAACATCATAAAAATCAGTCAATGACAACATTGGAGGAGGCCATTCAGCCCTCACGCCTGTTCCACCATACTGTTAGATCTTGGCTGATCTGGATCTTATTCACCTTGGTTCCATAATTCTTAACACCATCATCAAAATAGAGTTTGCCAAATGGACTCCAGCCTCAAATAATTTAACCCGTATGCCTCCAACTCTTTTCGATCTGTACATCCTTTGCTTGCTGTGATCTGCCTGTACCGCTCGTAAACACAGCTTTTCACAGTATTTCGGTACACATGACAATAAAATCAGATGTTTACTGGACGTATTCAATGGATTCTCAGCCTCGACAGTTTTTTTTTAAAATGTGGAGGGGAGAGAGAGTTTTAGTTTTCTAATATCTTTCATACGATGAAGTGCCTCCAGAGATCACCATTGAGAAACCTAATTTCAAGGTCATGGACCCTAGTCTAGGTTTTTTTCTCACCCCCAAAAAGGAGGAGACCTCAAGCCAGTTCCAATCTGTCACCGAACATCATATTTCTGCCTTTGGCCTAAATTCCTTATGAAATTTGGTTCACCCAAATCTTTCAAACTCCGATTTAATATTTATTACTTGATCAATCATCAACTGCCATTTGCAGAAGAGAGTTCCAAACAACTATCACTGCTTTTTCAAAGAACCAGCATAATTGGCCAAATGGCCTCCTTCTGTGCTCTAAATTTCTTGGATTCTATGAAGTGTAGTCTCAGATGATTGGTTATTGAATGATAATCAGCTAGCCTTAAGCAAATAAAAAGGTAGGAGCAGACTTAAATCAATTATGGATCCCTTTCATTGGGAGTTGCCTGTTTTACTCACTGACTGACATCTTGGGCAAACTTGCCTCGACCTTTCAGCACACGCTGGTGCAGCTCGTCCAATGTGATCAGACCTGGCAAAAGTTAAACATACAGCATGAACAGCTTTTCCTACTCATTAGGATCATTCTCACACCAAGTTCCATTTACCCATTGCCTGCATGCTTGCTGACTGGGTTTGCTTCAACTTCACAATTCTCAATGTGTTTATCCATGGTCGCACCCTAACCTTTCAACTCACCACCATACAAATATGCCTCTTGCTCACCTCAACTTTGATTTCTCCACCATTTGTAGCCATGAATGTCCTTCCTACATTCTCCATATCTCTACCTGTCCCCTCTTTTAAGACACACCTTAAAACTTAGTTCTTCAATTAAGTAGTTTGCTCAATTGTCCTAATCTCTCCTCGTGTCGCTCAGTATCAGATTTACTCAGTGCCATATCACTGAACTGTTACAGTGCAGGAGGCCATTCGGCCCATCATGTCTGCACCAGCGCTCTGAATAGGCGTGATGTATTATCGTTCTCCTGCCTTTTCTCAATAACCTGCTCGTTATTTCTATTTAATGAATTATCCAATATCCTCTTGAATACCTCAATTGAACCCATATCAACCACATTTCCTATGAGTGCATTCCAGACCCAAACCACGTCACTTCTCCTTATTTTGCAAATACTTTAAATCTGTACCCTCTTTTCTTGATCCTTTCTGCACAGAAACAGCGTCTCCCTGTTATTCTGCCCACAGCTTTGATGACTTTTGAAGCTTTAATAAAATCTCCTCGCCAAGGGAAACAGTGCCAACTTCTCCTAACTATCTTTATCGTGTATCATCCCTGGAACCATTCTTGTAAATCTTTTCTGGACCCTCCCCAATACATTCACATCCTTCCTAGAGTGTGGTGTGCAGAAATGTACACTGTTCTCACAGTTTACAACGTTTCCAAGTTTTGTATCATCTGCACATTTTGAATTGTCCCCTGCACTCAAAGATCTAGATCAGTTACACAAATTAGAAATAGCAAGGATCCCAGCACTGACATGGAAAACTCCACTGCAAACTTTCCATCAGTATGAATAATATCCACTGAACAGTACTCACTGCTTCCTGTCACTCTGCTAATTTTGTATCCATTATATTACTGTCCCTTTTATTCCATAGACTATAACTTTGCTCACAAATCTGTTGTGTGGCACTGTATTAAATGCTTTTTGGTCTTTAATAAATCCAAGCTGGCTCCCATATCCATGTGGCTATTAAATCTATTCCAAATCAGTGTTTCTATAAGTTTTCCCATCCCAATGAAGTTAAACTGACTGGTCTGTAATTGCTTTTAATCACACCTTTGTTCAAAAAGGGTTGTAATTCTCCAGTCTTCCACCCCATCCCGGAATCCAGATTATTGCCAGTGCCTCTGCAATTTCCACTCTTTCTTCCTCACATCTCATCCAGTCCTGGTGCCTTCTTAACTAAGGGCCATCAGCTTATCAAATATTGTCTCCTTATCAATTTCTTCACCCTCCCGATGATTAGGCTTCCTCCTTTGTCACGCTGGCCTGGCTAACATCATCTCACTTGGTAAGACAGATGCAAAATACTTATTTAATAGCTTATCCATGATCCATCATCCATGATGCATGTCACCTTGTGTACATCTTTTCTTTTGTTGTCTAATCAGCCCTTTAGGATTCCCTTTTATGCAAAAATATACATTGAATTTGTTGTTGTACACAGGACTGTGTGGCTATTTCATGCAACCATCTCCCGTACACTTTTAAACTAAAGTTCTGCACTTTCAAACCCTTCCACTATCTTTATTCAGTAAGCAAACATCTAACCTGGAAGAAAGTACTTTTTAAATTGCCACTCATGACCACAATCTCATGCAAACCATCTCACTCACTTAACGTGGACAATGAGAGATTCACCTCCATTTCTATGTTTCAGTGCCAGACACACTTCAATAATCTGCACTCCCAGTTCGTAGTAGAAGTCACCGACACCCAGCATCTCTGACCAGAAGCCTTTGCCAGCTGCAAGGAGAAAATTAAATAAACTTGTGTATGTGACAGAATTTTGAGACTTTTTTTTGTTCATCAGTGCAAGCGAACAGAAGTCCCAACAATTTCTCACACATCACAACATCAAACACTCCCAGGGCAGATACAGCCAGCAGAGGGTGGGGTTAGACACAGAGTCAAGCTCCGTCCACACTCTCCCCATCAAATACTCCCAAGAGGTTAGATACAGAGTAAGGCTCTCCCTAATCCTTTAAACTGGAAGTAAAGCTCTCTATACACTTTCCCCATCAATCACTCCCAAGACAGGGACAGCACTGGATTAGCTACAGAGGAAAGCTGCCTCTACTTTTCGAGATTGGAAGTGTAAGTCAAGGTCTTCCAACACTGTGCCTATCAAACACTCCTGGGACAGGGACAGGGACAGTGCAGGATTAGCTACAGTGTAAAGCTCTGTCTACTCCTTTAAACTGAAAGTAAAGCTTCCTGTCCCCATTAAACACACCCAGGACATGGCCAGCAGAGGGTTAGATATAGAGTAAAGCCTTCCTCTACTCTTTTTACTCCCTCTACACTACCCCATCAAATAATCCGAGGACAGGGACAGCATAGGATTAGATACAGAGTAAAACTTTCTGCAATGAACCTAACATTTCAAGATCAGGGAAGATGCGAATTCAAAAGAAACTGGAGAGAGGTGAATGAACAGGATTACAGGCGAGAGGGTCCACTCCAATTGTTGCACACATATCCTGAAACTGAACACGAAACTCTGAGTTTTTCCGAATCTCCTGTTTGTGCTTGCTGGCAAATTCCTCCAGATGTGTCTTGAACATTTCCAGCTGCTTTGACATCTGCAAAAACCAAGAAAAATTCAGAAATCTTTGGATAAGACAGAGCATCGATCCTCTCTACAAGATGGTGCTGAAACCAAAAAAAAAGTGTCAACATCAGACAGTAAAGGTATTAATTAAAAGGGTTTGAGTTCATAGTAATACTCACTCACCTGAACCAGCTGGTCCTCAGCCATCACGGTTCCTCGCTCTTTATACTTGGCCTAAAGAAAATCCAGTTAGCAAACATTAAGCAGCAAAATGCCATTAATAGAGTAACAAAGAAAATAAAGACAGACGTGTGTTCTCTAATGTGCTCGCAGAACCGGGAGCAGGGTTTGACGTTCGGGAGCAGGGTTTGAATGCATGGCCTTCTTACTCAGGTGAGAATTTCACCCACAGAGACAGTTTCAAGTGGTTTTGTTTTCTTTTCCTGGAGATATAGTCCTCAATTAGCAGTGTCTGGCAACAGACCCTCTCCTCATGGAGGCAAGAATGGGCTACTCAGTCCATCGAGCCTGCCACACCATCCAATACAATCATGGCTGAACGAACGCTTAATGCCTTTTACCAACCCCATCATAATAACCCTGTACGCCACTGGTAGTTAGAAATCTATCAAACTCTACCTCAAAACATACTCAAAAACTGAGCCTCCACAGTCCTCTGTAGTCGAGGAGTCTGAAGGTTCACAATCTCCATTTCACACCTAAGCAGTATTCCCCCTTATTTTTAAATTGTGTTCCCTGGTTCTAGGCTCCCAACCATGGGAAACATCTTACCTGTGTCTAACCCTGTCTATTCCTTTAAGTATTTTCTAGGTTTCAATTAGAGCACGTCTCTTCAAACTCTGGAGATTACCGGCTCAGTGTGCCAAATCCCTCTTCACAGGACAGTCCCGCCATCCCAGCAACAAGTCTGGTGAACCCCTGTTGCACTCCCTCGATGGCAATATCTTTCCTGAAAGGACACCAAACCAGCACACAGTACTCCAGCTGCAGCCTAACCAAGCAATTGTAGATGGTTTCATCACTTCTGTACTCAAACTCTCTTGCAATAAAGGTTAACATCCACTAGCCTTCCTATAGCTGCTGCACCTGCATGTTAGGCTTCAACGATTTATCAACAAGGACACCCAGGCCCCTTTCTATATCTACAAACGCAATCTCTTACAATTTAAGAAATACTCTGCACATCGGTTTCTCCTACCAAAGTCAAGAATTTCACATTTTTCCATATTATACTTCTCTGCATGTTCCTGATATTCACTAAAGGAGGAGGGGCACAGGATGGGTGACTGGTGGAGGTAGGATGAGAGAGAGGCAGATTGGGGGGGGGGGGAAAAAGTCAGAGTGGGGCAGTGGGGTTGGGGGGTGGGAGGAGCGGGGAGATGAGGGGAGCAAGTGACTTGGGAGGGTGGAGGAGCAAAAAGACTGAGGGGGGGGAAGAGGGGCAAAAGACGGGAGGGGGAAGAGGGGCAAAAGACTGTGGCTAGGAGAAGAGGCAGATAGGCTAAGGAAAAGCAAAACTGATTGTAAATGGAGAAACTGGGCAACACATCATGACTGGGGGAGGGGGGGTGGTGTTGGGGGTAACGAATGGTAGCCAGAGAGGAAAAGGACAGGACGTTGTAACTTACTTCGGCGAGTTTCTTCCTGGCGATGGCACCGGCTCCAACTCCCCTGCGGTGCATCTTTACGGCCTCTGGGTCTGTTTTATTTTTTCACTGCAAGGAAGAAGTCAGGAACCAAAGATCCAATTCACCATCTCCAGCCTCCGGCTCCCAGCTCCGCCTTGTTCCCGGGTTCAGCGCTGACTCCATCCGCCTGCCACACGGAAACAACAACTTCAGGAGCTGGTAAAGTAGCGATTCTCCTCTTCCCCCCTGGAGTAACTCCTTATACTGTTGGCTGTTTCAGTTTCTTCGTTACTATATTGTGAACACATCCCGAACCTCCCCTCAGCACTATTTAAGTGGCAGTCTTTCCGCTCCATATTAAACTACATTTCCCATCCTGCCTCCAATTTTCTGTCATCCACTTCCTTAATTGCTGCCGTTAGTGTGTCTTTCCGCGCAGAAACTGGTCTGTGTCTTGGTGTTTATGTTCTCTGGCAGCTCCTTCATGTGTATATCTAGTTCAAGGTCCTGTAACAGTTGCATGTGATTAGATTTCGCAAAAAAAATCGTAACAAATTTTAAAAAAAAGCTAAATAAGCAAGTTTTATTTCATGGTTTAGAATCTGAAGTTTTAGAAATTTTCAGGGTTTGCATGATGGCCCATGAGAAAGTGGCGTTGATCCACTTCGGCAAACCATTTCAGGCCATTTAGTGTAGGTACAGCCATGGCGCTGTTAAGAAGAGGGTTCCAAAATATATTCCAGCAACAATTACAATCTCCAATAAGAGATAAATCTAATCACCATGCCTCGCCATTCAATGGTATTACCTTCACTGAATTCCCCACTATCAACATCGTTGGAGTTACCATTGACTAGAAAGTCAACTGGAATCACCACAAAGACGCAGTGGCTACAAGAGCAGGTCAGAGGCTGGGAATACTGCAGCCAGTAACTCATCTCCTGACTCCCCAAAGCCTGTCCACTGTCTACAGGACACAAGTCAGGAGTGTCGTAGAATACACCGTACTTGCCTGGGTGGGTACAGCTCCAACAACATTCAAGAAGTTTGACACCATCCAGGACAAAGCAGCCCGCTTGATTAGCACTATATCCACAAGCATTCACTGTCTCCACCACCGATACTCAGTAGAAGCAATATCTACTATCTACAAGATGCACTGCAGAAGTTCACCAAAGATCAGTTCTGAGGAAGGGTCACTGGACCCAAAACGTTAACTCTGTTTGTTCCTTCACAGATGCTGCCAGACCTGCTGAGTCTCTCCAGCAATTTTGTTTTTGTTCACCAAAGATCATCAACAGCACCTTCCAAACTCAGAACCACTTCCATCTAAAAGGATAAGGGCAGCAGATACATTGGAACACCACCACGTGCAAGTTTCCCTCCAAGTCACTTGCCATCCTGACTTGGAAATGCATCACTGTTTTTTCTCTGTTGCTGGGTCAGAATCCTGGAATTCCCTTCCTAAAGGCATTGTGGGACAACCTATAGTGTGTAGACTGCAGCAGTATGAGAAGGCAGCTCAGCATCACCTTCTTAAGTGCTACTAGGGACAGGTAATAAATGCTAGCCAGCCAGCAGCATGGTGGCTCAGTGGTTAGCAATGCTCCCTCACAGTGACAGGGACGTGGGTTCAATTCCAGCCTTGGGTGACTGTCTGTGTGGAGTTTGCATGTTCTCCCGGGTCTGTGTGGGTTTCCTCCCACAGTCCAAAGATGTGCAGGTTAGGTGGATTGGCCATGGGAAATGCAGAGTTACAGGACTAGGGTATGGGAATGGGTCTGGGTGAGATGCTGTCCGGAGGGGTAGGTGGACTTGATGGACCAAATGGCCTGCCTCTATACTGTAGGGATTCTATGCCCCACAAGTGAATTAAAAAAGTGAAGGAATAATGATATGGTTTTAATCAGGATGTTGTGTAGCTCAAGGGGAACTTGTGGGTGGTGATGTTCCCATTGCATTAGCTGCTCGAGATGATGGAGGTTGTAGTATATTCTATACACACGGCATCGAGTGTGCCACTAGTGGTGTGAATGAATGTTTAAGATGGTGATACTGAGAAACTCATAAGAGCTGAGAAAGTGAAAGCAAATGAGTTTTCCAGAATCCACTGTATTTTGCTTTTATTAAAGGAAATGAGTGATTTGTAAAGTTGTGCACTGAGTTCCTTTTTAATGATTTACCAAATGCCTTTACATTTTTTCAAAACTTTATAGATTTGCTAAGACAAAGATTAATTTGTAACTGTGGTGCCATTCCTGTGATTGGTGAGTTTCAAGCGATCACATCACTGGGGATCCTGGGTCCTGTAAGAAACACACATTGGTAAGAGGGGAAACCAACGATCAGTTCAACATTGCCTTAATTCACAGATTCACACCTTTAATTCCTCCACACTTCAGTGTCAGAGGGAGTACTAAGTACCAGTCATCAACTGAGATCTTTTTGAAAGCTTTAAGTAGACATTTGTTTCCACTTGTGCAGAACAAGGCCATCAATATAACAGAGACACCAGGAAATTCAAACAGGGAATTCAAAGGAAACTCCTTTACTCAGAGAATGGGGAGAATCTGGAACTGACTAGGACAGAGAATAGCTGAGGTTAATGTTACAGATGCATTTAACATCTAGATAGATGAGTGTATCTGATCTTTGATTTGATTTATTTTTATCATTTACCTAGGTACAGTGCAAAGTTTTACTTTTGTGCAGTGCAGGCAGATCATAACATGCAAAGATCATAGGGTGATTGAACAGAGTCAGGAATACAGAGTCAGCGTAACTTTACGCTGCAAAGGTCATGCACAAAAAGCATGATCAACATTAGATTTGCAATTTGAGAGGTCCATTCAGAAGTCTAATAACAGTGAGAAAGAAACTGTTCTTGAAGCTGTTGGTTTGTGTGTTTAAGCTTTTGTATCTTCAGCCTGATGGGAGAAGTTGGAAAAGATTATAACCGGGTGGGAGTGTATGACGGAGGAGGAAACAGAGGGTTATTCTTGAGGGAGGAAGGATGGGAGAAGGTTCATGTAAAGCCTAAATGTCAGCACTTACAGATGGTGAGAATGCTTTGTTTCTGTGCTGTACATTCTATATACTTCCCACAATAAAGAACAATGATAATAACAAGTTGAGAAAAACTTGAGCTTGTACCTCTAGAGTTGAACTCCTCATGATCGTTTTCAGACCAATTTTAGCTAAGGTCCAGAAAATGATGTTCAGGCTGCTCACCTAGCCTGCACAATGGACCTGATTGTCAGTCTCGATTCCGTTGGTGTTAATCTTACCTCCGATCAGAAGGTTGTGAGTTCACAGCCCACCACTGATGCTTAACCACAACATCATAGCTGGCATGCAAGTTAACTCTTCAAAGATCAAATACCCCAGCTGGAGGATTAAGCCCCTTTATGGGCAACACATGACAGGAATATTATTTATGATATATTCCTTGCATCAGGAAAGTTAACGTACTGTAGCCAAGTTTGTGGATGACACAAAAATAAGTGAAAAGGCAAGTGGTGAGGTGGACACGAGTCTGCAGAGGGATAAAGACAAGTTAAGCAAGTGTGCAAAATCTTGACAGATGGAATATAATGTGGAGAAATGTGAAGTTATGCACTTTGGAAGGAAAAGTAGAGGAGCTGAATATTACTTAAATGGAGAAAGATTGCAGAAAACTGTGGAACTGAGAGATTTGGGAGTCCTTGTCCCTGAATTACAAAAAGCTAGCAACCAAATTCAGCAGGTAGTAGCCAAGGCAAGTGGAACGTTGGCTGTTATTTCAAAGGGGATGGAGTATAACAATAGATGGATTTAGCTAAAACTATACAACACACTAGTCAGACCACAACTGGAATATTGTGAACTGTTTTGGGCCCCTTTTCTAGGAAAAGATATACTGGCATTGGAGGCAGGTCACAGAAAATTCGTTAGACTGATACTAAGTATGGAGGGACTGTATCATAAGGAGAGGTTGAGTAGTTTGGGCTGTACTCATTGGAATATAGAAGAATGAGAGGCAACTTCATTGAAAATAACAAGATTCTTGCAGAATTTCACAGGGCGGTTGAGGAAATGGTGTTTCCTCTTGTGGGAGAGTCTATGATCAGAGGGCATAGTCTCAGAATAAGGGGTCACACAATTAAGGCAGAGTTGGAGGAAGAATCTCGTCTCTGAGAAGGTACTGAATCTGTGGAATTCTTTACTGCAGAGGTTTGTTGAGCTGGGTCATTAAGTATATTCAAGGCTGAAATAGAATTTTATTCAGTAAGAGAAAAGGCAGGAAAGTGATAAATATTAGATCAGCCATGATCTTATTGAAATGCAGAGCATACTTGATGGGCTGAATGGCTGACTACTGCTCCTACATCATATGTTCTTAAGACCTTCGACAGGAGGCAGAGTATATTTATTAGAACTATGATAAGGATGAAGAAGTTCAGGAGAGTCTGGAGAAGCTGGATGTTTTACCCCTTAAAACAGGGATGATTTAATGGAGGCGTTTAAAATAATGAAGAATTTTAAGCAATAACGAAAAACATTTCCATGGCAGAAATGTAACAAGAGGACACTAATTAAAGAATATTGGCAAAACAGGCAGAGATGAGATGAAGAGAGTTTTATTATGGATCGAGATGGTAGGATATGTAAAGCACCACCTGGAAGAGATTGAAACTGATACAATAATAATTTCCAAAAGGAAGTTTTAAAAATTCAAAGGTAAAAATTTGCAGGCCTATGAGGTAAAGCCTGGGAAATAGGACTACATAGCTGGCACAGATTTGATGGACTGAATAGATGTCCTTATTCTGTGCTATGTGATTCAATGATATCCCTTGTGTTGTCCTGAGGGAATGCTGCATTGTCAGAGGTGCTTTCTTTTAGGTGAGAAATTAAACCATGGTTCTATCTACCCTCTTAGCTGGATTCCAGTGGAATAATTTCAAAGAAGAATAGTTCACCTTGGTGTCCTGGCCAATATTATCTTTCACCCACATGACTAACAACGGATTATCTGGTGAATTCCAGACCACTATTTGTGGGAATTTCTTACATTACAACAGTGGCACAAAATAGGTAAACAAAAAAAATGTATAATTGGTCCTGAGCAGACCAGCAGAGATGGAGGAATATATGGAAAATATGGCAAAGGGGACAGGCTCCCAGACTGTGGCAATAAGTGATGCAGAGATTACCACACGCCATATACTATTGGGGATCTCCAACGCCAGCTACACTTATTGTTGCCACAGAAAAGAGGTCAACACCATCAAAGACCCCACCCACCCTGGTTATAGTCTCTTCCAACTTCTCCCATCATGCAGAAGATGCAAAAGCTTAAACACACAGATCAACAGGCTCAAGAACAGCTTCTTCCCCATTGTTATTGGACCGCTGAATGAGCCTCTCAAATTTCAAATCTAACGTTGATCTTGGTCTTGTATACCTCTTGTGCAGCTGTAACTTTGTATGCCTCACACTGTTCAATCATCCTATGATCTGTATGTCCTTGTATGTTATGATCTGCCTGTACAGTATGAAAAACAAAACTTTTCACTGTGCTTAGGTACATGTGACAACAATAAATCAAATCAAAACACGCCACAGCTCCAGCACTCAGAATGATTCCATTGCTACACCTGCAAGCTGAAGAAAGCAGTGAGAACGCAGTACTTATGATCTGGAATTAATATATTCAACGTTGAGTCTAGAAGGTTGTAACATGCTAAACAGAAAGATGATTTGCTGTTCCTCAACAACAACATTAAATACTGCCATTTATATAGGACATTCAATGTAGTGCAGAGCCATGAAGAGAATGGAAGGCAAAGACTGAAGTCAAAACTCAGGATGTTGCCACACTGGGAACCTATTTAGGTCAGTGAGCATATGGGCGATGGGTGAATGGGACTTGATGCAGATTAGGACACTGGCTTATGTTCAGCTTCCAATTTAGACCATGTCAATCATGTGGGTCCCAGCAATATATTATGCCTCCCATTTCAGGGGAGACATCTGAGCAGCTTGCCTTTGGTTCATGACCTCAGTGGCGATATGAATTCTGTCCAGCAATTCCTGAATAAGTTGATCTCCCAGGAGGGAAGAAACGGGATCCACAGATCGAGTACAACTAGAACAGAAAACATTGTGGAAATCATTGAACAAAATCATTAAATCAAAGGAAAACAAAGAAACATTTTTAGGTTCCAATTTATATCTCCCACTTAAAGGGATGTGTGACTGAAGAAGGTGAAAAATTAGCCTTTTTGTCTTTATTTAAGATTACACTTCAGCACTCTACTGTCAGATCATCTCCCTACCAACTCCCCATTTACTACATCTGGTGTAACAAAAGATCCTATGGGTTTATGTGAAGAAGAGCAGAGGAGTTTTCCCTGATGTCCTGAGCCAATATCTATTCTTTAAATCAGTGAACATCTTTATGAAAGATTGCTGTTTGCAATTACTGTCACATCTGCAGTGCACCACTTGGTTTCTGTTTTTCTGACATTGCAGCACTGAATATGCTTCAAAAGTATTGGCTGCTGTAAAATACTTTGGGACATCTTAAGTATGTGAAAGCTTTATGACTGAAATATCTTCATTGTGATGGTAGTGCATACAACTGAATCAATAATGTTAAAGTACATAATACAATAATGAATCAATATGTTAATATAACTTCAAGATAATTAAAACATTTTGTCAAACACAATTTTATAAGGAGTGTTTATCATTAAAGATTTCAGATTATACATTCTATTTACACATCCATGTAAAGTGTTTTGTGACGTCCTGAGGTTGTGAAAGGCGCCGTACAAATGTAAGTTTCTATATTTTTATCTATGCTATCGCTCAGTATCCCTCCTGAACTCCTTGTTGCTGGTTCCTGACCAGTAAGTGACATGTGACCCCTGGTGTTGAAACACAGTGGTGCACTTACTCAGAAATTTAGTCCAACTTCTGTTCTCTTCCTGAAATCCTGAAAGGATTGACTCTAATTTTTGTTCTGTCACCATGCTGTTTTTAACTGCCACCCTATCAATCAGACTACTTTCCCCATCATCAATATTCTTATAGCTAATAAACAAAGATCCTTAAAGAGAATTACTATTTTTATCTGAAGAAATTGGATGGGTATATGAATAGAAAGGGTGTAGTGGGACACGGACCAAATGTTAGCAAATGGGACTAGGTCAGAGTGGGATGTCTGGTTGGCGTGGATGGGTTGGACCAGAGGGTCTGTTTCCATGCTGTCTGACTCTATGACTCTATGATTGCTAAGGTAATGTCAATTCAATTAATAACGGCAACAATTTAGACTGAGAATAAAACATCCAAAAATACTTCACAGAATTGTAAAAAACTAAATTATCTCTGATTCCTGAGACTCCAGGATAATCCTGAACAATCAGAAATCCCTAGCATCATCATTGAAAAGTCAGCAAACTCTTGGTAATAAACTGAAGAATACCAACAGGTCAACCTTTCATTTCATTGCTTTTGCAGGATTCAACCTTATTTCATGGAGTAGCTTTCTTGCCTCATCTCAGAAAGTTGTGCATTCAAGTCCCACCTCAAGAGATTTCAGCACCTAATCTAGGGTGAAATTGTAGCGCAGCGCTGAGGGAGTGCTGTACTTTCAGCAGTACCATCCTTTTGATCAAACATTAAACCCAGGCCTCACCAGAGTCCGAGGGAGACTTAAAAGTTGCAACAACACTATTTGAAGAAAAGCAAAGTGGCTCTCCTTGTCCTGGGATAAATATTTTCCCCTTAATATGGCAATACTATTTAAGAGAGCTTGTTGTGTACAATGGCTGCCATATATTTCCTGCCTTAATACGACAGAGATTACACTTCAAATGTAACTCATTTTCTGTAACATGCTTTGGAACATCTGAGGTCATGAGGGTGTTATGTAAATACGGCCTTTTTTTTTGAAGATACCACTTAGTTCCTTCATCATTTTACCGTCCAGGAACCTACAACTTACCTTCTCTTTCCTTGGTGTTTTAAGAGCCAGAGCTGGAAGTTTTTAGCTGACTGAAGCTCTGAGTTGGGAGAGCGAGGTGTGGTGGGCACCACATTTATATCCCTCTTCACACCTTCAGGAGATTCACTAGAAAATAAACAAACCAAAACAGTACAAGCTAAGTAGAATTCATAAATGCTGGGCTCAGGCAGATATCCTCACTATCGTTACAAATTCTCAGATGACTAGAAAATGGGAAGCCTTCAAAGATAAGATAACGAGAGTCTAGAGACAGTATGTTCCTGTTAGGATGAAGGGCAAGGCTGGTAGGTGTAGGGAATGCTGGATGACTATAGACATTGGGTTTTGGTCAAAACTAAGAAGGAAGCATATGTCAGGTATAGACAGCAGAGATTGAGTGATTCTCTAGAAGAGAATAAAGGCAGTAGGAGCATACATAAGATGGAAATCAGGAGGGCAAGAAGGAGACATGAGATAGCTTTGGCCAATAGGATTAAGGAGAATCAAAAGGGATTCTACAAGTACATTAAGGACAAAAGAGTAACTAGGGACAGAATAGGACCTCTTAAAGATCAGCAAGGCTCCCTATGTGTGGAACCATAGGAGGTAGGAGATAGGAGAGACACCAAATGAGTATTTTGCATCAGTGTTTACTGTAGAGAAGGATATGGATGATAGAGAACGTGGGGAAATAAATAGCGACATCATGAAAAACGTCCTTACTATAGAGGAGGAGGTGCTAGACATCTTAAAATGCATAAAGGTGGGTAAATCCCCGGGACCTGATCAGATGTACCCTAGAATTCTACGGGAACCTAGGGAAGAGATTGTTAGGCTCTTTGCTGAGATAATTGTATCATCAATAGCCACAGGTGAGGTGTCAGAAGACTGGAGGTTGGCTAACGTGGTGCCACTTCTCACAAAAGATGGTAAGGAAAAGCCAGGGAACAATAGACAGGTGAGCCTGACATCAATGATGGGCAATTTATTGGAGGAAATCCTGAGGGACAGGATTTACATGTATTTGAAATGTAAACACTGATTAGGGATAGTCAACATGGCTTTGTGTGTGTGAAATTATGTCTCACGAACTTGTTTTGAAGAAGTAACAAAGAGGATTTATGAGGGCAGAGTGGTGGACGTGATCTATATGGACTTCAGTAAGGCGTCTGACAAGGTTCTTCATGGTAGACTGGATAGCAAGGTTAGATCACACGGAATGGAGGGAGAACTAGCTATTTGAATACAGAACTGGCTCAAAGGTAGAAGACAGGGGGTGGTGGGAGATTACTTTTCAGACTGGAGGCCCGTGACCACAAGGATTGCTGCTGGTCCAATGCTTTTCATCATTTATATAAATGATTTGGATGTGAACCTAGGAGGTATAGTTAGTAAGTTTGCAGATGATACCAAAATTAGAGGTATAGTGGACAGCGAAGAAGGTTACCTCAGAGTACAATGGGACCTTGATGAGATGGGCCAATGGACTGAGGAGTGGCAGATGGAGTTTAATTTACATAAATGTGAGGTGCTGTGTTTTGGAAAGGCAATCAGGGCAGGACTTATACACTTAATGGTAAGGTCCTGGTGAGTGTAGCTGAATAAAGACACCTTGGAGGGCAGGTTCATAGTTCCTTGAATGTGGAGTCACACGTAGATAGGACAGTGAAGAAGGTGATTAGTACGCTTGCCTTTACTGGTCAGTGCATTGAGTATAGAAGTTGGGAGGTCATGTTGTGGCTGTACAGAACATTGGTCAGGCCACTATTGGAATACTGTGTGCAGTTCTGATTTCCCTCCTATAGGAAGGATGTTGTGAAACTTGAAAGGGCTCAGAAAAGATTCACAAAGATGTTGCCAGGGTTGGAGGGTTTGAGCTATAAACAGAGGCTGCATAGTCTGGGGCTATTTTCCCTGGAGCATCGGAGGCTGACAGGCTGGTCTTATAGAGGTTTATAAAATCATGAGGGGCATGGATAGGGTAAACAAATGAGGTCCTTTTCCCTGGGGTGGGAGAGTCCAAAACTAGAAGGCATAGGTTTGAGGTGAGAGGGGAAAGACTTAAAAGGGACCTAAGGGGCAACTTTTTCATGCAGAGGGTGGATGTATGGAATGAGCTGCCAGAGGAAGTGGTGGAGGCTGATACAATCGCAACATTTAACAGGCATCTGGATGGGTATATGGATAGGAAGAATTTGGAGGGATATGGGCCAAAAGCTGGCAAATGGGACTAGATTTATTTAGGATATCTGATCGGCATGGACAATTGGACCAAAGGATCTGTTCCTGTGCTGTACATCTCTATGACTCTCTGAGTCTATGCCCTACTCATGATCATTATGCAGCGATCACTTGCTGGGAAATGCAACTTCAAGGATACCTAATATGGAACAGAACCATCAGTTGTGATGCCATTCCCAGGCTAAACTGATTCTTTAGAAGAGAAGCCTTGTTCATTTTTAGGAAATAGAGGAAAGTGTTGGAAGGATGATGAGCTAACATTGCAAGTCCAGGGATCCTTCTTTAGAGCTGGACTCAAAAACGCTAACTCTACTTTCTCTCCATAGATGCTGCCAGACCTGCTGAGTTTCTCCAGCAATCCTGTTTTTGTTTCAACAAGGTGTAGAGCTGGATGAACACAGGCCTGCTGTGTTCATCCAGCTCTACACCTTGTTATCTCAGATTCTCCAGCATCTGCAGTTCCTGCTATCTCTGTTTTTGTTTCAGATGTTCAACATCTGCAGTTCTGTGTTTTATGTTATTGGAGAGACAACTTGTTTGAACCTCATCCTGGCTTAAAGTGGCACTTAAACTTAAGAGTTTCTGGCTCAGTAACAGGGATGTTGCCTACTGAGCCACTAGACGACAGGAGAAGCAGATTTGCAGGAGACCTGAAGCAGTCTTTTAAATTATTGACTGGACAGCGCAGACGTGGAAAGAAATTTCTATTTGTGGGAGAATCCAAAATCAGGGGCTGTAAATATGAGATAGTTCCTGTAGCCTTGATTGAGCTTAGCAAAGCAGGAGTTTAACTTGGGATCTTCCTTATCCATACAAGTGCGGTCTCAGAGGTACTGGAAGAGTTCCACCGACAAAGGATCAATTTCAAAGTGTTGAATAATTTTCAAGTATTAGATCCTTTGAGGGGAGTTCAGATTTTTACACAGAACTACTTAATTACTAACAAATCAAACACAGAAATTAGAACAATTTGTAATGCTCAGGAAATGGTTAGAATGTAAAATTCACAAACACATTAAGTGGTTGAGGCAAATAACTCAGAGACTTTCAGAAGGAAACAAGGTGACTACGTAACACAAAAGGGAACAGAAAATTATGTCAAATGATAGATGTGATCGGAGATGACTTGTAGAAAGCATCAACACTAGCACAGACCAGTTGGACTGAGTGTCCTGTTTATATGATGTATTTTCTACATAATTCTCTTTATCTTCTCTGCATCCATTTAGTCATTACCTGTCAGAACATTATCTCGTATTAATGCTGCCACCACAGGTATCGAAACAAAATTCCATACCTGAAGTGGTATGGAACAACTTCTTAGTTCATCCTAAAGCCACATATTTTTGATTGGTAGACAGTCAGGTGGTGCAGTCCCACATGAACCATCAATGTGGCAGGGACAAAATACCAAACATATCTGCATGACAAAATAGGTAACAATTGTGTTTGTATAAAATTTGACAAAATTCGCAAGCTTTATATTCTCACCAATGAAGGAGTTCCTACTATTGTGAATATTTTATTCCTTGAAGCTGCTCACCCATTTCTACTGGTCCGTTTGGCTGCGATTAACCAATCAACAAAGTTTTTGGACATCATGCTGTCAACGTATTTACTGTAGTCACTGGCTAAAATAGCCTCTGAATACCGTTTCTCTGTCGGCTTTACATCCAGGATTGAGTGACTGCAGTTCAACAAGAAACATGAACAATGTTATTGTACAGTCAAAGTCATAGAGTCATACAGCACGGAAACAGACCCTTCAGTCCAAGCAGTCCATACCGAACATAATCCCAAACTAAACTAGTTCCACCTGCCTGGTCCTGGCACATATCCCTCTTGGCCTGTTTGGCTCAGACCAAGTGTCGTTCTTAGCCTTTTGGCTAAGGCCACTTGGCTGCGATCACGTGCTGGGGCTTTTGCCTCAGTGACGAGACTATTTGTGTGGGAGCAACAACTTAAATACCCCCCCACCCCGGCACACATCCCTCCAAACCTTTCCTATTCCTGTACTTATCTAAATGTCTTTTAAACTTTGGAATTGTATGCACATTTACTTCTTCCTCAGGAAGTTTATTTCACATGCGAACCATTCTCTGTGTAAAAAATTTGCCCCTCATGTCTTTTTTAAATCTCTATCCTCTCACCTTAAAAATGTGCCCCCTACTCTTGAAATCCCCCATCCTAGGGAAAAGACAACTAGCATTAACTCTACTATACCACTCATTAGTTTATAAACTTCTATCAGGTCACTTCTTAACCTCCTATGCTCCAGTGAAAAAAGTCCCAGCCTATCCAGCCTTTTTTTTAATAACTGAATCCTTCCATATCCAGCAACATCCTGCTAAATCTCTTCTGAACCATCTCCAGCTTGAAAATATCCTTCCTATAACAGGGTGACCAGAGCTGGACACAGTACTCCAGAAGAGCCCTCACCAATATGCTGTACAACCTCAACATGACTTCCCAACTCCATTAACAAAAAGCCCCGTCTACCCTTCTAGTGGCTGTGAAAACCTCCACAGTACTATTCTGAAGAAAAGCAGAGGAGAACTCCCTGGTGTCCTGGTCAATATTTATCCCTCAACTAACATCTATGTAACGGATAATCTGATCATTTGTCCCTTATTGTGTTTGTTCAAGGAGTTGTAGGCATTGCTAGCTAGGCCAGCATTTATTGCCCATCTCTAATTGCTCTGGAGAATACTGACTATGGAACCTTGTTGTGTCCAAATTATCTGCTGTATTTGTTACATTATAACTTTAACTGCAAAAATGAAGACATGCATATATATCAGAGATAAAAGGTACTGCAGATGCTGGAGAATCCGAGATAACAAGCATGGGGCTGGATGAACACAGCAGGTCAAGCAGCATCATAGGAGCAGGAAAACTTGACGTTTCGGGCCTAAACCTTTCTGATGAAGGGTCTAGGCCCGAAACGTCAAGTTTTCCTGCTCCTATGATGCTGCTTGACCTGCTGTGTTCATCCAGCCCCATGCTTGTTAACATGCATACATATAGTACCTTTCATAATCAGCTAACATCTTAGTGTTTTACAGCCAATTCAGTACATTTATTTATTTATTATTGTGAGGAAAGCAATTCAAAAGATCAGTGCCTGTAAAATCCTTCAGGATGCTCTGAGTTAATGCAGGGGATATATAAATGCAACACATTTCTTTCTCTGAGTGCACCAAAAGCAGTTAACTGAGTTGAGACCTAGGTTTGAACCAGGTAACCCAAGCCTCAGAAACATGCTAACTGAACTAATAGAATCACTGAACATATAAACTGTTCCTGTTTTATAAAACTTAGCTCATCCATCAGAGCTCAGTGTTCTCATTACCTGCTTTCACTCTCATTTGTCCAAATTGATCCCACAAGGGTGGATAGAAGCACAAGCAAGATTGGAGCAAGCATCTTTGGTGGTTCCTGGAAATACAAAGTTTTCAGACAAGTTCACAGTACCTGTTCAACCTTGTTTCACTTTTCCACCACCCCAACCTGTGTCACTCTTGCCCCCCAACCACTCCACCCTGTGTCACTCTACCCATGCTCACCACCCTCTGTCACTCTTCCTCTAACTCACTTCACCTCACTACCAGCCTATTTCACACACCCCTTCCTTCCTCATATGTCACTCTCCCCCAATTATGAAACTAAAAGAAAAAGGGAATTCGCAACAACATTAAATGGATTAAAGTGTAACATTGTGAAATTCTATTTTCCTGCAGGCAGATGTTATCGTGTTAATTTGGAGCAAGTCCAATTAAACATCAATAATCTGAGTTTTACTACAAAAGGAACGAAAGTTTATGTGCAATATCAGCTTTCTTTTTATGTTTTTCTTGCTCCTAATTATATGCCTTGTTCTTGTGACTGTGCCAATTGTGGTTTATGTTACCACAGGAACTAGTCACACAATGCTACCTCTTTCATGCTTCATGTGGGTATTGTATGCGATTCCAGCAGGATGGCCACACACAGTTAAACTCAATGCCATCAGCTCGTGAGTCTGCAGACACCCATCAGGAGCAGCAGGAATCCACACTGGTTTATTTTTATTATTTTTGCCTATGTAGCCCAGAGATCGAGAGATAAATTCCAATACCTTCCTTGATGCCCAAACTAACTGGGCACAGGCCATGTAACAAACCTGAATCTTGTTGTTCTTTATTATCACATAATATGCCAACTTCATAGTGGTGATGCGTTTATGCATTAAGCCATTTGTAACATCGAATTCAGTATATTTTATTGGTCACTTGTGCTTGAGACTGAAATGATCCAATACAGTTTTACAATTTCAAAATTAGTGCATTTATTGTCACTTTTGTTGAACATGTCCAATAATGAAATGCTATGGTTAGTGTGCTAATTAAAATGTATTAACAAAAGCCAAGAAGAATTAATGAGTAATAAAATCTGATGTGATCATTATTCCCCACTAGAGGACACTAGCGTTCTAATCTTGAATAGTACATTGCAAAACTTCACACAAGATTGCTGAAGGATAGAATATTTTTCTCCCCTGTGTTTATCTATTGAGACCAACAATGGATCCCTGCAACATTGACCTAATTAATTTAGAACTATGGATTTTATACGTATATATGTATAAGGTGCATGGAATTCGGTGTTCTTATTGCAAGGTCCCCAAAACACATTTAATTTGAAAGAGCATCCATAGTAAAATAGGTGATAGCATTATCTCACACCACTCAACCAGAAGCTCCTAGTTCATTTTTAAATCTGATTTTAGGATAATAATGGAGGCCACTCGGCCCATCTTAATTCACCCATCTAGATTAATTTTAACAAGGAATTGAGCAACTTTCATAATTTCTGTTTGCACAATCACATCATATTTCACATGCTGATAATTCTTTGTGTTATTTAGTTCTCTGATACCAGTCCTTAAATTACCAATTCTATTGCAGATTCAAAACTGTGTCTCCATTATCCTATTCCTTCAGTTTGAATTTAGTTTGAAATTGAGCTACTTGCTCTATTTATGGCAGAGGTTGGGGTCAAAGCAATAGTCCTCAGGGTTTCTGGGCTAACAAGAGATAAATCAGCTGGAATTCCCACTCTTGATCATACCTAGTGTCCCTGCTGTCAATTGCTAGTCACACTCAATAAATGATCAATGCTTGCTGACTACGGTCGATTGCAAAAAAAAACTCACTTGGGTAAAATAAACTTGAAAGATCAAACAGCAGCTTGAGCTAGCACCTTCAGGAAGTGATTACACCACAAGGTTACAGGCAATTTAGTCAGGTGGGTCTACACTATATTTATGCTGTATGTGAATCTCCTTCCAGGTTGAATCATCGCACCCAACCAAAAGTACCCTTACCTTTATTCCTTTCTCCTTCATGGATTCATCTTGCTTCCCTTTAAAGGCATCTATGCTATTCACCTAAAGCACTCCATAAGGAAATGTTGTAGCAATTTCCATATTCTCACCAATTTCTGGTAAGGTAGTTTTCCCGATTCTTCTATTGGATGTGTTAATGACCAACTTACAGTTGTCAGCCTTAAGTTTGGGATTCTTACAAGTGAAACGACCTTCTTTACAGCAACCCAATCAAAATCCTTCATAACATAAAAAGTCTCTAGTAAATCGCCCCACAGATAAGAGGGAGAGAATATTATCTTTGGTTAGAAGCAGAGATGCAGAACTTCATTACCTTTGTAAATTCTTCACTTGACTTCCACCTGTTCTTTGGAATGAATCCTACACCTTGTCTGTATTCAGACGTGAAAATCAGCTCTCTTTATACAGTCACAGAGTGTCATTGGCCCTGCATTTGAAGGAAATAATTCAACTTCTTAAAAAAAAATTACAGATAAGCAACTGTGTAATGAAGGTACTTTAGTTGTAACATTCAGCTAATGAGCACAATGAACTCATAAACCTGCTTTACACATTAGCAATTGACATCTATATTTCTACATTAAAAGTGCTAATTAGGGGTCCACTCAGCCTTCTAATATTTATAGCAGCTACCTAGAATTGTTATCACAGTATTAGCTGTGCATTAAATTAATTTTGATATGTATTATGTATAGGAAAATGATGCATTAAGTGACCATAAAGTCACATGAACACATCTGGTGCAAAAATAGGAAATAGAATGGACAGAGATAAAAGGTAATAAAGGATCAATTACTATGACAAATGAAGTCTACTGACCACTAAATAGTGGAAGGGAGGTAGTGGAGGAAATATCCAGACAAATTAGGGAAATAAGTAAAAATCATGGAATAACAATCACAAGAGATCGCCATTATTAATTGGACAGACCAGATGGGTAAACAGGATAAAGAAATGGAATTACTACAATATATACAGGATTCCATTTTAACGCAATACCTAAAATTCCCATCAATGGATGATTTATTTATGTGTTCAAGGAATGGGGAATGAACCGGAGGAGGAGATAAGTAAAAATAGGGGAACAGCTGGGTAACAATGTCCATAAAATAAAATGTTCAAATAGACAATAGGGAAGGAAATAGGTATAACAGAAGACAAAACAGATTACTAGATTTGAGGAAAGTTGGCTTAGAGGGCCTGAAAATAGTATTTCGGAGGTAAAATGGCCAACATTATTGGCAAATGATGTAGAAGAATGGGAAACATTTAAAATGGTTACAGGCAAAATATATTCTACGAGAAGGGAATGAAAAATTAAATGCTGCTGAGACACCATTGGTCCACAGACAGCAGAGGAATGTGGGATGAAAGAGAAGATGAAGAGATTGGAAGAAAACTCAGCAAAATAACTCGGAAGACAAAAGAGGAATGCAAAAGAAAAAATAGGAAAATAAGTGTTAAGAAGCACTAAACAAAAGTAAAATATTTTACAAGCACACATATTTTAAAAAAATGAAAGCTGGGATAACGTGATGATACTACGGCTTCAAGAAGTGTATTTTGACCTTTTTTTTAATCATGAAAGGTAGAGACGGAGGTGTCAAACATCTGCTCCATGTCAACAAAGTAAACAGTTTGTGATGCCTTGTGGGTTTTTTTTAAGTTGGAACAATAGAAGCAGCCTAAATGTGGGGTCAAGTTCCCACAGAACAAGGATTTTTAGTTTTAGTTTTGAGAAGTTTCTGGGTTCTTGAAGCGGGATGCGAAAGCTCTTATTTCTTCTCTCTGTTAAATTCTGGGGTTCTCTTCCTGCTGCAAGAATTGCAAGTGAGACAAATCTATTTTATTGAATTTGCCTTTGCCAAATCCTATGTTTATAGGATTTTACTATACTGGAACAATTAATTAGTAATAGTTAATATATCTGTTATTTTGTTAAGCCTTTCAATAGAGTTCCAGTTAAGCCAAATCTTTAACTTTTATTTTGTCTGTATTTTAACAGTAGTGTAAAAATGAAATTTTTTTTGTTTAAAGTCAAGTAGTTTGACCAATCGAATTGCATCTGGAACACAACGCTTTACACCAACCTATAAAATAAGAAAATGTTTGGTTCTAGGCTATCTTCTTAAAACATTTTGAGAGGGTTTCATCTGGTCCATAACAAACTGGGGTTCTTGTCAGGATCAAAATCCCTAATTCGAGGTTGACTTTAAGGATTATTAGACTCAGGGGCAGTGAGTGGTGAGTCTTTTTTATTTATTTTTGGTGTTACATTCGGCTGGTTGAAATAAGGTGTGCCTTGTATAACAATGGCTCTTTCAGTCACTAAGAGTTTCCTGGGGTGAAAGAAGTCACTTGGGGTGTTTTACACAATGTGAGCAAGGCAAAGCTTTTGGAATTGGCAAACAGGTTGAAGTTGGAGTTGCCTGTGTCTATGAGAAAAGGAGAAATAATTGCAGCAATAGCTCTACATTTGCAATTGCCAGTAATATCACCAGAGTCATTGGAGTTTGCTAAAATTCAATTACAGATGAAGTACTGTGAATTTGAGGCAATGGCAAGGGAAGAAGAAAAGGAAAGAATATCCCTGGCAGAACAAAAGTAAAGAGAAAAGGAAATGAAACAGTTTGAATGATGATTGAAAGCTGGGGAACAAGAAAGGGAAAAGATGGCCGTAGTAGAAAAAAGGGAGTAAGAGAGAGTTTTTGAATTTCAGAGGTTGGAACGAAACTCAACATTGACTTAAAATGGCAGAGGTAGAGGTGTAAGGTAGGAGTAGTGTTGAGAACAGTGATGGAGAGCAATCCCATCATAGCCAAAGGCCTAGTGGGGATCTGTTTTAATATGTCCAAGCATCGCATAAGTTCCATGAGAAGGGTGTAGAAACCTCTCTCATTTCATTTCAGAAAGTGGCTAAATAAATGAAATGGTCGGTGACCATGTGGTTATTGTTGAACTCAACAAGTTGGTAGGTAGAGCTAGTGAGGTATTTCCGTCACTATCGAAGAGGTATCTTGGGGATACAATGAGATGAAAATGCCATCTTAAGTGCATATAACCTAATATCAGGAAGCCTACAGACAACAGTCTAGGAATCTAAGGAGGGACCCTGGTCAAACGCACATAGAGTTTGAAAGAATCAGACAAAGTAACTTTGACAGGTGGATAAGGGCATTGAAAGATTAAATATATGACAGTCTGAGAGAAAATTAATTTGGAGAAGTTCAAAAATTCACTTCCTGAAGTAATGAGAACTCATGTGGAAGTGCAGTGAGTTAAGACTGCAAGATTAGCAGTGGTCATGGCAGATGATTATCAGTTCGTTCATAAATCAAAGTACGACTTCCGACATCAATTTCCATCTGTTAGGGTTAGAAATTGGGAAAAAGAGAAATCATCAGGTAGTAAGGGAAAAGGAGATCTCGTTGTAGATAATAAATATACTTTACCACAATGTAAAAAGGCAACCCATGAGAGGGAAAGAGAAGTAAAAAAGATCAGGTGCTTTCACTGTAAGAAAGTATGTCACATGAAGTTGCAGTGTTGGTGATTGAGAAAAAGCACTGGGTAGATGGGTGTGGGAAAACGGGATAAGGCAGTGAGTTTTGTTGAAGAGGTAAAGGAAAGCACAGTGGAAGCTAAAAAGCTACAAAAGAAAGTACAACCTGTTCAGGGATTGGTTGAGGAAAAAGTGCCAGATCTCTTTAAAGAATTTACTTGCCTGAGTAACATTTACTCTTGTACGCCGGGAGAGCAGGTAAAGAGACTAAGATTTTAAGAGATACTGGAGCAAGTCAATCTTTGGTAGTGAGATATGAGGAGATATGTAATTCAGAAGGAGTATTGCCAGAAAAAGTGGTAATGTGTGGAATTCATGGTGAGAACAGCAGTCTTCCATTATATAGATTAAGGTTGCAGGGTCTGGTGGAAAGTGATGAATTGGCAATACGTGTAATAGAGAAATTCTCTGTTCCAGAAATACAGATTATCCTTGGTAATGGTATAGCTGGATCAAAGGTGAGAGTGAAGCACACTGTGGTTGAGAAACCAGTCAGAAATTAGGTAACTGAGGCGTTACAGGAAGTATATCCTGGGATTTTTTCCTGACTATGTGGTAAAAAGGTTACAAAGCCATAAGCGGAAACAGGAGGAGAAATCAAAGAGCAAAATTAAGGAAGTTAAAGTTCAATTATCAGTAACTATGTTTGATCAAATAGCTGGATAAAACAAGAGCAGATGGAGGACAAAGCGGATATTTTTAGTTCAGTGAAAATAGCTGAATTACAATGGAAAGATGATAAACTAAAAACATACGCAGAAGAAGAGTCTGAGTTTATCCCAGAATATTACTATCTTCAAAATGAAATTTTGTTGAGGAAATGGAGACCATCCCATATTCAGGTGGATGAGAAATGAGCAGAGGTTCTTCAAGTTGTATTACTAGTGGGTTATAGAAAGGAGGAGTTTCAGGTAGCACATGAATTACTAGTAGGAGGTCGTTTGAAGGAAAATTCAATCCAAAATACAAAGATATTTTTATAAGCATGGTCTGCATAAAGATGTGCTTGAATTTTGCTGGACATATCATACATATCACGTAATTGGAAAACCTCAGGCAGTGATAAAACCAACAAACTTAATACCTCATTTGAGGAACCTTTTACAAGTGTCTTCATTGATTGTGTAGAAGCCCTACATAAATCAAGTGGGAATCAGTATTCGTTAACCATAATGGATGCGTCTACTGGATTTCCAGAGACCATTCCATTATGCAGTACCATGGCTAAAAGGATTGTAAAAGAGTTACTCAAACTTTTTTTACTAGATATGGTCTACTCACAGAAATACAGTTGTATCAAGGATCAGATTTTGCATCAAAAATTATTCAAGGAAGTTATGGATAATTTAGGAATAAAACAATTCAAATCCACTGCACACCATCCAGAATCATTAGTTTTAATGTATTAGAGGGGTGGCATCAAACTTTAAAGACAATGTTGAGGGTTTATAGTCAAGACTATCCAGAGGATTGGAACAAAGGAATTCCACTTGTACTTTTTGCAGTTAGGGATGCACCTAATGAATCAACTAAATTTAGTCCATTTGAATTAGTTTTTAGGCATGTGGTGAGAGGGCCAATGAAATTAGTTAAGGGAAAATTGGCAAGTTCAGTGAGAACTTATTTAGACTACGTGTCAAATTTAAGGGAAAGATTAAATAGAGCTCATTAAATAATGAGTTGACTTGACAACATTTGAAAGTAGTACAGCATGTGATGAAACAGGAAGCAGACAAAAAATCAAAAATTTGTAAGTTTGCTACTGGAGATAAAATGCTAGTGTTACTCCTAGTGGTGGGTGAACCTTGAAAAGCAAGGTTTAATGGATCTTATCAAATTGAAAGGAAATTGAGTGATGTGAATTATTTGATAAGGATGCCAGATAGAAAGAAATCTCACAGAGTGTTTCATTTGAATATGCTCAAAAGATATTTTGATAGGGAAGGAAAGCAAAAGGAGAAATGTGGTACCGGTTACAACATAGAGTGAGGAACCAAGTTCAGAGGATTCTGAATTGGACATTCCTCAAAGTAAATTGGACGATGAGAAAGTTCTCAAAAATTGGGATAAGTTATTGAGTTACCTTCCTGAGGAAAATCGAAATGACCTGAAAGAGCTATTACTATTGCATGGGGGGATATGTGGGAATAAGCTGGGAAGTTCTAATCTAATTATGCATGATGCAGATCTAGGAAACACTGTTCCAATTAAATAACATCCATATAAACCTAACCCTCTAAAGTTGGCACAGGTTCAAAAAGAGATTGAAAGCATGCTCAAAGACAATATAATCTAAGTGAGTTGCAGCAAATAGAGCTCACACATAGTAATGGTGCGAAAACCAGATAGTACCCAACAATTATGTGTGGACGATTGCAAAGACAATGCAGTCACAATATCTGATCCACATCCTATTATGCGTTTGGAAGACTGTAATGAGAAAGTTGGATAAGAAACTTATATTTCTAAGTTGGACTTCCGCAGAGGATACTGGCAGTCTCTTTTATCTGTTAGAGTGAAGGAAATCTCAGCTTTTGTGATCCAGAGTGAACTGTATCAGTTTAAGGTCATGCCATTTGGTGTGAAAAGGCACCAGCCACATTTCAAAGACTAGTCAATAAAGTCATTTCTAGATTACCCAGTTGTGTGGTCTACATCGACTATCTGGTAATTTTTAGTCACACAGGCAAGAAACATGTACGGAACATCTACGGGAACTGTTCAATCAACTTTGGGAGGTGGGCTTGGTGATAAACCTGCATAACAGTAGCTCACCAAAGCCCAAGTCATGTGAAAACAAAGGTTATTCAGGAATTTCCCATACTATTGACGAAGAAGGAAGCACTATGATTCCTGATACTGCGTGGATTTTAATGGAAGTTCATACAACTTTTAGCATTGTGGTTGCTCCACTGACTAATTTATTGAAGAAGTGCAGAAAATTTCAGTGGATGGAGGACTGTCAGAAGGCATTCGACAGCCTGAAAGCTGTGTTAACCACTACTCAAGTGTTAGCCACATCTAATAAAGCCATTTAAGGTGGTTATGAATGCAAGCAATGTGCGTGTCAGTGCTGTAGTCTTGCATGAACACAACAAGAAGATAGAAAGAGTATTGGGTATTCTTCCAGAAAATTGATTAATCACCAACAGAAATGTAGCACACTTGAGAAGGAGACCTTGAGTTTAGTGTTGGCATTGCAACTTTTCAACATTTATACTGCCAGTAATGCATCTGAGAGAATTATATACATTGATCATAACCCCTTAAAGTATTTGGAAAAATGTAAGGATAAAAATACTAGACTGTTTAGATGCAGCTTATCATTGCAGCCATTAAATTTGAAAATTATGCACGTGGCAGGACGAGAGAACGTAATTCTCAACACGTTGTCGCAACTTTGATGAAAGAAGATGGAAGCGTTCAGTGGCAAGAAGAAAATGGTCTGAAATGGACCGTAGTAGTGAATGCTTGCATTGTTAGGGTCAATGTAATATATACATATTGTAATTTACTAAAAGTGTAAGGCCTTGGGTTTTTTTAAAGTTGGAAGAATAGAAGCAGCTTGAATGGGTGGGGTCAAGCTCCCACAGAACCAGAATTTTTTGTTTTAGTTTTCAGCAGTTGCTGTGTTCTTGAAGCTGGATGTGGAAGCTCTTACTCCTGTTACAGCTAAATGCTGGAGTTCTCTTCTTGCTGCCAGAATTGCATGTGAGACAAATCTATTTTACTGAATTTACCATTGCCAAGGGTCTGTTTATGGGATGTTACTATATTGGAACATTTAATTAATGTAGTTAATGCGTCTATTATTTTATTACGCTTTTCGATAGAGTTCCAATTAAGCCGATTCTTTATTTTATTTTATTTTGCCTGTATTTTAACTGTAGTGTAAAAGTAAAGTGTTATTTTGTTAAAAGTCGAATAGTTTGACCAATTAAATTGCATCTGGAACACAATGCTTTACATTCACCATTAAATTAAGAGAATGTTAAGATCTAGGCTATCTTCTTAATATATTTTGAGGGGGTTTGGTCCAGTCCATAACAATAGAAATGGGGTTTATTAGAAATAGACAGGATAGTACCACAGGTAAGTATAGAGAAATAGCAGAAATAAATATCTTTCTTCACTAATTGCTAGGGGAGTACAACAGGTCAATATACTGTTAGATGAAGAGATGACTAATGAGACATTTAAAATGAAAAAAAATTATAATTGTGTATATAAATAATTATTATGAAGTATTAATTCAAAATGGATAAAACTCCTGTCCAGCTAGATTGCATCCACGCAGTTTAAAATAATGCAGGAGAGAGAACATGGGCAGTACCAATCATACCTAATAATTCATTATAGATGGTGTAGTGACAGTGTCGCCAAACATTACAGCACTCTCCATGAGCAGCAACCACACACACTTCCCACATGCTTGGACGTCCAGGTGCCCATCAGCAAAGCAGGGTGCCTGCTTCCCTCACCCTGACATGTCTGGGGAAATTGGTAGGAATCATCCTGGTCATCTGTGGACTGCCAGCTCTTAACAGGGTGCATGGTTGGGCATCAATGATAGTACCAGCAATCTCAGTAGCCAATAGTTTCACATGCAACAAATGGGAGAAAAAAGTAAGCAGGGCACAATGGGAGCGTGGTGTCAAGATAATGAGGCACATCTGGGAAGATAGCATGAGTAGACTCACCTGGGGATCATTGAGAGAAACTCTCCATGAAACTGACTGAGATTGACAAGTTACTGATTTCTGGTAAAATTCAGTCCGAAGAATGGGCGAATAATTGTCAAATGAAGTTCAACACAGATAAATGTGAAATAGCACATTTTGATCGGAGGAATAAAGAGGACATTTATTACTTGGAAAATCTGAGTCTAGGTGAGTAGAGGATCACTGGATTCTTTCAATATTCTAAAGACTAAACATTGTGCCACAAGTTAGTCAGGGCACAAAGACACAAACCAAGTACAAGGTTTTATTTCTCAAAAGATAGAATTAAAAAGTAGTGAAGTTGATGTAGGCCAGTATTAAATTTTGGTTAGACCTCACCTGAAGTCTTGCACACAATTTGATCATTAAATTTTGAAGGGGTCGCAGAGGAAAATTACAAGGATGATACTGCAAATATGAGAATGATGAGCTGGGAAGGTCTTAAAAAGGGAGGCTGAGGGGTGACCTTATAGAGATCTTCAAAATAATGAAAGGCTGTTTCCTCTTGGGGAAACAGCATAACTAGAAGCTATCAACGTAAATTAGCCACGAAGAAATCTAATAGGGAATTCAGCAGAAATACCTTTACCCAAAAAATGATAATCATGTGGAACTCAGTACCGTAGGAGTGACTGACGTGATAAAGGGGAAGCTAGACAAGAACAGAATCAGAAAGTCATAGAATCATACAGGTTGAAACAGACCCTTTGGTCCAATTCATCATGCCGACCAGGTTGTCTAAATTGAATTAGTCCCATCGGCCTGCATTTGGCCCATATTCCTTTAAACCCTACCTATTCATGTCCCTGTCCAAATGTCTTTTAAATGTTGTAAATTGTACCAGCCTCTCCCACTTCCTCTAGCAGTTCACTTCATACACGCACCACCCTTTGCATGAAGAGGTTGCTCCTTTGGTCCCTTTTAAATCTTTCCCCCCTCACCTTAACCTTATGCCCCCAAGTTTTGGACTTTCTTGTTCTGGAGAAAAGATCTTGGCTATTCACCTCAACTATGCCTCTCATGATGTTATAAAGCCTTGTAAGATCACCTGTCAGCCTCCTGTGCTCTAGGGAAAAAAGTCCCAGCCTATCCAGCCTTGCCTTATGACGCAAACCCTCCTGTCCCAGTAACATCCTTATAAATCTTTCTGTACCCTTTCCAATTTAATAACATGCTTCCTATAGCAGAGCGACAAGAATTGTATGCAGTACTCCAAAAGTGGCCTCACCAAAGCCTTGTACAGCTGCAACATGATGTCCCAATTCCTGCACTCAGTGTTCTGACTGATGAAAGCAAGCATGCTAAACACCTTCTTCACCTGTCTACCTATGACGCTACTTTCAAGGAACTATGTAGCTGTACTGCTAGGTCTCTCGTTTGACAACACTCCACAGGAGCCTAGTTTTTTCACTGCGTAAGTCCTACCATGGTTTGTCTGACCAAAATGCAACACCTCATATTTTCCCAATTAAACTCCAGTTGTCACCTCTCGTTGTACTCTTGGATAACCTTCTTCATTGTCCACTATACCACCAATATGAGGGAAAGGGGAAGGTGAGGGGATTACTCTAATAGATTTAGGTGAAAAAAGAAGAGGCTTGAGTGAAGCATCAGCAATGGCATGGACTGCTTGGGCCAAATGGCCTGTCTTATGCTGCATATTTGATTTAAAATTTATTGTTGTCTGCACTTCAGCTTCATCAGGGCTTATTCTAGGCTATGGTCTGCGGCACGTACTGAATATATGTAGGATCTGACTCGATGTTTTCAGAACATGAGGAAGCCCCATTCAACGCCCAGCCCAATCCTTACAGGCATTTAGATTGGATCCATTCCAGTAATGTTTGATTTAAGCTTCTCATTCTTGTGCTCAATTCCGTTCATAGCTGTTACTCTCGCTTTCTCTGAAAACTATTCTCACCTTGTAACTCACCAATGTCTCTGCACTTCTCTAAGTTTGGGAGGTGACGGCCTAGTGGTATTATTGCTAGACTATTAATCCAGAAATGCAGCTAATGTTCTGGAACCCAGGGTCGAATCCTACCATGACAGATAATAGAATATGAATTCAATTTAAAAAATGGAATTAAAAATCTACTGATTACCATGAAACCATTGCTGATTGTCTGAAAAAATCCATCTGGTTCACTAATGTCCTTCAGGGAAGGAAATCTGCCATCCACACCTGGTCTGGCCTACATGTGATTGCAGACCCAAAATGTGGTTGACACTGAACTTCCTTCTGAAATGGCCGAGCAAGCCATTCAGTTGTGTCAATCAAAGAAATGAAACCAGGTGGACCACCTGGCATTGACCTATGTGCCGGAGAAGACAACGGCAGAAATAGCTCTGTCGACCCTGCAAAGTCCTCCTTGCTAACATCTGGGGAGCTACTGCCAAAATTGAGAGAGCTGTCTCATGGACTATTCAAGCAACAGCCTGACATAGTCATACTCACGGAATTATACCTCACAATGTCCCAGACACCACCATCGCCATCCTGGATATGTTGCATTCCACTGGCAGGACAGCCCAGCAGAGGTGGTGACACAGTGGTATACAGTCGGGAGCGAGTTGCCCTAGGGCATTAACATTAACTCTGGACCCTATGAAGTCTCGTGGCTTCACGCTAGACATGGGCAAAGAAACTTTCTGTTAGTTACCAAATACTGTCCTCCCTCCCGTGATGAATCGATACTCCTCCACATTGAACAATATCCTTTGAACATTGAACATTGGAGGAAGCAAGGAAGCAAAATGTACTCTGGGTGGTGGAGTTTCAATGTCCACCAGCAAGAGTGGCTCAGCAGCAACACCGCTAATCAAGCTGTTCGGGTCCTAAAGTATATAGTTGCTAGATTGGGTCTGCGGCAGGTGTTGAGGGAAGCAACAAGAAGGAAAAACATACTCGTCCTCATCCTTACCAATCTGTCGGCTAGAGATGCATCTGTACATGACAGTATCAGTGAAAGTGATCATCACACAGTCCTTGTGGAGACAAAGTCCTGCCCTCACATTGAGAATAACCTCCATTGTGTTGTGTGGCACTATCACGATGCTAAATGGAACAGACTTTGAACAGATCTAGCAATTCAAAACTGGGCATCCATGAGGCGCTGTGGGCCATCGACAGCAGCAGAACTGTACTCCAGCACAATCTGTAAACTCATGGCCCGGCATATCCCCCACTCAACCATTACCATCAGGCCAGGGGATCAACTCTGGTTGAATGGAGTGTGCAGGAGGGCATGGCGGGAGCAGTACCAAGCATTCCTAAAAATGAGGTGTCAACCTGGTGAAGCTACCAAACAGGACTACTGCATGCCAAATAGCTAAGTAGCAAGTGATAGACATAACTAAGCAAGCCCACAACCAATGGATCAGATCTAAGCTCTGCAATCCTTCCACATCCAGTTGTGAACAGTGGTGGACCATTAAACAACTCACTGGACGAGGAGGCTCCACAAATATCCCGATCCGCAATGATGGAAGAGCCTAGTACACCAACGCAAAAGTAAGGCTGAAGTATTCACAGCAATTTTCAGCCAGAAATTCTGAGTGGGTGATCCATCTCAGCCTCCTCCCAGCATTACAGATACCAGTCTTTGGCCAATTCGATTCACTCTGAGTGATATCAAGAAACAGTTGGAGACACTGGATACTGCAATGGCCATGGCCCCTGAGACATTCTGGCAATAGTACTGAAGGGTTGTGCTCCTGAACTTGCCACTCCACTAGCCAAGCTTTTCCAGTACAGCTACTACACCATGTGGAAAATTGCCCAGTTGTGCCCTGTACAAAAATAGCAGGACAAATCCAACCCAGCCAATTACTGCCCCATCAGTCTACTCTCGATCATCAGGAAAGTGATGGAAAGTATCATCAACAGTGCTACCAAGCAGCACCAGCTCAGCAAGCAGCCCCTGCTCAGTTGTGTTCCACCAGGGCCGCTCAACTCCTGACCTCATTACAACCTTGTTTCAAACATAATCAAACAGCTGAATTCCAGAGGTGAGGTGAAAGTGACAGCCCTTGATATCAAGGCTGCATTTGACTAACTGTGGCATTAAGGAGCCCTAGCAAAACTGGAATCAATAGTGTCAGGGGCAAACTCTCCATTGGTTGGAGTCATACCACTGGAAATTGTTGTGGTTATTGGAGGTCAGTCATCTCAGCTCCAGGACTTCTCTGCAGGAGTTTCACAGGGTAGACCCAACTGTCATCAGCTGCTTCAATGACCTTCCCTCCATCACAAGGTCAGAAGTCGGGATGTTTGCTGATGATTACGCTACGTTAAGCACCATTCACAACTCCTCATATACTGAAGCAGTCCATCTTCAAATGCAACAAGACCTGGACGATATCCAGGCTTGAAGTGGCAAGTGACAAATAATGTTTACACCACACAAATGCCAGGCTATGACCATCAACAATAAGAGACCACCCCTGAATCCCTCATTATCAACCTCTGCTGCCTTCAAGCCAAAACCAAAGTCACCCCAACCAGTGTCATTGAGCTGCAGTGTGCAGATGATGCAAAAACAAAGTTGCTGGAAAAGCTCAGCAGGCCTGGCAGCATGTGAAGGAATAAACACAGTTAACGTCTCTGGTCTGGTGACCCTTCCTCAGAACCAGACTCGAAACCTTAACTCTGTTTTTTCCTTCACAGATGCTGCCAGACCTGCTGAGCTTTTCTAGCAACTTTGTTTTTGTTCCTGATTTACAGCATCCGCAGTCCTTTTGGTTTTTTGTTCAGTATGCAGATAATGCTTGTGTATGTGCAATCTCAGAGCTTGTAATCCCGACCATTGTCAGCACGTTTATGGAGGCAAATCACACCATGGACTGCACCGTAAACATTCGCAAGACGAAGGTCCTCCACCAACTTGGGCTGACATTGTAGGGCAAACTGCTGGTCATCAAGGTCCACAGGGAAGCCTTAGAGAACGTTGATCACTTCTAATACCTCGGGAGTATCCTGTTGGCCAAAGCAGCTGATGACAAAGAGATCCAGCATCACCTCCAGTGCGCTAGCTCAGCCTTCGGCCACCTGAGGAAAAGGGTATTTGAGGACAACAATATCAGATCTGCACCAAGATCATGCTGTTGTCATCAGTGAATCCCCATTATCAACATCCTAGGGGTTACCATTGACCAGGAACGTAACTGGACTCGCCACATAAACACAGTGGCTACAAGATCTGATCAGAGGCTAGGAATGCTGCAGCGAGTAACTCACCCCCTGACTCCCCAAAACCTGTTCACTGTCTACAAGGCACAGCTCCAACAACACTTATGAAGCTTGACATCATCCAGGACAAAGCAGCCCACTTAACTGGCACCACATCCATAAACATCCACTCCCTCCACCACCAATAGCAGCAGTGTGTACTATCTACAAGATGCACTGCAGAAATGTACCAAAGACCCCAAGACTGCACCTTCCAAATCCATGACCACGTCCCTCTAGAAGGAAAAGGGCAGCAGATTCATAGGAACACCACCACCTGCAAGTTCCCCTCCAAGCCACTTACCATCCTGATTTGGAATTATATACCCGTTCCTTCAGAGTCACTGGGTCAAAATCCTGAAATTCCCTCCCTAAAGGCGCCGGAGTTCAGCAGTTCAAGAAGGCAACACACCTCCACCATCACGAGGGCAACTGGGGATGGGCAACTGGCCAGCTAGCAACAGCCATATCCCGTAAATAACAGAAAATCTGATTTCTTATCACAAGATTGGCCTTCAGCTGCCTAAACCCTTAACATTACAATTTCTTTACTAAAATTTCAGCCTTTCTGTTTCTCCCTCCTCATGCAGGCATTTGTAACAAAATGTACCTTCCTGAAGTAAGATGACAAGGTGTAGAGCTGGATGAACACAGCAGGCCAAGCAGCATCAGAGGAGCAGGAGAGCTGACATTTAGGGTCTGGGCCCTTCTTCAGAAGAGCCAGTTGGCTGTGACATGCAACTCCTGAATTGTCCCTGAAATTTCTCAATGG
>JAHRHZ010000105.1:4315643-4445919 GCA_024137785.1 Ginglymostoma cirratum
TCTAGGCCCGAAACGTCAAGTTTTCCTGCTCCTGTGATGCTGCTTGGCCTGCTGTGTTCATCCAGCCCCTCACCTTCAGTCTCTGTTTGAATAATATAGTTGGAAATTTTTGCCATTAAAATCAGTTGAAATAAGCTGTCATTTTAAGCACTTTTTCACTTGATAATTGAAATTGCAAAATCTGGGGATTTCAATGTTGGTTCCAGTTTTAGGTATTTGGGAGGCATCTCCTGATCTCTGTTGATTGTCTCAGGAAGCTGTTATAGGATAATCTGTTGATTTTTGGGATTTTTAAAAATTAAGTTTGACTTGAAATGTAATTACTATAATCTGAAATGACAAGATGGATATCCTGTATACATCACTGAAATGTGGTTAGCGCACACAATCTGACACAACTAATCAGAAGTGTTAGTAGAATGTTCACCCTATGCTGAGGTGCCCAGAATATTAAGGAGAAAATGTTTGCTACAGCTTTACAAAGCCTGGATAGACCATGACTGGAGTACATCACACTAGGAGAGGTTGTGTTGGCCTTGAAGCAATGCAACAAGAATATAACAGCTCCAGGACTCAAATTTTGAAAAGCAATTACATAAATCAGTTCTTAAATTCTCTGAAATATAGGGTACAGGGTGATTTCATTCAAATTTTAAGATTTTTAAAGGAATTGATCGAGTTGATAGCAAGAAATCTTTTTTGCTGAGAGTCTAGGATAAGTGACTGTAACCTTGAAATGAATATCACACTATTCAAGAGACCATCAGAAACATTTTCAAAGAAGTGGTAGAAGTGTAAAACATTCTCCCATAAGCTGTAAATACATACATCCCATTAATTAATAATTTGAAACCCAAGTTGGATAAATTGATTGTAGCCAAGGGTAGTATGGGACATGAAGTCAAAGCAATTAAGATACAGATGAGCCTTAATCTTCAAACAGCAGTCCTCTGTCAGACTGATCTACTTCTGTTCCTGTCTTAATGCATTTTGATTTATTTAACATTGGGACTGGAAAGGCAATACCTGGGACTGAGGCATTGGTGAGCAGAAATTATTATTGAAATGCAGGGCCCTTTTGAAATTGAGAAAGACCAGTTGATGTAATCACCATCCTGTTAAATGATTTTGGCATGGTTTCATAGTCCTGAATGTCTACTCTGTATATTAACGCTTCTTGCATTGTTTTAGGTTTTACTTCTGGACTGTACCAATGAATCATATAAAAGAATATAAAAGTTTGTTCTAAAGATAACCAATTGAATAGCAATCTTCTAAAGCCCTCATTGATTGAGATGTTCTAATGTGTGAAAGCTAAGATTGATACACTAACAAAAATGCTAATCAAGAACACTGGTCAAATCTTGAACTCTTTACCCTTTGTCAAAAAACAGTTTGGGATTAACCAGTTCTTTATATCTAAGAATTATGCTCCTAATTTTTTGTTTAAAGGAGCTAGTTCATTTATTCCACTAAATCAGGGGCCTCACTGAGTGAATGAATTAACTTTCATCGATTGAAGTTTGAACAAACTCATAGACTGACAGTTGGTTATTCAGAGTAAAATAATAACTTATGCTTAAACATAAACATTATGTACATATAAAGTTGACAAAGGAGAGGTTACAAAGACAGTTATATCACAGTAAATCAATATTAACCACTTTCTGATTAGAAAGTTGATTGGTGCTTAAGTTTGTTCGAAATTAGAGAAAGGTACTTAGGTTTAGACTTACTAGCTGGAAAAGTTAAAGCTTTAAATAACTAGTCTAATGAATAGGTCATAAGGTCTACTTGTGCTTACAATCTCACTGAACTATAGCTCAGAAGTGGTAACCATTTTTTATGGGAATTGTTAGCCTCTTGAGCAAAGTTAATCATGAACTCCAATATTTAGAGTGACCACCTGTCTCTTCTGGATCCTGTACTCCTGGACAAACTCACTGGTGCTGGCCGCTGTTTCTTGCTTTTGTTTTAGTTTAATTTGAAACTTGGATGTCTTGGTGGAATGTGATTGTATCTAGCTGACAAACAACTTAATATCTTACCTTCCTGTAATCTTTCTCTATTGGAGATGCTGTTTTGGATTTTACAGATAGCATTCTGCATATACTAGGCAGAGAACCTGTGCACCTACTAAGAACTTGAGCTAAACTAATAATGACCTGTAGTATCAAAACACTAGCCTTGCTTGCAAAGAAATCTCCATTCTATGAATCGGTGATATTTCTTAAAGTTCAGCCCTCTGGTGTTAATTACCTCACAGCCTTGTTAACCTCTAAAGCAAAAGTGCCAGATCATTCATTCAATGATACACCTCCACCCCCAAACGTTTTGAGTCTTGTCTAGCAAAAGGATTAAATATGGGTTCAAAAGAGGCATCTTTATTGCACCCCACCCATTTTAGCATAAGCTGTTTTCATCCTTGAATCACTGCATTAGGATCGAGGCACGGATGTTAGTACAGGGAAATAAAAGTTTTCTCATAGACAGCTTTTACTTTACAACCATAGCATTGTTGCAAAATGGCTTAGCTTTGTCCTTAGTGAAATTATAATGTACATGGGAGGCATAGTCAAGTTTGACTTCATTGTGAAACCGTGCTACAGCTGTAGTGTAAATGCAGTCTTGGCCTCAGTAAGTGTTGGAATTAATTTCATAAGAGCCCTTAAAGTAATAGAAGGAGGCTGTTAACACAGTTGGATGTTGAATTTAATCCTACTATCAAGTTAAAAGATAGCATGATTGTCATGTTACCCACTCTTAATGTATTCTGGGTATTAAAACCTGTGGAAATAAAGTGGATGACCTGTATGGTTCTTTTAATTTTTTGTTGCAGCGCTTCTTAAAAGGTTTGCCGCACAGTTTTTATTAAAGTAGCAAATTACTTCACTGGAGTGCTTATTTTATCATCTGAGCCAAAGGAACTTGCATACTATCCCTGATTTATTGAAAATAAGTAAAAGTTAATTTGTTTATCCTTAGCCCAATAGACAATTCAAAAACCAAAATCCCAAAATGGATGGAGCAAGTTTAATGGGAAATTAAGATTTACACGTTTTAATCTGAACCCATATACCTCATCATGCTGAATATTCTTTTTCCATTAAGGTTAATATACATGAAGAAGGTGGAATAATGGAAGATAATCAAGATAATGACTATACACACAAGTATTGCAGATCAGTCAAATAAATTTGAAGCTGAAATGAGAGCGAAGAATGGTCAGATAGAAGAGCATGCATGGTGTAAGGCATTAAGTGGTTTGAAGGTGAAGAATACTCGGTGTGAGAAAACTGAAAAATGAAGAATGAAGAAAAGAAAAAAGTAAAAGCAAGTGAAGTAAATTTAAAAGAAGGTGTCTGAAGAAAAGATACCTAGGCCAAGTAATGTATATAGTCTATTTGTGTCTGTATGCTACAGTTGTAGTATAAATTGCATGCTAAAATTAATAATCAGATGGATTTATAGACAAAAAATTGGTACAATATGATTTTAGGGAAATTTTAACATTCTAGCTAGGTTAATTGGGGTTTGGTTTATTAGGGAGGTGGTTGAGGAGAAATTAAGTGTTGTAGTTGAGAATAAGATATTTGCCTGATTAGGTTGGAGTTAAAGTTTTTACATGTTTTTTGTTTGCTAATGAAATGTTCCAATGCTCTAGAATGGGAGGTCAACATCAAGATCACGGAGCAGGAGTACAGCTGAACGTGCCAAGTCCAGAAGTCGCTCTGAGTCGCGTTCTATATCAAGGGCATCAAACCTGTCAGGATCACGAACATCATTCTCTAGATCTCGTTCAAGGTCCAGGTCGCGGTGAGTGAAAGTGCTGTGGAAGAACTTGTATACCTTTTAAGTATATGTAATGAAAATGTCTATGAAAATTTATAGTGTGAAGTTTACAATCTTATCAGAATTTGCATGTCTTTTAATTTTGTCTGTCATCTATCTAGACGTAATGTTAAGCCTTTTTTTGCTACTGACCTTGTAAATGGCAAAATCTATAGCAAGCTGACTACCGAACAGGACAAATGGACTAGAGATTAAGGCACCTCCTGAGACTGAAATTGGCAAACGGGGATGTGGTATTCTGCAAGGAATTTTTTTGACACTGATTTGTGTGTGGAATGAACTTCCACAGGAAGCAGTGGATGTGGGTACAGTTATAACGTTTAAAAGACATTTAGATAAGTATATGAATGGGAAATGGGCCAAGCACAAGTGGCAGGGCTAGTTTAGTTTGGAATTATGGTTGGCATGCTCTGGTTGGACTGAAGGGTCTGTTTCCATACTGTATGACTCTGGTGGGACAGCTATACATAATTCATATAAACTACTTGAACTCGAATTGAACTACAACGTCATAAGTTCTGGGTGGCTTCAAACAACCAGGTAGTGTAGATCAGTCTTACCCAGCTCCTTTCTTGCTCTTCCATCTAACAAAAGAATATGTTCTCCGCAAGATAGTGTTCAAGGTAGTAGATAAAAGACAGGAAGTAGGAGAAAGGCCTTGAGCCTGATCTCCTACCTCAGCTACACCAGCCCACACTTTGCACAAATCCCTAGCTTTCCTTAGTACACAAAAATGTGTCTAACCTACAACTTGAATATACTGTTGAGTATCTGTGGTAGAGAATGTCAAAAATATTGAATCCTTTTGGGTGACAATTACTTATCCAAGCCCAAAGGTGAGCAGCCTCACACTAAGATTTTAAACAAGCTGTTGACTCCCCAGCCATGGGAAACAACATACCAGCATCTTCCTGTTCAAGCCTTTTAAGAATTTTGTATGCTTCAGTGAGGTTTGTCTATTCTGCCATTCATTTGAGCTGAGGCTGGAACATAAACTTCGATCAGTGAGTGAATGCTACTGTCACCAATTTCCTCCATGCAAGTTTATTCTCATTAAAATAAGTGATTTAAATTAAACGTTTAAATTCTTAATTAAATCAGTCACTTTCTTACATCCTTGATTTTACATTCGGGTGATATTTTTATTGCTTCAAACACTGATCAGCTCTTTCCCATGCCATTCTTTAGGAAGTATTAACTTTGCATTGGTCTGTCTGGTTGTCCTTCCAATATCTATTTCTGATTGCTGCCATTCAACATGTGAACCTGAAGTGGGTCCCATAGGATATATCAGCCTGATGCTGACCTCAAGAGTCATGCAAACTAGCTTTCTCCTTCCTGATCAAAGCCTGGGGACGATTGTTGCACTCTTACTGTTCCATTGAATTTGGCTGCACATACAAAAACTTTCTGGCATTAAAGAAAAACTGTTTTTAATCACTTTAAAACCACCAACCTTGTCAACAACTCCTTTCCAAGCCTTTCCTTCGATAACTTGATAAAAACAGCTTCTGTTTTAAACCTGTATTAAACTGTTTTCATTGGAGTATGAATTTTGATTCAAACTTAGTCATGTAGCAAATGCCTCCTGTTTAGGAACAATAGGACTATCTGTAGCTCCCAGAGTACTAATTCACTGTACCCTGTCTTGCCCAAACATTACATATTTTAATAAATAAAACTCCACAGAAATAGCCCCAACCAGTCAGTGATTGTGTTCCATTTGAGCCCTCATCTGTCTTTCCTTACTAATTGGCTTATGATGAGGTGAGGTTGACAGCAGGGCCTCATTTGACTAAGCATGGCATTGAGAAGCCATAGCAAAACTGGAATCAGTGAGAATCATTGGGAAAACCCTCCACTGTTTGGAGTCATACCTGGCAGGTAGGAAGATGATTGTGGTTGTTGGTCAGTCATCTCGCTCCAGGGCAACTCTGCAGGAGTGGCCTCGGATACTGTCCTAGGCCCAGTCAACTTCAGTTGCTTTATCATTAACCTTTCCTGTATCATAAGGTCAGAACTGGGGATGTTCACCGAAGATTGTCTACTGTTCAGCACCATCCCTTGATGAATCAGTCTATGTTCAAATGCAACAAGACCTGGGACAATATCCAAGCTTGGGCTGACAAGTGGCAGGAAACATTCAGCTCCATAAATGCGAGGCAGTGTTCATCTCAAGGAAGATCCTGCAGGTTATTATTGAGAAACTCAACTGCGCACTCTCTATAAATTCATTGTCTACAACAGCAGGTCAGAGGCTAGGAATATAACAGAAACCACACCCCCACCCAAATTCCTGAAAGCCTATTTACCATCTACAAGGCACGTGATAGGAGCATGATGGAATATTCCCCACTGGCCTGGTTGAGTGAAGCGCCAACAGCATTCAAGCTTGACATCATCTAAGACAAAACAGCTCACTTGATCAGCACCACAGCCACAAACAACCACTCCCTCCACCATTAGCAGCAGTGAGTACTATCCACAAAATGCGCTGCAGAAATTTTGCCAAAGATCCCTAGACTGCACCTTCAAAACCCATGACCACTTCCATCTAAAAAGACTTGAGCACAATATATGGGAGCACCACTACCTGCAAGTTCCCCTCTGAGCCACTTGCTGTCCTAACTTAGAAATATATTGGCTGTTCCTTCATTTTGCAGGGTGAAAATCCTGGAATTCCCTTGACAGCATTATTCATGTACCTACAGTATACTGTAGTGGTTCAAAGCAGCTTACCACCACCTTCTCAAGGGCATCTAGATAGGGCAATAAATGCTGGTCAGACAAGTATGCCCAAGTAAAACCTCTTGCTGTCTGGTCCAAGCTTCCCATTAGATGCTTCTGTACTATTTGCCTAAACTGCTGTCTGGTGATGAGTAGTACGTTCTCTCAACTTAGTATATTGCTTGCTTAGTGCTGCATTACTTAGATTTATGCTGTGAGCTAATGAGGGAAACTGTCAAGCCCCTCATTCAAATTTAGTCACTAGCTGTCTGAGAAAATAAGTTTAATTTGAGATCTACTGTTTGCATTTAAAGTAAGAATTGCATTAATACCCTGTCTTGCTCAGCCTTGTGTTACTTTAATGCACTGTATAACTAATGCACTATCTTAAGTGTAGTTACTGCTGTAATGTAGGAAATAAAGGTTATTCCATTATAAAAGCACCTCTAATAGAATTGTCTACTTGTATTGTTTTAACAGGTCATGCTCTCGACGTCGGTCCAAGTACTATTCTCGATCCAGATCTCACACTCGGTCATACAGGAGGCGGCACAGGAGCCGATCCTACTCCCCTGTCTACAGACGGCGGCGAAGCAACAGCCACTCTCCCATATCGAGAAGACGACGTCATATTGGAAATAGGGTCAGTGTATGTTATTACTGTTTTTAATGATCAGTTCCTGTGAAGTTTAAATTGCAAGAAAGTTGCAGTTTGGAAAGTCATTTCTCAACCAATAAACGTGGATCTTGCAAGTGCTGCATCATTGCCTTTTGGCAGTGCAATTGTACAGAGTACAGGAACGGGTTACAACAATTTATTGAAGTAGATTAGCAGTTCAAGGTCTCATCTAACTGCAGTCCTAACTATATAGTTTGGATCTCCGTCAGAACCAAAGGTAAATTCATCAGTTTACCTAACAATCAGTCTATCTTGAGTGAGCTGTAGAAGAGAATGTGGTCCTACATTGCACTTATTCCTTAACACTCTACTTGTATCTTAATGCATTTCCTTAAAACGTAAGTATGACTTTAGTACTGTGGAGCCATGACCACAAATAAGGTGGTATACTAAGTGACCAGTTAGTGCCATGAAAGATGTGACAGGAAACAGCACTTTGATAATTTAAATGCTTTTCATCTAGCTTTTTACAAGACCTTTGACTTGATTCAATATGCTTACTGCTGTTTCACTTTGAGTCATCCAAGTGATTGTGTGTTGCTCTTATTTGGTTTTCCTGCATTTTTGAAAAACCGGTTTGCACCATGTATATTTTCTGATCTCAGTGAATGGGACAGAAACCTCCTGTCAACTGTCTTCCGATGCTGTTTGAGCACAGGCTACTGATGGGTGCACAGAGAGGCTGAATTGAGAGGGAGGACGAAGAGGTCACAGAATTGTGATTCACAATCCAAATCTGTAGCAAGGATTGTGCATAGCCTTTCAAAGCCCCTAAAACAGGATTACTGGAGCTAATGTTGTGATACCCTTATCTTAGACCACTTGAATAATGTGGCAAATGCTTATGGGTGTCTGATGGTAGAACGTTGCTCCAGCAAACGCAATCCCTTACAGGAGTGGTAAAAATTGCACAAAACTGTGAAAGAGGGAATCCCTTGCATTTTCTGTAGTGTTACAGAGCAGAGACCTAGGGGTTCAGATATGTAATTCTTTGAAATTTGCGCCACAGGTAGACAGAATGGTTAAGAAAGCATTTAGCACACTTGCCTTCATTGGACCTTTGACTATAGGAATTGGGATATCATGTTGAGCTTGTACAAGACGTTGGTCTCTTACAGAATACTGTGTGCAGTTATATGAAGGTTATTATGAAGATGGAGTGGATTCAGAAAAGATTTACCAGAATATTGCTAGGAATGGAGGGTTTGAGTGATTAAAAATAGATTGGATAGGCTAGAACGATTTTTCACTGGAGAGTTGGAGATTGAGGAGTGACCTTTGAGGTTTATAAAATCAATAGGGGCATAGACAAGGACAACAAAAGTCTTTCCCAAAGGCGGGGGGGTTCAAAACTAGGGGCCATATTTTTAAGGTGAAAGGTGCAAGATTTGAAAAGGACATATGGGGTAACTTTTTTACATAGTGGAATGAACTGCCAGAGGAAGTGGTGGATGCAGGTACAGTTACAACATTTAAAAGACAATTTGGATGAAATTATGAATAAGAAAAGTTTGGAAGGATATGGGCCAAGTGGAACTAGTTTAGTTTGGGAACGTGGCTGTTGTGGACCACTGGACCAAAGGGTCTGTTTCCATGCTGTATGACTCTGACTCTATTACACAGTTATGCGAACTGTAGGTTTGTCAAACTCCTTCTTGTGCCTTTGTTTTCTCTGCTTTTGTTTAATTTTATTCATGAGCAATAATTTTGATTGTGGTTTAAATAATTTAAAAGCAATTTCTGAAAAGAAACATAATTATAAGGGTTAACAAGGTGTAGAGCTGGATGAACACAGCAGGCCAAGCAGCATCAGAGGAGTAGGAAAGCTGATGTTTTGGGGCTTCTTTAGAAATGGGGGAGGGGAAGGGGATTCTGAAATAGAGGAGGGGAGGTGAATGGAAGATCGATTTAAAGGAGCAGATAGGTGGAGAGGAGACGGACAGGTCAAGGAGGTGGGGATGGAGCCAGTATAGGTGGGGAGTTAGGGTGGGGGTTGGTCAGTTGAGGAAAGACTGACAGGTAAGAGAGGCGGGGATGAGGCTGGTGGGTAGGTGGGGTTGGGGGTTGAGGTGGGAGGAGTGGATAGGTGGGAGAAAGGATGACAGGTTAGGGAGGTGGGGACAAGCCAGGCTGGTTTTGGGATGCCGTTGGGGGCGGGGAGATTTTGAAGCTTGTGAAGTCCACATTGATACCATTGGGCTGCAGGGTTCCCAAGTGAAATATGAGGTACTATTCCTGCAACCTTCGGGTGGCGATGTTGTGGCACTGGAGGAGGCCCAGTGTGGACATGTTGTCCAAGGAGTGGGAGGTGGCGTTGAAGTGGTTGGTGCCTGGGAGGTGCAGTCGTTTGTTGCGAACCGAGTGTAGGCGTTTCACAAAGCGGTCTCCAAGCCTCCAGAGGAACCTATCTGCTCCTTTATCCATCTTCCATCCGCCTCCCCCACCTCATTATTTCAGAATCCCCTTCCCCTCCCCCATTTCTGAAGTGTCCAGACCCAAAACGTCAGCTTTCCTGCTCCTCTGCTGCTTGGCCTGCTGTGTTCATCCAGTTCTACACCTCGTTATCTCAGATTCTCCAGCGTTGGCAGTTCCTACTATCTCATAAGTATAAGTTTGATATAATGGAAAACAAACTGAAACCCAGGTGGAAGGGGCTTTATCTGTTAATTTTACCTCTGCGTTCAGTGATACTGATTATATTTTGGGTCAGGTATCTGAATGTTAATCTGCCAAATTGCAGACGAAACCAAAAGTCAGTGAGGCTTATTGTCTTAAACATTGGCTTATAGCTGAAAGAAGAAATGAATATCTCCAAACAAGTATACATTCCATTAACCACAGTTCCAGGTACATTTGCAGAGAGGTAGCATTCTATATTTTAAATATTAATGTCATTATTGTCCCATGAAATGAACTCTGAAAGTTGTGATTGATCTATTGTTTTGGTTTCTTTTCTAGAGTAATCCAAACCCTAATAATTGCCTAGGCGTGTTTGGCCTGAGCTTGTACACCACCGAACGGGAACTACGTGAAGTATTTTCGCGATATGGACCCCTTGCTGGAATAAATGTTGTCTATGATCAACGGACAGGAAGATCAAGAGGATTTGCATTTGTCTACTTTGAAAATGTCGAAGACTCAAAAGAAGTATGTTTGAATAACAGTATGTGTACCCAATTAGGGGAAATCTAAGCTTTTTTTCCTGTTACCACTATTCAGTCAGAAATAACAAATTCTTGCTGTGCTGACAATCCAAACTGACATGTAATTTCTGTCCTAAGCGAAGCCATATCAGAAAGTTTAAAATGTTGCCTTTCCCTAGGTTTTGCCACGAATGGGATAGTTAAATCTAGTACACAACTGATAACGTTGCAAAAGCAATAAATATCAGATCTATTGCTACAATTTGTTTACGACCTCAAGGTAAACCAACTTATATATTTAACTACTAGTCAAAACTTCCTTTTCCTGTTGTGCTGCTTTCCATGAATTTAAAACAGGATAACATCAAGTAACTGGCCCTCTAGTGTATGGAAACCTTGCTGCGAAGGAGATTATTTGGTACCAGAGCTATTTAAGAACAGAACATTTTAAGTATTCCATTTTTTATTCAACCTTTGCTCAAGGCATTAGTGTTGCTTGAGGTACAGTTCCACTGGTTACTACTGTTCTTGACCCAAGTGACTTCTCCCTTCATGTCTTAAACCAAGAAGGTTTTAGTTGGGTTGTAAAGTGTGCCACACCTGAACCTCAGTGGAACGCTACTGGCTAGCCTGAGTCCCTAAGCAATTCTCCCTGTAATTCGAGTCCACTGGCACTGCGCAGTTCTTTTTAAGGTAGATGCACAGCTATGTACACACGCATTTTAAAGTGAACATTGTTGTGTGCAGCCTATTTTGTGTGCTACTTAGTATGTTAGATTGTTGTGTGGCCATACACTCATCCAGCTTAATGGGAACATTGATCTTCAGGCTAACTGTAGTGGTTCTGTCTGTGACAGAAGTGACCTTGATGAAGTGATGTTAGTTTCAGTGGTAGTTTCAGTAACTTTTTTGTTTGTTGATACAAATCTAGGTGGAAAAGTAAGCTATTGGAAGGACACAGGCTGCAAAGAGGTTAAATGGGCAGTGAGGTAGATAGTAGATTATAATGTAGGGAAGGGTGAGGTTATTCACTTGGGTTGTAATTTGACAGATTTTTTTACAAAACTTTTGTGATGTTCAAAGAGACTTGGCTTACTTATGCAAAGTATGAAGAAAATTAGCATGCAGCTACAGCAAGTAGTTAGGAAGATGAGGAATTAAGCCTCTCTTTAAGCTTTTGTGTTCATAGAAGCCTTCTGGGTTCCCTTTTGAATTAACCACTAATCTATTGTCTTTTTTCTTTGTCCTTTCTTCCTTTAGATCTTTTACCTACATTCTACAACATCCTAGTTCTCTATCAACAAATGTTCTGTCAGTCTTTACAGCAGAAGACACAAATTTCATTTCTGAAGTAGACATTAAACTAAGAGTTAAAGTAGGAAGTTGAGATTAGTATCAGCAATGAAAGTGTGTTGTAGAAATTAGAGACCAAAATTCAACAAATCTTTGGGACCTGATCTACATCCCAGAGTTCTGAATGTGTTAACCACAGTGATAGTGAATGCGATAGTTTTCTAAAATTCCTTCTCCCTAGGAATGGTCCTGTCAAATTGGAAATTGGCAAACGTTACTATTTTTTCCAAGAAAAGAGTAAGAGAAAAATTGGAACTACAGACTAGTTAGCTTAATCATTGTTGGGAAAAGTTGGAATCTTCTATTAAGGTGAGGGTTAGGTAAGGTAATCTTAACGCATTTAGAAAAGCATAGTATGACTAAAACAAGTCAATATAGTTTAACTAAAGGAAAATCCTCATTCAAAAACTTGAAGATCTTTGAGGTTGTCAGGAGTGACAAAAAGGGAAATCAGTAGGTATAATATGCTTAGATTTTCAAAGGGCATTCGTTAGGGTGCTACAGAAGGTAAATAGGCAAGATGAAGGTTCTTGGAGTTGGGGATGATACAGTAGCATAGATGGAGAATTGGTTAGTGAACAAGTCGAGATTGGGCCTGAAATATGCAAGATTCTAAAGGGGTGTCACGGGGCAGATGTGGTAGACATGGCACGATATCAGGCTAAGATGCAGATTGTTCAGGACTGAAGAAATTTCTTCACCTTAAGGTTTGTGAATCTTAGGAATTCTCTGACCAATAGGATTACGGAGTCTCTATCACTGTGAATGCATTTAAGGATAGGATAATCAAGGATGGGTTTCAGAATCATGGGATATGGTAAGTAACAGAAAAGAGATGAAGGGCAAGATCAGCCATTATATTGAATGGCAAAGTGTGCTGAATGAGCTGTATGGTCTACTTTTTTAAATTTCTGGTGTTAACCATGCAATTGTATTTAGCCTCCTTTTATCTTATTTTGACTTCAGTGCCTTTAGTCATTCGAGAAGTTCTGGATTTGGCTGCTCCTTTCTACCTTTTGGGAATGTCTCAGAAAAATAGGAAAAAGTGGAAATGCGGAGCTTTGGTAGGAAAATCTGAATTGCAGTCTGTTGTAAATGGTGAGAGGCTGGGAAATTTTCAACTTCAAAGGGTCTTGAATGTCTTAATGTATTACTGAAAGTTGCATGTAAGTAAGCAATTAAGGCAATGGCTTGTTGGCCTTATTACAAAAGGGATTGAGTATAGAAGTAAAGATGCCCCTGATTTATAGAGAATCTGAGAGTCCATGCTTGGAGTACAGTGGATAGTTTTGGTCTCCTTGCTTAAGGAAAGAGATACTTTGCCATAGAATGCAATGAAGGTTAATTGAATTCTTTTTGGATGGAGTGATTGCTTTTGAGGAAAGATTAAATATGCTGTGCCTATATTATTGATTTTATAAAAGGTAATCACATTTGAATGTGCAAAGTTCTTCTGGGGATCAACAGGGTGAATGTAGGAAGGATGCTTCCCTGACTGGGGGATTATAGAACTGGGGATGCAGTCTCCATAGCAGGTAGACCATTTCAGATTAAGATGAGAAGCTTCTTTTCTGGATGATCGATCTATGGAATCCTCTTGTCAATAGGGCTGTGGGAGCTCTGGGTATGTTCAAGATTGAAACACTTCTACAAAAAGCAAGAAGGAATACTAGGGTAATGCAGGAAAATTGTTGAAGTTGAAGTACAGCACCATCTCATTGAATGGAGGCATGGGCTTGAAGGGCTGAAGACTTACTACTCTTTCTCATGTTTAATTATGTCAATTCTGTAACCACATCTCTCCAAAGGCCTCTGTTGTTCAATTAGTTTTGTTGACTGATTTTTGATTCCAAGGTTGGCCCTTGACCAGTGAAGACTTCTTACACTTGCACAATGTATTTTTTGATGTCCTAAAACTGATAGTACAATCACTTCCCCAAATGTTCTTCCATCCAAACGTTCCATTTATCCCACTTTATTCACCAGGGCTAGATCTGACACAGTTTCCTGAATTATTGGGCTTGAAACACAATAACCCAAGAAGTTATTTTGTATGCAGATTTCCTGTTTGCTCTTCGCATTGTTACTCTTGGCAGTTTATATTAGGGTAATTGAAGACTGTCTCGCTACTCTGTAGTTCTCTCATCTTCCCATAATTTGCAAGTTTGCTGCAGTAAGTGGCCCCCACAATTTGGTGAGCAATTATATATATCAAACAGGTGCTCTGTTCCTTAATTTAAACCACAACTGTGTTTGACCCATCAACTACATTAGTGATGTTTGTCCTCTAGTGCTGTGACTTTCATGGAGCAATGCTACCAATCCCCCTCTCCCTTTTCTTATCTTTTCAAATCCTTGAAGTCAGGGATAATAAGCCAGGTCTGTTTTATGTGGGATGTTATAAATGGAAAAATTGTTAGCACTGCCTAAATGTGCCCAGATACACTAAGGGGCATGCATTTAAGTTCGGGGGGAAAGCTCAAAGGAGACGTGAGGGGCAAGTTTTTTTAACCAAGTGATGGGAGTCTGGAATGTGCTGCCAGGTGTGATGGTGGAGGCAGGTTCAATAGGGATGTTTAAGGAACTTTTAGATAAGCAATATGCAAGGAATGGAGGGATATAGACCAAAAGCAGGCAGAAGGGATTAGTTTAATTTGGCATCATGTTTGACATTATAGGCCGACGAACCCATTCCTGTGCTGTACTGTTTGATGTTCTACATGTTTGCTGTTGAGTCAGTCCCTCAAATTAAGTCATGGTGAAACTCATTAAAAGGTGAATTTAAAATGCTGTAATTTGATTTTTGAACCGTTTAATTAAGTAAAAATTTTCCAGCAGTGCACTCTTCCTGACCTAGGTGAGGAAGCCCTGTAAGGTTGGTTTGTTTTACTGTTAGGTTCAGTGCTGCAAAGATGCTGAATGTGGGCATTGTAAAAGCAACTTGTAGCAAGTTGGGTGTGCGTAATGTACATTAGAACAGTCGAATCAGAGTAAGTACATATTGAGTGTCCAACCTTTTTGAAACACTGAACACCAATTAAGCTTTTTTCGCAAAGACGAAGCCGAGAACCAGTTGTATTGGTCGTACCAGGCTCTACCTGAATGTTACCGGCCTTCTCAAACAGGGAGGCCTGAAAATGGAATAAAGTGTAAAAATTTATCCATTGCGCAGATGTATATGTTTAACCCTGTCGTATTAATAGAACGGCCTGGAATATACTTCCCATTCAAGCAAAAACAAACTTGCAAAGGGGTTGTATAAAGAATTTGAAATTGATGTGATTGGCCCAAGCTTTTAAATATTTGTCGCGACCGTTGCAAATCTAGGTACACGTGATCTCCGGGGCGCGAGCTTGATTGGATGAAGAGTCGCCTGGATTGTTGCAAAGTGGAGCTTGCTGATTGGACAGCGTGGCTGAATTTTATTTGTTAATGGTGCGCGTGCAGCTCTTTGTAACTATTCCAGATCGCGGCAGATCATTGGGATGAGGTGAAATGGCTCGCCCTCTAGAGAGGACAAACAGCAAAGCACTGGCCGAGCATCTTACAATAGTTAGATATCTGTTGCACATGTTGAGTGTCGATGATTAAGTTTTGCTGTAAGTTGTCCGGTTCACCTCGAATCTTCGTGCTTTAAATTTCACATTAGAGCAGCAGTTGGTTTTCTAAGCCCCTAAACAAGCTTGGAGTTTTTAAATACAAAATATAAATTGCACCTAGAGTTGGTGGTTTGTTTGGGGTGGAGAAGGGTGAAGCGCGGCAATTTGCACTTATGCAGTAGTGCGTAACTAATTTGCTGACATTGTCAGCCTTCTTTATAAACTGTGGATAAAGATGAGTCGTTATCAAGCGAAGACTGAGGAAAGGAACAAGCGGAAACCGAGAAGCAAGTAACAGGCCATGTGGTCTGATAGAGAAAACATTGAAAGGCGAGTTTTGCTTTTTAAAAAAAATATGGATCTGAAAAGGATTCATAAAATTACGTATATAGCAGGTCTTTATGATTAGGGACAAACAGGTGTTTTAAGATTTTGGTAGATTCATTTATAAATGTCAACATCTTTTGGGGAAAATAATAGATCGAGATAGTTGATGTCAGTAGATGGGAATATCCACGTTAAAAAATGTTTATTTTCGTGTTATCTGTAACTTCGGAACATTGTGATGTAGTTGGCAACATTTTCAGCATTTCCGTATTTTTGAAACAAGTGTGGATAGACTGCTAAACTGTTTCAATCCGGCTGATGGAATTCGAGGCTTCCACATTGAATCACAAGCATACATTTAGATCACTGGATAATTCCCTATAAAAATGCGAGACCAACGTTTTTAAAGTACAAATTCACATTATTAAACCTTCCAATCCAGTAGATAAAATATGAAATTCCACATTGCACTTGCCCTGCTGTACTGTTTTATTTTGCATAATTTGAAATTGCTTATGTTTTGGGAGTAGAGGTAAACTTCCATGATAAGCCTTTTTTAGTAACGTAGGAAGTGGAATTTGAAACTCCAGCCTGGTTTACGTTGATCTGTAATGATGTGTAAACAATAAACTTTTAAACTTTAAAGCTTAAATTTTTCAATTGCACTGTAATTGAAACTGAAGTGTGCTTTGTGTAGAAAAAATATTATTTGGGCTTGTAGCTCACAAGTTTGATAGCATGCTAAAGTCAAATTGTTAGAATAACTTTGCCCCTTACCTGTGTGTTTTAAACATCATGTTTCTTGTTCATTCTAACTGAATAGTGTTTAATAATATATTAGCGCAGATCAGTTTCAGTTACAATAACATCCTGTTTATGCTACCACATGAAGCTGCAATTCTGACAAGGTAATTTGCCTGTTTGGAATATTAGAATAGTTTAAAAGTAGTGATTCCACACACTGAACATTTTGAATCAACTGCAGATAAATGTGCAAATTGGCCAGCTTCAGCATTTTTAATTGAATGTGACGACAGTTGAGCTAGGCCATGTAGACACCAGTTTCAGGTATTAAAGAAAGTATTCACATGCAGGCTTCTTTCTAATTGTTGCCTTATAAGCTCATCATAACCTAAAGCTCAAGTCAAATTACCTTTTATTGGAAGTTATAAATATTTCATTTAGTTGCTGGAATTTACACTTGTTGCAAGCCACAAACATAAAGAATGGCACTATCAATCGTGTTTTTTACCTTCAGGCAAAAGAACGTGCTAATGGGATGGAACTTGACGGTCGACGCATTAGGGTAGATTATTCCATTACAAAAAGACCCCACACTCCAACTCCAGGGATCTACATGGGCAGGCCAACAACGTGAGTTCAGTTTTTCATCAAATCTTATTTTTTGCACATTACTTTTATAGCATTTATTGAACTGGGCATGTGCCCCCATTTTTTGACATTTTTCAGCAGTGTTGGTTCTTCTCATTACAATGACTATTACAGTGACCGATATGATGACCGGGATTACAGCTACAGGTAATGCTTGATTCATATTGGATTTGCTTTATTCATAGATATTACCACACGTAACTTGAATTCCCTTTCTAAGTTGATTTTCTTGCCACCTTCAAAAACCGTCTGAAACCTATCTCTTTGCTCGTACCTTTGACAACAGTCTCCCAACCCATCTAATTGACTGTATCTTAGTACCCAACAATTTATCTACATCAAAGATCGAATTGAAAGTGCTCTATATATGCACATTCAAACAAATATTAATTTGAAGAGAATGCGAATTGGATTGCTAGATTGTCCAGCTGACAACTTTGACTTCTCCAATGTCTAGACTCTAATTCTCGTGCTATTCTGCCCAGTCTTCTATCCTCCATTCTCAGCAAATCACAGCTTATTCTAAACTCTGCTATTCATATCTTGTCCTGTGCTGCAATTCGGCTTCCTGCCCTTTTGCTTTGTACCATTCTTTAAACTGCCCTTAAAGCTAACTCTTTGATCAAGCTTTTAGACGTCTGGCCAATTACCTGCTTCTATGATTTGAACAAATTTAGGTTAATGTTCTTGTAAAGTACTTTTTTAAAAACATTTGCCACACTATATACTATAGAAATTGTCACTGACCTGTATTTCTTCTTGATCTGCAATATTGCCAACTTAAAGTTTTCATACTTCATGGTGCTGTCTTCCTTAGCTTTGAAATTCTGCTGGAACACTCCATTTTTCCAGATTTGACTCCCTGTTTGCCCCATGAGAAGCAATACCTTTGGCTATGAGGCTGCCCAGTCCAGAAATTCCCATCCTGAAAATTCTTCTGTTTCCTTTTAAAAACATAACATAACAGCTCCTTTATCAGTATTTTATGACCCCCCCCCCCCCCCCCCCATTTCTTTCTTTGGGTCGGTTGCTGCTTTTGTTTGTTTGAATAGACTCCATGAGCCTTGATCTGCATTAAAAGCAAGTATCTTATAAATGCAAGTTGAAGTTAATCATGGTGGCTTATTCTTCCCAATGAGCTTCAATACAACCTAATACTATGTATGTTGATTTTAACCTTGTGATAGTTAAATGAACTCCTGGCTGCATGTTAAATTATGCATGCAAACCTTCACACTCCTTTGCACTATTTTAATTTGGAAATAAGTACTTACCTGCAATCAAATCGGGGCTGTGGATGTTTTTTGTAATTGAATTACCCTGTTTGAGGGAAAGAGAAACAGTCACAAGCATACCATTAAGAAGTATTTTAGCACATTTGTGTTGTCACTATGCAGCAATTAACGAATATCTTTAAACTTTGAGCTAAAATGGATGTGGGTAGTTTCATTTGAAGCTTTGGTGTTTGGTACGCAGTCAGATTACGTGTTGATCATAATTAAATTCCTGGCTGTATTCTGGATTTCTTATTATGCTTTCATCTTTCCTAGGAGACGTTCCCCTTCACCCTATTACAGAAGATACAGATCTCGATCTCGTTCTTACACACCCCGTAAGTATTGAGACTTATGTCTTCCTTCCTGCCATGAATTTTTTTTAAATCTGCAGATTTTGATCTGATGTTATTGTCTTTTTGCAGGTCGCTACTGATGGCACTTACCAAGTATTTCCTACCAGTTTAAAATGGATGGGAACCTTTTCAAACCTACAGGGAGTTTTTTAAAACTGAAATGAGAATTATTGGGCATTGTAGTGCTTTTTTTAAAACATTTTTAATTATTTTAAGCAAAGCCCTATAATCAGAAGTAGTCTCTCATTTTAAGATTTAGTTTTCTGATGCCTCACTAAATTGTTTTGCTTTCATGGTGAGCGGGAGTCTGTCTTTTTAATGGGAGACCTACAACAGTATTGTTGCGTTAAATGTGATTGCAGTCATATAATTTCTGGTACATATGTACTTATTACTTTGGGATATTAAGCAAGGTTTCATGACTTTTTGTGCACACTGTTTGATTTTGCATACTTTATAAGGAAAGATTCAGTTGTAAAGCTGCTTTGTGGGAAGTGATGACATGCAATAAATGTCTTAGACACAGAATATGACCTGATTTCCTTATGCCGAATAGGCAGCTGTGGTGTTGCAGTTTGCTGAAAGTGCCAGTATGGCTTTTTTTGATGAACCTGTCTTGTGATCTTAGTCTATAAACTGAAACACCAAATGGTACAATGGACAGAATAGGGAGGAGTTATCATTTCTTACCGTGCTGAAATATTTTGTGCACATTTCAAAAGTACAATCCAAAAAGTCAGGCTGCACCTCCCCAGCCCTCCTTCAGTCTCTGTAGTTTTTGTCCAAGAGTAGCTGAGTGCCTTAGACCGAGAAGTCCCTAAGTAAGTACCTTCATTTCTTTTAAGTTAGTAGATTTAAGCTGGAGTGAAAATTTAACTAACCCTTAGTGTTACTAGGTTAAAGGTGGTGGGACAATGGGATGGGAAATTTGCCAAAGACTTTTCTCCCATCTATCCAGCATCCTCAGCTGGAGTCTTCCTGGTGTTGAGTAGGTTAGGAGTGAAAGGAACTGGAATTACATGAATTTGTAACAGCCCACGTGTCAATGGGAACCTATCAAAGCATTGGTTAATCTGTCATGGAGAAGGAAAGAATTAGCAAGAACTAAGTAATGGAACTGCATGATTAAATGATTACATGTAGAGTTGTCAAGGAATTGGAAAATCCAGTTCGAAAATTGTAAGAATCAAATGTTTTTGAGGCAGATGATTAGATGGAGACTTGAGGCTACGACTTGGTTTGCTTGAAGATATTTTAAAATATTTAAAAGGTTCTATAGATTAACTTATGATTATTCCACTTTTGGAAGGATCTCAAGTTTGAGGTCTCATTCATAAACCTAAGGAAGGAATTACGAAGAAGCTTACCTAGAGTGGATAAAATGTGAAACTTGCTACTACAGAGCAGTTGAATGATCAGCTAAAGTACTTTTTGAAAAGAAGCTAGATATGTATAAGTGAGTAATACAGTAGTTTGGGAAAAGTCATGTGAAGAATGAATGAATGTTGTAGACCATTTAGATAAATTTATTTCTATTTTGTATGTTTTTAAAACTTGACATTTACTCTGGATCTAATAAGAAAAAAATTGTCAAAAACTTTAATTTGGCATCCCAAATCCAACATTTATTATTATCAGAAGATGTGACTATGTATGTTTGATGTTTAGAACTCAAACTTTGTGTTAATGTTATCTGTCACCATCACATAATGTGACTGTTACTTTTTCTCCAAAAGAAGCCAATGTCTGTTTCTTTACCTGTATGTACTGATTTTATGTAAACATGAAGATTAGATGAATTTGTAGGCATGTTTTGTTCTATAGTACATTAAAATTTTGGCTCAAGAAATCCTCTTATTCGAGCTAACCTAGTCGATAAGAGGCTGCGGTTTAGGACATCTGGAAAGAATGATTTTGTTCATGAATGATTGAAGTGTATAATTGTTATTAGTATAGTTTCTGGCCTTATTTAAATAACTTTTTTGTACTGTGCTATGAACAGATTCTTTACCAAAATTCCATTTTCTTTCTTCCTCTATCATGGTTTGAAAGCATTTGGGTATCTCAATATTTTGTAAAACTGAAGCTGAAATTGTAAATTATGTAGAGCATACAGCTGTGACTCCACGGTGCCTTAATTGCACAATAATCTATATTTAACAATATAAATATGCTGACCCATTTGATAGTTGGATACCTATTTGGAGATTAGGTGAGGTCATGATTAAGCTCACCCATGATTATTATAGGATAAACTGCCCAAGGAAAATGAGAGAACACTGGCAAAGAATGGGATGGCCCCTCATGCGATTTTGACCAACGTGAGTCGATTTCTCCTGGATGAAAATTGAGCGACTGTCCCTGATGCAATTTATTGTTACAAATTACACTTGGATTAGAAGATCAAGCTCTGCCAGCTACTGTCATCATACACTGGCAAACTTCCTCCAATGTTCAATGGAAACCTTATTCTAAAGTTCTGAAGAAGTCTACCATACACAACTGACTTAAGTGGAGCTAGATCCAGATGGAGTAATGCTTTACTTTTCCAGCAAACTACTATACATTTACTTAATTGAGTTTTAAGCTCTATTTTTATTTACACTGGGCAGTGCACAGCTAACATGGACGATATGATGGAAAAAAACCTTGATAAGGGGGTATGATCCTTCATGTGCTGCTAATAATCCATTGCAGGGTATACTATTCAGAAAGCATTATGGTTAAAATGTGACTCATTTGAGACAATGGACAGACAATTGATAAGATAAAATTGGAAATTCAGTTTGTCATATCCATCAGGAAGTCAGTAAAATAGCAACAAACCAGTTTGTTATTTGGGGGCTGAAAGTAGGAGTTGGAATCTATCCAAATACTATAATCAGGGCACAAAGTATTGAGCCACGGAGAGAGACAACATCATAATGAGAAAATGACTGGAGGTAACACCTCGATTTTACATTATATAATTTCATAAATTGTAGTGAAGGCCATTTTGAAACTTTACCATTTAATGAGTTCTCTATGACCGGTGTTTCATGTATCATGTTTTAAAACTGTGATGGAAAAGTAACTAACTGAGTGTTCTATTAATTTTGAGCAGATAATTACTTAATGGGTTTAGTTATGTTTAAATATTTGGCATATGAACCTATTCTGATTAATTTAAGGTGGCCCTTGATTCACTTTACATGTTTGGGTCATTTTTTTTTCTCTGAAGCATGCAATGTTAAGAAATGGCTTCTGTTTGTAAGAAGCATCCTGATGTAGTGACAGCTGAAGCATTTCACAGCCAATGAAGTACTTTTGAAATTGAGTCAGTTTCAATTGAAGAAATGTCACAAGGTGTCCCACAAACAAATATATAAATGTTTGTGGTGATGTGAATTACAAATAATGGCCAGGATGCCTGACATTGTCACTGTCAAGCTAAACAATGCGCTGATGATTCTGGATTGAGGCTACTGCTCTGATTTTATTCAGCAAGAATGCGAACACTGAGCCACTGTCAGGGACAACAGAAAATATACATATAAAAACACTTTTTAAAACATTTTCTGGGTGTTGCAAAGCCATAGTGGCTTGTTAAGCTATTTGAGGGTAGTTGAGTCAACTGTGTCCTGTGGACCTGGAGTCATGTGTATGCCAGACCAGGTAAGGATAACTGATTTCCTTCCAGACAACAATGGCCAAATTGTTGAGACTAGATTTCAATTTGAACTACCTCATTTGTTCATCCCAGTACTGTGGTATGATTTGAGCCTATGTCCATGAACATTCTTGATCCAGAGACTCGAGTTAATCTAGTGATTAGTGTTTAGTTATCCTCTAATGAAATAATGGGAGTTTTTATTCAATTTAATCATTGTAGATCAATAGAATGTTTATATCAATGTACAAACTAAGAAATATTGTGAATTGTCTCTCTTGGAATCCTAGTGAATAAAGCACCAGTGTACCTGTAAAGCACCTGGGTCAGAAAGTATCAAGCTCGATTTGTCAGCTGAGTTCTTTGATCTGTTCAGGTAGTGATCGGAACACCATAGTTATCCTCATGCTGAGCAGAGTAGAAGATATCAGCCTGGCTTTATGCTGTTGACTGTAATCTACAATTTTATCTTCATGAACAGAAACCAATCAAGTGTCTAGTAAGATTGAGGATCAGATGGAGCTTTGCTACTCTCCAGGATCAAGTAGGACAAAAGTAACAATTTATTCAGCCTTTACAGTGCACTGCTTTACCAAGGTCCAGGGTGGGGGATGGTGGTTGGGGGTAAGGACTGTCAATGCTAACACAAATGAAACGGTTAAGAGGAAGTTGATGTGGGCTGTTGCATGAGTTTGTTCTATAGATTCCGTATCTAGACTCTCAAATGTTTGGTGATCTAGTGGAGAAGTGCTAATGCCTGTGGAAGGGAATGCTTTGCAAGTAGTACTTGGTGAGGGAGGAAAGGATAGTTTTAATTCACTACATTTCTCATTCATGCATGAGTAGGTGTGTGGGTATTCAACTAACCCTTTTTAAGTTTCTCCTTTTCTGAAGGTCTTGACTTGATCTTGGACATGGCTCGAGAATCTGCTTGTGTTCTTGTAATTTGCTGTACGCATTGTCATGAAGAATGGCTATGACGTCTTAAAACAATTCACCATGGCAAGGTTCCATGCTGAACCTATTTCTTTGGCCGGGTGTCACCAGACCATGGGCTGACTGGCTTCTTTCCCTCTAAGCTTGAGGGAGAAACACCAAATGTAACTGCACAACAGCTGAACAATTTATAGCAAAGCTAATAATTCAATCTGGGCTTCTTGATTCATCTGTCTCAGTAATGCAGGTTCTCATTACTTAGTCATTTGGCTTGTTTGATAATGTAGTGATTTCAACTGTAAAAGCCATTTGTTAGGCAACAAGGACCTCGTGTAATTCAGCAAGCCATCAGCGTCTTCAGAAGAAAATTTAATAATGTGAAACATTGCAACAAAGGGGTTAAATTAGTAATTAAATGACTAATTAACTTATAATTAGTGACTCCAGCCATCTTTCCACCAATGTAGGAATAGCGTGGGCAATTTGGGTTTGCAAAAAGTGATGGTATAAGAGTGAAAAGCACTCTTTTGGAAGTAGCTACTATAATGGCTGAGCTTTTGGACGTTGCTGCTCTCACCCCTGCAACATCTGTCTTTTTCGTACCGAAACATTGAGCTGTTTACTGCTATGAGTTAAGATGTTTCTGCTGTTGAAAACGTTCACTAAGAATCCTATGGGGTGACGTGGTCTCCTACTTAGCCAATATTCCTCATTAGTTCTCTATACTGTACTGTACCGTACCACCAAAGATGCATGTTTTTTCTCTCAATCGCCTTATTGTAATATTATTGCCACTAGTGGTGATAGGTTCTTTGTCTTCAGTGTTTCATTATATAAATTAATTTGACTAGCTCAGTCAGCACGTGAGAATAGCTGCCTCCTGTTTCATCCGGCTTTGCATAACTACGTCGATGAGAATCCTTTAATATACTTGAGGCATTTTTAGATTCGTTCCTCTTGTCATAGCTGGGCTGGTCTCCATAGCTTTTAAGAAACATGTGTATGGAACGCCCAGAAAGGATCCCTGGGATCGCACATAAAGTGAAGAGCACCACCTTGCCTTATTGCAGTATGTAGTAAGTTTTTTTTAATTCAAAATTGCATCTAAAAAGGGTCTGAAGCTCTGTGTTCCAGTGGTCGTGCACCAGGGCACTGTAAGTAATTCAAACTAGACAGCACCGCAGTTTGACCATTCGGCCCAGCTGGTCTTCACGAGCCTCCTGCCGTCTGCCTTGCTTCAGCGTCATAGCCACTTCACTCCTGTCTACTTCCTGATATTGGAAGAAATTGTATTTGGTTAATTTTCTGGAAAGATCACTCTGTTGCCACTGGCGTTATTTCTGCGTACCATTAAACTCAAGGAGCTTCAAGTGGGTCGTCGTTTAGGGTCCGGAGTTAGGGAGTTTAGAAAGAATGCTGAAGGAGCCATTTATATGAAACACTGAATTCCCAGACCAGGAATAACAGCGGTTAAAGTTAAATAGCTTGAAAGGGTGAGGATTGAAGTGTGTAGTGTACAATGGTATAGAACTAAACTCACCTAATAAAACTAAGAACATGAGAACATTCAGCCTAAAAAGTCTGTTTACCTATAACGCCTTACAACGCCGAATATATACTGAGAACTCTTATCTGTGCTCCTAAAGGCTGAGAATTAGCTGGTCCATCCACGAGATATAAAAGTAGAAGCAGATTATTCATCCCATGGAATGTGTTCTACTATTAAAGGATATCATGACTAACCTGATAATCTTCAACGCCCCTTTCCTATCTTTTCCTCGTAACCCCTGTTTCCCTTATTGATTTAAAATATCTTGGCCCTGAATATACTTGATATCTCAACCTCAACAGCCCTCTGTCGTGAAGAATTCCACAAATCACAGGGTTGTGAACACAGCCCAGTCCATTACATAAACCAATCTTCCATCCATTGATTCCAACTACACTTCTCGCTGCCTTGGAAAGGCAGCCAACATCTTCAAAGACCTCTCCCACCCTGTTTATAATCTGTTCTGTTAGGCAGAAGGTACAAAAGCTTAAACACATGTACCAACAGGTTCAAGAACAGCTTCTTCCCCACTGTTATTAGACTTCTGAATGGACCTCTTAAATTGCAAATCTAATGTAGATCTTTTTATGCACCACCTCTGCAGCCGTAACTTTGTATTCCTTACTCTGTTCAATAATTCTATGATCTTTGTATGTTATGATCTGCCTGCACTGCATGCAAAGCAAAACTTTTCACTGTATCTAGTTACTTGTGACAATAATAAATCAAATCCCCTGATAGAAAAAACTTTCCTCCTCATTTCTGTCTTAAATAGGTGACTCCTTATTCTGAGGTTATACTCTCTGGTCCTAGCTCTCCCACAAGAGGAAACAACCTTTCCACATCTGCCCTGTCAAGTCCCCCTTAGAATCTTACATGTTTCAATAACGTTGCCTTTCATCCTTCTAAATTCCAGTGGGTACAAGCGCAACCTACTCAACCTTTCCTCATAAAACAGTCCCTCCATACCCAGGAACCTCCTCCAGGCTGTCTCCAATATCAGTATAGCTTTTTTTAGAAAGGGGACGCAAAATTGTTCACAGTATTCCAGGTGTGATCTGACTAAAGTGTTTTTTTATTTAGCAAAGCCTTTATTTTTATAGTTTATTCTCTTTGAAATAAAGGCCAACGTTTCCCTCCCTTATTACAATTGAGTTTGCATGCTCTTTGTGATTAATACGTCAGGATCCCAAAGTCCTCTGTGCTGTGGTTTTCTGCAGTCTTTATTTAAATATTCAACTTTTTTTTCCTATCAAGGTGCATAACTTGACATTTTCCTATATTACATTCCATTATACAATCAATTTTCTTCTGATCAGTAGAATCTGTCTGATTTTTCCGATTTCTGTTCGAAGCTGAACACACAATTTGGTAGGAAGAATCAAAAGGCAGACTGTTGAACTGGAAAGTACATTGTACAGCACAGAGGGATCGGGGCGTTCTTGTGGTGAAACACAATGCAGGTGTAGCAAATAATTAGGGCAAATACTTTGGCCTTTATTGTTTGTGGTTCGGTTTTTAAAAATGGAAACTCTTACTATAACAATATGTTGGTGAGACTGCACCTGTAGTAGCGTGTACTGTTTTGGTCTCATATCTAAGAGGATACACTGATGCTGGAGGCTGTGTAAGAGAGATTCATGAGGCGGATGAAGGGGTTGACTGATCAAGAACAGCCAGTTTAGTCTAAAATGAAATAAAGAACTCCAGATGCTGGCGACCTGAAACAATGATCAAAATTCCTGGAGAGACTCAGCTGGTTTGGCAACTTACGTGGATAGAAAAACGGAATTAAAAGTTTGGTAGCCAGTGTCCCTTTGTCAGAACAGTTTATTGTAAACAGGTTAGGCCTTTATTCAGAGATAAAAGGTACTGCAGATGCTGGAGAATCCGAGATAACAAGTTTCTGATCATTTCATCACTGATGAATTCTGATCACATTCTGATCACTTCATCATTTCTGATGAAGGGTTTAGGCCCGAAACGTCAAGTTTTCCTGCTCCTATGATGCTGCTTGACCTGCTGTGTTCATCCAGCCCCATGCTTGTTATCTAGGCCTTTATTCATTAGAGTTTAGAAGAATGAGGGTGACCTTGTTGAAACATTCAATATTCTGATAGATCTTGATACGGTAGGTTGAGAAGATGTTTGCCATCGTGGGGAATGTCGAAATAGGGAACACAGAATAAGGGATCATTTGTTTAAAACTGAAGTGCAAAGGAATTTCATCTCGGATGATAGCGAATGTCTGGAATTTTCTATCCCATAGAGTCGTGGAGGTTAGATCTCCAAAGGTCTCCAAAGATATTTAGATGAAAGTAGCTAGATTTTGGAAATAGTCAGGAGTTGAAGGCTAAACCTAGTTGGTACAAAAAAACACTGAAGCGCGGGGCAGATCCGCCATTATCTTTTAGAAGAGCGAGGCAGGCTTGACGGGCCGAATGGGCTCGTATATTGTATTAGTTTCGGAGTTAACATAGTAGGAAAGCGCCCGGGTTTTGACCCTGAATGCTGTTGAGACACTCTCCGAACTCCTCTAATTATGAATTGAATTCAAAACCAAATATAACTTCCAAAAATGGAGTAATTGGACCTTCGCTACCTGTGTCCCGTGGCAACTTCAAAATCCTACTAAACAAAACCTGCTCCTGATAGCTGAGAGGACTAGTACTGAAGGAAGCCGTCAATACCTTCCCGAGCTGGGGATGGGGAGACGGGAGGGCATGAATAAATCGATGTAAAAAGCGTTGTTGTGCTATGGCAATATACCTTTGTTTTCTTTTTAGATTCCCAGCGTCCTCGGCAGTTTGCTTTTCACAAAGTGCAGGAGAAACTCAGCAGCTCTGGGACCATCTGTGGAGAGAGCATCAGAGACTTCGAATCCAAAGACTCTTCTTTGGAAAACCAAAAAACCCTGCTGTGATTAATACCTCAGTCTATCCAATTTCTATCCTCATTCACCCTTCTTACATCGCAAAACTGAATTTTGCTTAAAAATTAACGTTTTTAAGTGATGTTTTTGGTTTGCAATGGATTAAACATAAACAAGATTCTTGAATGTGTGATGTCCTCCGCGACGTTTTTTTTAATCATACATCCTACACCTTGCTTAATATCCAGAGCTCTGAATAACCCATTCAATGTTTATTGGATTTAGTTTGAAAAGGACGGTCCGTTCCACATTGGCGTCAACACAAACTGTGATTTTAGTTCAGAGTCTGGGTTCAAAGAAGATTCATATAAAGATAGATTTATATTTTAAATAAACCAACCGTATAGCCGTGAGGTCGCAGAATTAACCTAGGAGTTGACTGAATCTTGGGATTAGTGAGACAAAGTCTTGTATGTCATTTTCACAGTGTCACGGCATCCTAGAACGCTTTACTACCGGTGAAGGTATAGTCGCTGCTGTGGCAAAAGCGACAGTAAAATCGCGCACAGCAAGCTCCCATAAGGAGCAACATGAGCAAGTATTTATTTAACTGGGGTAATTTTTCTGATGAAGAGTCTAGGCCCGAAACGTCAAGCTTTCCTGCTCCTATGATGCTGCTTAGCCTGCTGTGTTCATCCAGCTCCACACCTTGTTATCTCTACTTATTTAACTGGTCAGATGTCTACTAGCGTTTAAAAACTATATATCTGTTCTTGAAATGAACTTAGCAAAAGTCAATATCCCTTTGTGGTTTTTTGACATCTGTTGGTGTTCCTCTCTAATATTTTAATTTTGACTTCCAACAATCATTTTAAACAAAAGTTTTCCATCGACAGATTTGTTGTCACTGAATTCCATCCTTTCGTCTAGATTTCTGAGTCTAGTTTCTTCTAAGGCGATTCATTAAAACGTTACCAGTTAATTAGTTAGAAGTCAAAGAAGTTTCCAAAGTTCAGGTGCATGGTCTCCGAGTGAGATCTTTAGTCCAAAGACAATGTGGGGTAGAATTACTCTGGGGAATTTACGAAGCGATCGTCAACCGAGTGATCTGAGCAAGCCCTTCACATTCCTTACGCGCAATATTCCTCTCATGCATGCCTATCCTAACGAAATGATTCCGAATTCCGATTCGAAGCAAATAAAGTTTCTAGAAACAAAAACAGAAATTGCTGGCGAAACCTCATCGGGTCTCGCAGCATCTATGGAGAGAAATCAGAGTTAACATTTCGAGTCCAGTGACCCTTTTTCAGAACTTTTTTTTTGTAAAGCCTCATGTTCTGTAACTGTCTTTTCCAGTGAGGTGCACACTGACAGTTTTATACGCCAAATTGTTAACAATAATTAAGACTTTCCTCCAAACTAATTTCTAAGTCGGTTTTATTTGGTTCAGTTTAATTAAAACGCAGCTTTGTCTCCAAGTAACAATCAAATTGTTCCGATACTGCTCGACCCTGACTCCGCGACATCAGTTACTGTACCCCAGCTTCCACAGTCCCATTCATATAAAAGTTGTGTGTTTAAACTCATCAGGGAGATGTGTAGATTTAAGTCGAGGATATCAAACCTTTTCTCTCCACACCCTTGCTTCCAACTCTGTCCTCCCAACCCTAACATTTATCCTGATTTCTGAAGTTCCCGCAACATTTAACGTGTGAAGTTCTTTCTATTCACTTTTCCAACCTATTGTCCTCATGATCACTAACAGCGCAGAGTGCGAAACTGTTGATCTCTGCGAGTTTTCAACTCGACCCCCGCCCCCATGACAACTACAAACACACACAAAAAACATGTTTTAACCTAAATTGTAACCACAGCACATACTGTGCTCTTCAAGTCCAGATCTCTTTGCACAATGAAACAATCTATGGTTCCCCCACAAGTCAAGCGACGGGAGCCATCATTATTTCATCCCTACGGGTGTAATTACACGATCCAAACAAGTGACCACGCATTTGGAACGAAGCTCAGGCCCAAATGGGTCGAGTTCACATCCTGCAACAGGTACATGTCACTGAGTCAATGCATAGCAGTGTTTACTCTCGCCAGATAAGTTTACCCCGTCCCCCATCGCCAGAAACTGTGGATCGCGTCTGGGCAAATTTGAACTGGCCGGGGGAATGTGACGAATATGTCCCTTTGAGACACATCTTTATTTTCCAAATCCATTCATTTAAGGAAGCATTTACCTCTTTAAAGCGTCTTTCTCAACATCAAGGTGGACCAGGGTCAACGACATGACCGGTTCAGGCGTGGTCGCAGTTCTACCACAGTCTAATCGCGCACAGCAAGATCCCACAAACAGCAATGTGGTCTTGGTAGGTCCACCTATTCCAGTGACTGATCTGAATTGCGTTAAAGTATAAAACGTTCAGCCGGACATTGGTCGACAAGGTTCTGAAATCAATATTCCTGTTCGGGGCGCGGGGCAGTTAATAATTAGGCTACAATAAAATGCTGCCGACACTCGGCAGGCCAACATATTAGAAAAGAAACACAGTTTATTACGGGAGGCTTAGCAATTGAAGCTAGAGGTCAATACACTTTTAGATACAATTAGAAGGAAGGGATCCGGGAGTAATACTAGAAGACAGATCTGAGGTGACATGATCTTATTGAATAGTAACAGAAAGCCGAGGGACCGAATGGCCCACTCCCGCTCCCTTGTGACTTCCTTCTTCTCTGGAATAAGCTTCTCCCGGTATTCGATGTTGACAGTTTTGTTTCCAAACACATTAATGAGCAGGACCTGCAAAACAAGTTCTTCAGAAATTGCTGGCAAAGCTCAACAGGTCTGGCAGCATCTGTGGAGAGAAATCAGAGTTAATGTTTCCAGTCGAATCACGTTAACTCTGACTTCTGTCCACAGATGCCGCCAGACCTGCTGAGCTTTTCCAGCAGTTTTTGGTTTTTTCTCTGATTTACAGCATCCGCAGTTCTTTCGATTTTTGTAAAGATCTATTGGAATCCAACAGTGATCCATACCGAATTCTGGTCTTTTGCGCAATTGAGCCATTAAATTGATATGTGGAGCGTTCTGCCGCGTAATCTACTGATATGTGATGAGTGATGCTTCACCTGGTACCTTGTGCTGTTTTTCGTTATTCACAGGGCAGTCAGTAATCCGTGAGGTAGGAATGGTGAGGGTGGGGGACACGGTACGGTGGGCGGCCACGTTGGACAGGAGGAGGCCGCTCGGTCCCTTGAACGTTCTTTACCTAAGATCAGAGCATGGTTAATCTGGAGCTCAATTCCATCCAGTCATCTCTTCAATCCCTTCCCCTCTTAAAAAAAGGAGAAAATATAAAGATCACTCAGTGTGAGATTATATTTCCCACTGCTCCAGACATGTGTAATGCATTGTCGAACATATGGAGCTCCTTTGTTCAATACGAATAACGGGCAAGTTACAAAATAGCAGCTTGTATATGGAGATTATATACAACTGTGTAATTAACTTGAGAGAACAAAGTCCTTAGACTGGTCCTGTGATTTCTCTCTGGAATAAACTTCGCTCGGTATTCGATGTTGACAGTTTTGTTTCCAACCACATTATAGGGCAGTTCTTGTAAAACACGCTCTTCAGGAATTGCTGGAAAAAATTACTCAGCAGGTCTGGCAGCAGCTATGGAGAGAAAACAAGAGTTAAGGCTTTGGGTCCTGTGATCCTTCCTCAGAACTGCTTTGTTTTTTTAACGAAACGTTAACTCTGCTTTCTCTTCATAGATGCTGCCAGAACTGCTGAGCTTTTCCAGCAAATTCTGATTTTGTTTCTGGTTTCCAGCATCCGCAGTACTTTTTTTTTGTTTGACGTTCTTCTGGATTCTGGCCTTGGGAATATTGGACACATTTATTGAGTATGTTTGAGAGAGAAAGAAAACGCGAAACTTCACGAATGATCTCCCAACGAACTTGCCTTTAATATTCTGTCGGAGACTTGCATTCTAAATTGTGTCGTGGACCTCACCCTTAGAGAACATGGAAAAGGTTCCAATGTGCAATATTTACCTCGTCCCAACTGGCAGGTGGCGTGGGTGGCTGGAGAGGGTAGGTGGTAATGCGGGGATGGATGCGGGGAGGTGTGGGTGTGGCAGGGAGTTTGGGGTGTGTGGGGGGTGGTTAGAGGGATGGTAGCTTAGCAGCAGAGGTTGGGGGAATAATTTTTAATGGGTACAGCTCTCTGGATACAGTCATTCAACATCAAAATCTCTCCCATTGAAAGATCTTTTACAGCGATTCCCTCACAGGATGCCCAGAGGCGGTCTTTTCAAACATTGCTGAGTCGGTTCAGCCCCAGGGACTAATAAGGCAGCCCCTGCTCTCCGGTGTCTTTATGGTTTGACCCATTGCGACTGTTGTAAGGACTGTAAACTCCTGATCAGAACACCTCTGCAGAAACGCGAACTAGAAGAAATCAATTCTAACGGCGTGGATTCAGAGCCGCCTGCTCATTTAGAAAGTAACGGGGAGTATCAGTCCCGATCAGACACCTTGTAGGAGCTGAAATGAACTCAATCCCGTTCACATCCCGGGGCGATGAGTATGTTTTTTGTTGTTGTATGTGACGAACCAATTAATTCTTAGCTTACCGAGCAACAGTGGATCGACAATGATTGTAGAGATCAAGGGCATAACACTTCTCATCATATTTAATATACATTAAAACAATCGGTAACATTCGCCTCACTCAGTGCCCTGCCCTGCTGCCCCCTCAAAGAAATAGTTTCAGAATGGGAGGACACTTGGGAACTCACTTGGGTCTTGGTGAGAGTCAGCAATTCGTTCCAATAGAGAGTTTCTGTGAAAATGCACTTCCTGTCGAAGGTCAATGAGTAATTTTCGATATTAATTAATTTTTTTATTTGGAGTTAGAACTGATCGCTCCACTCCTGAAGGAGCCTGCGTTGGCTGCAACGGATGGCAGGCAGATGGGTACTGAACAGAGGAAAGACAGTGAGAAGTGGCGCAGTGAAATGTCCAACCAGCAACTCTTTCAGCAAAGCTCAAAAGTGTTATCAGATTCACAAACCGAGCCCCCTCCCTCTCTCTCCCTCCCCACCCTCCCCCAAAGCCTCCTCGACTAAAGAAAACTTTGGCGCCAGATCTCCATAGCTCATTGAGAAAAAAATGTCACCACCCAGGAGATTTTCATTCAAAAAAAATCCCTCCTGAGTAAACATCCTCCTGCATCCGGCGAGAGCTGGGCGCTGTTGCAGTGCTATTGAACAAACCCACGTTATTATGGGACTGGCGTGAAGGGCTCTGCAAGTAGGGGGTGGTGAGGAGGGAGAAGCAGCCAGGGTGATGTTGTGTAGTAAACAAAAGGGATTTTTGTGTGTGTGTGTCGTGGAAGGGGGGGAGGGGGGAGGTGAAACTGACGCGATCTTCCACGTGAGGGGCCGGCCGTGTGTAACCACGTGGACCTCTCCCAGGCAAATATTTCACTCATTTTTTAAGGTCGATTTTATTTGGAGGCGGTGCCACCAGCAACGTCCTGTGACATTTTCAGTTTGACTCAACGGGTTTTGGGGGTAGCAGATAGACTTTCACAGCCCGCCATACCGTTTCATAACTCCCTGTTTCCGGCTAACACTTTTTCTTTGGCCGTTTTGTGTTTTTCTCTCTCTCTCCTCCCTTTGCAACAACCGTTTACCATTTTAGTTGCTGCTCCTGTTGGGTTTTTTTTGTGTTGTTGTTGGATATATCATTATTTCGAAGGTGCTGTTATAATTTTACACCCTCCCTTCTTTGCTCACCCCCCCAAAAAAAACAGAGAAGCCCTAAGAATCACAATGAACAAGCTGTACATCGGGAATCTGAGTGAGAGCGTGACTGTGCCAGAGTTAGAAACTATCTTCAACGACTGGAAGATTCCTTTTTCTGGGCAGTTTCTACTCAAAGCGGGCTATGCCTTTGTAGATTGCCCAGATGAGAGCTGGGCAATGAAAGCGATCGATACCTTATCCGGTAAGCGATTTCAACCGATATCCAAAACGCAGGGGAGAGCTGAAGCTGTCTTGAGAACGCCGTTCACTCGGCGAGATTCTGTGTTCCTACCCAGTTCCTAGCAATGGCCTACCTACCTCCTACTCCTCCAGGCTAGGAAAGGGTTCTGCTCTGGAGAGAGTTGCACTGGTCCCTTTTTAATTTCTGACCAACACGTTAATGATTCGAGCCCTCCACTCCCTTCCCAAAAAGCGTGGCATGTTGATTGTACAGAAAGATAGATAATAGAGATTTTAATATAAAGGTTGGGGGTGGGGGTGGGTGGGAAAGACGCGCCAATTCCTCCTGTACGTGAGAGGGGGCTTTATGTTTCTGGAAACCAGCAGGTTCTCTCTTTTTTTTAGTCAATTACACTCAACACACGCGGCGTTTGACCAAAAAAAAGATAAAGGAAGAGTCAGATTGCTATTCCGTCCTTTGGGAAGAAATCGCAGATTAGGAAACCCAGTTGGGTCAGATCTCTGGATCTGCTGCGGGATCTGGTTCCCACCTCCCCCCCTCCTCCCTCCCTCCCTTCCTTCCTTTGGATCAGGGTGTCTCTTGGAGAGAATGGTTCGATGCTAGCTAGTCCTTCCCCTTACTGATAGTAGGCCGTCATTTGCAAGCTCCGTTATAATACCACGTTAGCAGTTTTAATTCTGTCTCTCGTCTCTTCAACACCCCCTCCCCTTCCTCAGGCGACCAGTCCGGGTAACATTTATCCCTCCTTTCCTCTGACTGGCCCCCCAAAACGGCTGCTGTAAGTGAATGCCGGTCGCCCCCAGCTCTCTGAATGATTCCTGAAATTGAATACAGCCTGTGATGGGGGCACACACAGAGCCGAGGTCGGCCATACTGATTGTGAAAATACTATAGGACTGCAAGCGTGCTAATGTCTAGGGCGAAAACCTCCATTCTAACCAGATAAAATATAACTTTCAGAACCGATATATAATGTATTTCCATGTGTGTTGGATATACATATCAGCAGCCTCATCCTAAAGTTCCTCAGTAGCTTACTAAGGAAATTAATCCTCAATTATGCACAACAACAGATTTCAACCCTCACACTCTTTAAAAAAAATGACAATCCATCCTGATAATAACACGCAGTGTGTTTGTAAAAGTAGAGATGAAGAAGGCAAAACACTATTTACTAAATTAAATTCAAATCGAAATTGTTTACAGGTAAAGTGGAACTCCATGGGAGACACATAGAAGTGGAACACTCAGTACCCAAGAGGCAGAGGTATTAGCAATTTCAATACTTGTTTTGCTTTGAATATTTATCTGGCGATATCCTGGAGAGTTGTTATGAAGTGAATTAGTCATTTGTTTCTGGTTCCTGCTTGAGTGTGTGATTAAAATAAAATAGACGTACAAAGTTGTGAAGCCCTTCAGAGAGGCTATTTTTAAAAAACTGTGGTTATACTGCGCTGCAGAATGGAACAGATTTGAAATTAGTTGTTTCCTCAATCTATATGATGTTATTACAATCTTGAATTGAGGCGAAGTAGTGCAGCAATTGTGGGCAGCAACCCATGGCTGGAACTGCAATGTGTTTTTCAGGAGATTTAAAGCGACGGATGAGAAAATAGGTTCAGTGTCGAGGAGCTGGAACTAGTGATTTTTGTTTTAGCTTTAACGAGCTCTTCCCGCTTTTCTGCTCAGAAATTTAAAAGGTCACGATTTGAGAATGGGGAGAGGGTGGACGGTTAGAGATGCACCATTTCCAACCAGCCCCCCCCCACCGCCCCCCGCCCAACCTTTGGCTAAACCGCTCAAGTAGATCACGTTTCAAACGCTGAAGCCTTGCTTTGGGTTCAAATCTCATTTGATTCCAAAGCCGATTCCGGGAACGCGTCGACCTACGGGAGGGAGTTTGCAAGAAATGAGCTGAGGGGGCAGTGGGGAAATCAACCTTCCGAGTTTCTTTTCCACCCTTTCCATGTTCGCTTTGAATCGCTAAGGGACGCGTTGTCTTGAAACTAAGGATTCTTTGCAACAGAACTGTGCGAATACGTTGGCATTTTCATGTCCCTATATTGCTCTGTGTGCAATAGTTAACGAATTCTGTTTGATGTGTTTTTCCATGCATGACCTTTTTCAAAACGGGATGCACAATTCCAATTAGAAAGTTTGATTGAGTTCTCATTCAGAAACCAAAGTTAAAACATTGATCCAGAATCAAACATGATGGCTATTCAGTGTGGAACCTGGCTTGGGTTGCAGACATACCTGTAAAAGTATTTGCTTGTTCTTGCTTTAAAGCATTTGGTGCATGTGTATCTTTGCTTAATCTGATAAACTGGATGGTGCCTGTTGTAAAATGTCTATAAGTGCTGGTTCAAAAAATACCATAAAACAAGTTAAGCACTGGATTAGAAATAATAACTTGATATCAATTCATATTATTATCTATTTAAAATGATAGAGTAGAGAGAGCAAGTTATTAGTTCAGTTTAGCTGTAGCTATTGTCCTCCATGTTAGCATTTTAACCAGACAGTTGTATGCTTTGTAATGCAACATCATCTGGTATGTTAGATATAATCCATGGAGGTTTGTAAATCAAACTATGTCCCCCTCTGTATTTTCAAAAGGCTGAAGATGAAGTTTGAATCAGCCAATTTGAAAGTTTTGAAAAGTAGTTAAAACATTCAGCAAAACATAATTTAAAGTCAATTGTCATGGCTATAATCAATGATTAAAAAAATCTGATCAGAACATTAAAAATTTAGTTAAGAACTTTTTGCCTTGTTCTTTATTGATTAACCTGGTTTGGAAGGAATGATGAGTAAACACTAAATATATAGACTGCAAACACAATTTATTGTTTTTACTGCCCAATTTAGTTTAAAAAAATTCAACTGTTAAAATTTAATTCTTTGGAGGTGGCGAACTACCTACATTCCTTACTGCTTTATTTAAAATATTCTATTATGTTTAAATTTACAAAATTTAAAGACTTTGCATATGAACCTTAACATCCTATTTTCCTGAAAGAGATGTAACTATTTTATTTTCTTAAAAAATAAGCACTTGAATTGTTTTTGTGGAAATTTTGCTTGAAATTCTGAAGATCCAAAATGCAATGTTTGTGGTAATATCCATTGGAGTTTTAGCTTTTTCTTAAAAAAAAACTGTGAAAATAGATATAAAATAGATCAATATAGAAATCTAAGTAAAAGTTCAAATGAAATAATGTTGTCACTCAATGGAGTATTGTATGTGTGTGCTTAAGTGGTTGTTCAATGATCCTATTTACTGAAATGAGAAATTGCTGAAATCCTGAAGGCAGATAAAATACAATTTTATAATGGATTTAGTGAAATCAACTTTGTTGTGTTTGCTGTCAATCAGTCATTAGAAAAACGGATATCTTGTATTTCATGAGAACATTTGTAAAACAAAAGTACAAACCTATTGCTTCAAGCGTGTTTTCGATTGTTACAAATGGTTTCAAATAACTTAATAAGAGTTCAGTAATAGAAGTGTAGAAACAGTTTCATTTTATATATATGGACATGTTTAGCATTGATCAAGCATAACTTTACAAAATTTTGTACTGAGTGAATTCTTTTCCTAGGGTTTGACTCTATAGAAATAGTTGTGATGCATTGAATCTAGGGAGATTTTGTTTGGTAAATAAAATGAGTATTACAGTGTTTATCATTCTAATATCCTTTACTTTAAGATAAATAAACTGGTAATGGACAAAAAAGTTAATAAAATTCAGCAACTAAGTTTACACCCTCGCATACAGGAACAAAAACAGCTTCATGTTTAACTGTACAAAAACCTAATAAAAAATAAATGCCGCAAACACTTGCAACTCTGTTCACAGTTAAAAAAAAAGGCGTTTTGATTAAAATGCTGGAAAGGTGTTAAAAATATGAATTTCTTGAAATTACTTTCCAAGCATTGACTTCAGAATAGGGAAAACATCATTTAACATTTTGGTTAAAGAATACTTCCACTCCCATCAATTTATCCTCCCCGTCCCAGAAAATACAGAACCATGCAGGAACTCTGTCAGCATCTGAAAAGGGAAGAGACAGGTTAACATTGATGGTGCTTGAAACATTAATTTGACTATAGCCCAATCAGATACAAACATAAAGACTCTGTTTATCCTTAACCACTTTTATTATAATTACAGAAAGGTAACTTTTTATATCTTGAAATAAAATGAAAATAATAAGTTTAGAGTAATCAATTTCATAATCAAGTTTAGAATAACATTTATAAAAAATGAAATAGTTATTGAAATTTAGGGGAAAGAAGTTTAATTTTAAAATAGACTTTGCAAGGAATTAGACTTCATAGGTTATGTTCTAAAATATTTTGCAAAATCAAACAAAAACTTTTTAAAGTGACCATATAACTTTAAGCAATCTGGCACAATTTATCCTAATGTCTGTAAAGTAGAAATGGCAGATATATCTTATTGTGTAATGCTTAATTGATATAATTTGTAGATCCTGAAATGACTATCATACTTAAAATTATGGAGAAAGTTTCATTCCAATTTTGAAATTCAATATTAAAAGAAACAAGGAAATACTACAGCAAAAGACAATTAAACATCAAAATAACCATTGCATTTGCTAGAAAAAAAGGACTATACAATTTACAATGGAAATGGTTGATGTCTTCATTTGTAATTTCAAGTAGCTTAAGTTTTTTGAATGTTTGGCAAGTTACCATGATTAACACAAATGGATGAAAATAGTTTGAAAAATTCCAGGTTGTTTAGGCTGTTGCAATGCTGCAGTTATCAAGATATAGAAAACTTTTAAAAAAGGCGATTAATAATGATTTCATTGATTTACAGAAATGGTTTGATAAGAGCTCTATGATTTTATCCAGAATAGCTGAGATAAACAGAGGTCAGGAATAAATTCCACTCCTGATTTATGCTGAGTTGGCTGGTCTCAGCCAGTCGAGTGGAGAGGGTGTGGTGGAGAGCTGCACAATTGGCCTTGGTATCCTTAAGAGGAAAGTTGACGAGGATTCTCATTTCTGCTTGATAATCAGTACCTCATCCTGAAAGGATGAATGTCTGGCTACTGGGTTAAATTAGAATTGGATTTATATGTGGTGTCCTTCATGGGTGGCTACATTGCCAACACTTGGAGACAAATTTAAGTTACAAATTAAATAATTACTTGAATGCGGGTCGTAACATCTCCCAGTATCCACGGAACCGGGCAAGGAAGGGAAAACATTCCCTACCAAATTGCTCCCTTAAAAATAGCAAAAAAAAAAGCAACTTCTATCGACTTCCACTTTTAAAACTAAGATTTATTTCCTCATTTTGCAGTAACTTGCAGCTTTGATGAGACTAAAATCTTCTGCAGAATTTAGAAAATCTATCATAGTTATGTGCAAATGTGCATTGTTTGGTGCTGAGGCCTTTTGTAGATTCGTTATGTACAACTCAAGTAGTGGTAGGAGTTGTTTGTGGCTAAGAAGCTCTTGCCAAGCTGTAGTAGTTTGTTGACTTTATGAATGGAAAGGATCCCCATTGGTGTTATAAACTGTGTGATTCAAACTTGTTTTTCTTTTGTCTGACAAGGTGGAGCAAATGACTTTATTGAATTTTCCTAAATTACAGAATAGGTGACTTTCTGTGCTTTTTTTAAAAAGAAAACTAAAGTAAGATCCATTTTTAAAAAACAAATCCTCCTGCTAAGTTGCCACACAAAATGGTGGCAGAAGCCTTTTCTCGTTTCTGCATAGGTCATTATTGAGCAAAGCATGACCTTTGACCCAGACTGGAAGCACATACCCTATACTGCTAAATGGATTCCAGAGCTGCGTTACTGAAACCCCTCTCTCCCTTTCACTCAAAACCTGCAGAAAATTAATAATGTTACACATTTCTTAAATACTGAAATGTGTCTGTGTGTGTGGTGGGGGAGGGGGAAGAAGCTGTTTCAATCTGAAAAGCCCTTTGAAGTTTTCTCTTTCCATGTGCACACTTGTGTGTGTCTTTCGCTACCCCACCCCCCACTCCCCACTCTCATTGTAATTTGCAGTTTCCCTCCCGTGTACACCCCTCACCCTCAGGCCTTTTAAGTTCAATAAGTAGAGCATTCCTAATCTATATGCTCATCACACAACAGAAGGTCAAGAGGTGGTGTCAGGACTGTCACATAGTCTAATTGAGCCTAGTGGATCAGTCCGGTCGGGGTGGAGGAGGGGGGAAGTGGAAAGGAAGACATTTGATTTGGTTAAATTTCTTAGGCCACATGTAAAAAAGATTCAAGTTTTTAGCTCTTAAAAAAGTGCTGCTAGAGGTGGAAATATTCACTGTTCAAACAGAATAACCTTTGAACCATTGTTAAAGGAACTAAGGGTTGCACACAGAACGTGAAGTCAGTTGTATGTTGGTTTCTTTAGTGGGGGGTGGCGTTGAGTGGAGCAAGGAGAGAAAACAAGAACGATTTAATATCAACTCTGAAGGTGCATTACTAATTGGGAGGTCCTGTTAGGTTCCTGGTTGTGAGACCACATAGCTTGTACAAACCTTTAACTATCCCAGTGCAGCCTCTTGAATGCCTTGAGCCAGTTTCTTAGTTTTGAATCCATTTCCAGTTTAATTTCTTCAAAAGTAATGGCAGAGTTTAGTAGACCAATCACAACAATTGTGAGCAGATCTGCTTCAGATTGTAAAAGTCAGAGAGGCTTTCTTGAAATAATTCAGAAAAACTTGGTGCAAGAAAAAAGTAAAAAGGAAAGTAATTTGCACAGATTAGTGTGAGGTGAGTGGTCAGGATTGTTCTTCCTAGAATGTAGAAGATCCACATTGGTGATTACTGAGGTGGGGGCAGAGGGATGCTGGACAGCTTTTCTTGACTTTGCTCTTTGCAAAATTTCAAACACATGCCTGCATTTGTTTGTCATTGGGAATAGCTTTATGAAATCGTTTTCAGTTGAGCTAGCAATCCCTTTAAGACTACTAGACAGGTAGGAACGTTGATGAGGTGAGGTAGGAGAGTGGTGGAGGCAGAGGAGGAGGATAAAGAAATTATCTTGAACTCCTTTAAGACATTGATCAAAAATTGGAGGCTAGATCTAGAATCTCTGTCTCTGTCTCTTCAGGTAGTGCAATGAGTAGGAGTTTGTTGGGTGATCACTGGTTTCAAGTACTGAATAAGTTCACATTAATTTTATTACATAGATTTCAGGAAATTCTTACTGGTGTTTTGGGATTAGATTCTACAATTCCATACATTTTTCCATGAGACCTGTAAGCTAGTTGCCATTTTATTCAGTTAAAACATTTATAACATTATATCTAGAACCTCAACTCATATAAGTATCTTTTTAAAAAAAAACTTTTATTTTAATTGACTACACAATTTCAACCAATATATTCTATGTTGCAATCCATCAGCAACAGAATCTGTGATAAACCTGTACCCACCATTATCTCACTCTAGTGTTACACAGATAAAAATGTCTTTCCAGATATAACCCACTTTTGAAGGTATAACATTTATTATTGCACTGCTGAGCTTTTGTTACAGTTCCATGGGACCCTGTATGAAAGCCCCCTATTACCCATCAACTTGTTGAATCAAAATCCTGGAGATATTACCGAACAATAAACAAATTCAGAATAAAATTAGAAAGGCAGCTTTCATTTATATAGCACTTGCCATCATCACTGGATATCTCAAAGTACTTTACAACTAATGAAGTACAGCTGCTGTTGTAATATAGAATTCCAATATACATTGTTATTAACTAAAATTGAAGCACGTTGAAACTCTTTTAAGAAAATTGATCAGACTGAAACTGTACATATCTAGCATTTTGAGTTAAGGACTCAAATGTTTTCTACCTTTAAACATTAAAATATACATGAGCCTTACTCAACATTCTTATGTGAAACGCAACTAAAATGTTTTGTGCTAGATTGGGAAAAGAGTTAGATATAACAAGAACTATGAATACTCCTGTTAATTATTATACACAACACCACATAGGAGCTGAAAGTAACAGGGCATCAAGTGTATACTTCTTTCTTTGCTTTTATCTCTTAATTTGTTACACCACCTTAGCTGCACCCAAATGACCCAAAGCATATGAACAAAATTTTCAAAATATGCAGCATATTCATTGCAGTCACCCCCTAGTTTCAGATTCAATTTGAATCTAGCCCATTTGTTATTGGAAGAAACTACTCACTCCCTTGTTTAGAGGGATGGTATGTGAGTTTGAGGATTCTTATTACAGGATTTCGTTTGGGAAGATGTGCAGCAAACCATAAGCTGCCATTAAACAACAGAGCTCACAAGGCAGGCTGATTGTGGTCATTGTTCTCCTAAAGCTGGGGCTCTTAGTGTTGCTGGGAAAAAGTAAGCTTTCCCTTTCTTTTGATAAAAATAGCCAGATTGGGACTACAAGCAGGACCAAGATGAAAAATAGTATGTTTCTATTTTCTCATTTCTATCCAAACCATGTAGTGCCTTCTCTGGGATTGTCTAATGGTAAGAGTGGGCCAAAAGAGAGGAAAATGTTCCATTTCCTGAGCACTGAATACCCAGGATGGTGATTACAAAATGATTTTTGCTCTGTTAATAGAACAGGAGCAATTTTAACAAACAAATTCAACCAAGGAGTTAAGATGATGCCATTCAACAGATAAGCAAAACTGTAAAATTTTTATCGTAAAACACGAGGTTATTAATTGCAGTCACTTAAAATCAATTTGTTGTATAATAAAGACAATTGGACTATATGCAGCTATACTTTATATAGCCACGTTGTAACACAGATAGTTTAATTTTTGAAATGTTGTCAGTTTGATTGTGTGTTATTCTCTGTAGTTTTATTTTGTATTTGACATACCAATGCTGTGTTATTGGTTGTGGTGTCATGTTTTAGCCATAGATGTTGTTTTGTTTATAATCTAAGAGTATTAAGCATCTAAAATACAGCTGTTTTGTATCTAATAATGTTGTCAACTTGTAACTAATAATATAGCTACATTGTTTCTAGCAATGTTTGTACTTGATATTTAAAAGTATTGCAGTTTTGGTCGAAAAGGTTTTGTAAATTTGTATAATAACGTTGTAATTTTACATCGATTAAAATGTAAGCAATACTGCTAACATTTTCTGTGTTACCATATTTTACCCAACAATGTGGCAAAATTGAATCTGACAATGGTCCTATTTTGTACCTAATGGTATTGCCATATTGCACCTAATAATGTTGCGATATTGCATATACTGCCTCCACTATTGCTATTTTGCTTTTTGTTTATCCAACAGTGTTTTTATATCCTATCTAATTGCACGGCTGTACTTTATCTATCAGTGCTGGTATTGGAATCTTGGTATGTTTGTATTTTTAATATACAGCAAAACTATGTTTTTGCATATAAATGGTGAAAGTTTTACATATATTTGTTAAAGTATCATTTAATGGGGTTTGCTGTATTGATTATTGAAATTTGTGCCTAACCACATTTTATCTATCAGTGGTACTAGGCTTTAGTTAACAATGTTGCTGTATTGTATCTAAGAACATTACTGCATTTTATCTCTATGAAGCAACTTTGGAGATTTTAATATATTAAGTGCATTATAAAAATGTAGTTGTTGTTGCCATTTATCTAAAAAAATTTTGATATATTGTACCACACCGTTACTATATTTTATCCAATGATGTTACTGTATTGTATCTAAATGTTACAATTTTGCAGTATTCAGTGTTGCAATTTTGTGTCTAACGCTGTTGCTATGTCGTGTTTAACAGTGCTGCTATATTGTATCTAGGCATGTTGCTAAATTATATCTACAGAGCTCCACATTGGTTCATAATAATTTGTAATTTTGGACACATCAGTTTTACAATTTTATATCGAAAGTTGTGATGGCTCCGTAGTTTTGCTGTTTTTTTTTGATTAGATGAAATTTTCTATATTGATTGTTGAAATTATGCATCAATAGTGTTGATATATATTTGTATAAAATGTTGCTACACTTCAGCTATGTTGCTATGTATTAACTAAAAGGTTGCTATATTAGATCTAAAAATGTTAGTACGTTTAATCAAACGGTGTTGGTGTACTGCATCTAAATGCAATTTTGCATTATTCAATGCCTGAAATTTTGTATCCACCATTGTTGCTATGCTGTATCTAAGTCTTGTGATATTTAATCTAGCAGAGCTGTAATTTTATTCTTATTAGTTGCATAATTTTGTAAACAAGTGTTACAATTTTACATCCAGAACATGATAGTTTTGTATTTCATTGTTTTCATGAAATTTGCTGTATGGAACGTTGCATTTTTTAATCTAGCTATATTAGTATATCATGTTTAACAGTGTTGCTTAATTTTGGATATCAATGTCAATATATTTTAGCTGACAATGCTATTGTATTGACTCCAAATGGCCAGTATTGCAAATTCTTACCTATCATTGCTATTTATCATATCAAATAGTGTTGCTACATTGCATCTACCAATGTTACTCTGTCATATCTAGCAGTGTTGCTATATTGTATTTAGTACTGTTGCTGTATCCCATTCAATAGAGTGCCTACATCATATCTAAAGGTGTTGCTCTAGTGTATATAAAGGTATTGCTATACAGTACCTAGCAGTGCTACTGTTTTATATCTAGGAGTGTCCTCAAACTGTCTCTAACTTTTCTACAATACAGACCATAGTTTTGCTGCAGTAGGACACATAACTGTGACTTGTTAATTGACTTATCTTTGCATTTTTGTTTTAAAACTTCTGCATGGCAGTTGCTGAAATTATGAGCTAATGATATTGTAGTGGGAAAAAAAGGGGCACATGTGGCCTGAGTGAACTATTTTATGAATCCAATCAGGAGGATACAATTTAGCAAATTTTTACTTCTTAACCAGTCAGATTTAAGGATTGGGAAATTACAACATATGGCCTGAAATGAAAATGTAAACTAAAATCGATAAATTTAATATCAAACGAGGCAGAGAAAGAGAGGATAATTTCTAACAATTATAACAACTCAAAAGGCTATGACTGCTCACTTGTAATAGCTAATTTTCAGTGCTAGAGAAGTTGACTGAAAGTAATCAACACTTAGAACACCTTTATGATGTTAAAGTTATGTCTGCGGTGAAACAGGTAGTTACTGCTTTTTTTTGAAAGTAATGGCAGAGCTCTGCTACTTGAGTAGGAACCTCTAATTATTTTGTAAATGTGAACTACTGCAACATTTGTAAAATAATAGCAAGTAGCCGGTAAATGTTGTTATTCTGAGAAGTTCTGCCCTGTTGTATCTAACAGTATTTTTCAGTTGTATCCTATTCCTTTGTCTGTCATCTCCACATTGCCCCTTAGTGACATCCTTAAAGCCACCACTACTGTTAAATTATTAGACTGCTTCTCTGGCATTCAATACTTGATGGGCAGAAATTTCCTCCAATTACATTTTGGGAACAGTGAAGCCATTGTTTTTGGTCTTGATCTAAAACCTATTCCCTAGCTATCAGCTCCATCTAATAATTTGAGATCAGGTTAGCACAGCCTGGGTGTCACATTTATTTTGAGATATTTTCCTAACCTCCTATTGGTACCACCACTCATGCTGCCTATTTCAACCTACATAACATTCTACACTGTTCTCTCTTAGCATAACTATTGCTGGATCCCTCATTCTTGCCTTCATTACCCCTAGATTTGACTATTCCACTGTAGTCCTGGCTGGTCTCCCAGATTCTACTCCCCATGTCATCCAAAACTCATATTTCCATATTTAAACAAATCCTATTCCCTTACTGCTCTTGTGGTTAGTGACCTACATGGCTCAGAGTCAAGGACAGTCTTAATTTGAAAATTCTCTTCCCTTCCCTATCTCTGTCACCTCCCTCTGCTCCACAACCTTCCCTATCTCTGTTGGCGCTTCCAGTCCCACATTTCTCAAAGATATCTGTGCTCCAATAATTCTGGTCTTGTGTATAGTCCCAAGTTTAACTGTTACACAACTGGCGTTAGTGCCTTCAGTTTTGTTGGGCTCAAAATGGAATAACCTCCCTGCACCTTGCTAATTTGCTTTCCTCCTTAAGACTTTCCTTAAACCCTGCCTCTTTGACCAAACATTTGGCAATTTTATTTAATATTTTATGTGATATGGTGCCATATTTTATTTTGCAGTACTCCTGCAAAGGGCCTTGCGATGTTTCATTATGATAGGTGATGTAAAATATAAGCTGCTGTGTTGTATCTAATCCTTTGCTTTCCTTTAAATAGAGTTGTTAAATGGTATCTAGGCCTGTTGCTTAATATTATCTGATATGTGTTGCAAAGTTGTATTTGAAACTTGTATGCGGTGTTGGAGTCCTCTTCCACAGTTTATGTCTCCCTAATCTGGTATTCTCTGGTCTGGTAAACACTGATCAGTCAGGTTCTGCTCAGCAGTACTTCCAATTTCCAGAAGAACTCAGTTCTTCTGTTTTCTGGAATTGTACTGATGACTGAAGACATCATCTAAATTCTCTAAAATAACTGCATTGCATCTAATTTTATGTTGCACCATTCTATTTAAACATGTTAAAAAAAAAACTCCTGTCCCGACCCCAACATGTTAATCTCCCATGGCTTGGCAAAGACCCAGTGCTGAGGCTGCGAGATTGTGGAGGTACATCATATACTTTACCTTGTGATGTTGTATGGAAAAATAAAGCTGTGAGGAGGACATGAAGGAGCTGCAGTGGGTGGTATACAGGTTAAGAGGAGAAAGTGGTAGATGAAATATAATGAAGAAAAGAGTAAACTCATTTAATAGGGAGCATAGAAGAGTAGGATCATTTTCAATAGAGACTGGGAATTGTTGGTATTCAGAGAAATTTGGATGTCCTTGTACTTGAATCACAGCCATATAATATGCAGTTACAGCAGGCAATCAGGAAAACAAATGGTATATTAGTCTTACATACAAAGGAGTTGAAATATAAGAGTAAAGAATGTCTTACTGCAGTCAGATAGGGCATCTGGTGAGACCATGTTTGGTGTACTGTGTACAGTTTTGGTCGCTTCCCTCAAGAAAAATATAATTCTGAAGAGGCCTGATGGGGTAGACACTGGGAGGAAGTTTCCTCTGTTGGCAATCCAGGAGGAGGATCACTAGCTCAGAATAAGATGTTGCTGATGATCATGAGAAATTTTTTCACTGATTTTATTTAATAATATTGGGTATATTGGCATAGATTTCCCAACTGGTAACCAAGCTAGTGCTGATAATCATCTGTTGGTATTTCGCTATTTTCCTGTTTTATGTCAAATTTGTGAATTGGACTGCAATGATCGTGATTTCCCAGTATATCGACATGGTGTCAAGAGCACTACACCAGGATAATCAGAGATAAAACATTGTGGAGCTGGATGAACACAGCAGGCCAAGCAGCATCAGAGGAGCAGGAAAGTTGACGTTTCAGGTCGAGACCCTTCTTCAGAAAAAAATTATCAGAGCCTGATAATCTATATACCATGGTACTAAAAGGAGTGTTAGCTTCTATCTTCCTGAATTCTGTAATAGTTCTGACAGATTTTAGAAGGCAAATGTAACCCCAACATTTAGAAAAGGAAGAAGGGAGAAAATGAATTACATGTCAGGAATTACTTATCAGTTAGCCAAGCATCAGTAGTAGGGAAAATGCTTGTGTCTATTGTAAAGCATGTGATAACAGAACATTTAGAAAGTATCAGCAGGCTTACACAAGGTCGAGATGGATTTATGAAAGGGAAATCATGTTTGAGTAACCTACTAGAGTTTTTTGAGGATGTAACTCGGAGAATTGATGATGAAGAACCAATAGTTATGGTGGTGCATCTTGATTTTCAGAAATCTTTTTTATAAAATCCCACATAAGAAGTTCTTGAGCAAAATAAAAAAAAATGAGATTGGTGGGCATATTCTAGGTTGATACAGTGTGGAGTTGGCGGAGCACAGCAGATCAGGCAGCATCAGAGGAGCAGGAGAGTTGACGTTTCAGGTCTAGTCCCTTCATCCTGATGAAGAGTCTAGGGCCAAAACTTCGACTCTCCTGCACATCTGATGCTGCCTGACCTCCTGTGTTCCTCCAGTTCCACACTGACTCCAGTATCTGCAATTCTTGCTATCTCTGTGTGGGTATATACTGGAATGGACTGAGAATTGGTTTGCAGATAGGAAACAGAGTTGGAATAAATGGATCTATTTTGGCGTGGAAGATGGTGACAAGTGGGATACTGGAGGATCAGTGCTTGGCCTTAGCTGCTCACAATATATATCGGTTATTTGGATAAGTGAATCAAATGTAGTATTTCCAAATTTGGCAATAACACAAACCTAGTTGGGATTGTGAGTGGTAAAATGGCTTCAGGGTGATTTAGATAGTTTCAGTGAGTGAGCAAATGCATAGCATATGCAGTGTTAAATGGATAAGTGTGAAGTTCCCCGCTAATAGTAAAGACAAAATGGCAGAGTTTTGTTAAAATGGTGATAGATTGAAAATTATTGATGTACAAAGGGACCTAGGCATCCTTGAAAAAAGGGACTTAGGCGTTCTCGTGCACTGGTCACTGAAAGCAAGCATGAGGATGCGGCAAGCAATTAGAAGGCAAATGACACTGGAACAAGGAAGTCTTTCTGCAGTTGCACCAGGCCTTGGTAATATTACACCTGAGAGTTGTCTGTAGTTCTTGTCTCATTACTTCAGAAAATATATACTTGCCATAACGAGAATGCAGCGAAGATTGACCAGATTGATTCCTGAGATGCTAGGTTTGTTGTACAAGGAGTGATTAGGTCAATTAGAATTAAGAAGAATGAAAGGGGATCAGATATAAAATGCTGACAGGTTTGGACAGACTAGGTGTGAGGATGATGTTTTCTCCCCTGTCTGGGGAACAAGGGGTCACAGTTTCAGGATATGTGGTAACCAATTTAAGACTGAGATAAGGAGAAATGTCTTCACTCAGAGGGTAGTGCACCAGTGGAATTTTCTACTATAGAAGGCTGTGGAGGTTAAGATGCTGAATATATTTAAAAGTGAAATTGTTAGATTTCTAGAGGCTAAAAGTGTCAAGGGCATGAGCAGAAAATGGGAGTATGGCAGTGACACGGACAATCAGCCATGATCATGAATTTTTATTTATTCATTCATGGGGGTGTGGACATTGCTGGCTAGAACCACATTGCTGAGGGTCTGGATTAGGACAGACCAGGTAAGGATGGCAGTTTCCTTCCCTAAAGCATGTTTGTGAACCAGGTGGGTTTTTCCAACAATGAACAATGGATTCATAGTCATCATTAGAATCTTAATCACAGATTTTTGAACTTGAATTCCACCACCTGCCATGGTGGAATTTAAACCTCGGTGCCCAGAACATTACCTGGGTTTCTGGATTTACTGTCTGGCAACAATACCACTAGACCATCACCTCCCCATAATGGCAGAGCATGCTCAGTGAGCCAAATGGTCTATTCTTGCCTCAATGAGTTTCATAAATAACATTTATTGTTTCCCACAGTTTAGCTGTATTGTATCTATTATTGGAAACAGAAAATTATTAAAATGAAATGAAGTTAGTTATTTACCCGTTGTGGTTATGTAAACTTTTGAGTTGGTGTAGATGACAAGTATTGATTCAAAGAATAGAAATCAGCACTTTTGTTTTTATGTGCCGACTTGGGAACCCATTTCATATTTCCAACGTTTCAGTTTGTCTTCATGTTTTCATCATTCACAGTTATTTATTTTAGTAAGAGATAGGTTGCTGTGTACACAACAGTGTAGGTACATTGTTTATTTTATAGAACCGCTGCTATGCTTAGATGTATTTTAATAGTTTGTGATTTATCAATAGCATTTTAGTTTTCCTACCAGTGTTGTTTTATTGATATTTTGCTGTTTTTGTACTTTTAAGTGTTGTTCATAAGTTATCTAGAAACCATCCAGTTTCGGTCCACCTATTTAGTAACAAACAATGTTATTTTACGGAAATGTTATGTCACAGCTGGCAGAACAGATGTGCTGTTTCTAAATATTGACACTGTATCCAACCATGTTGGTGCAGATATTTTCTAATTAACCTGTTATAACATACCTGGAGCTGGTAGGACTGTAGCAGATGAGACTTGAACCTGTGCCTCCTGGTTCAGAAACGGGGACATTACCAGAGCATCACAGTACTGCATCTAATGATAGTAATGTTATATCTATTATTGTTTCTAAGTCTATTTTTAATGCTATATTTAGATTGTTCCTATATTGTTTTCAAAGTGTTGTTATTGTATTTAGCAGGATTTACATTTTAGGGCAAGTTTCATGAATTAAGAATCATAATTTGGGTGTTTGGCCGTGTAAGCATATAACTTGAAGTTAGGCATATCTGTTGAGATTTTATTTTCTTTAATTAAAGCTTAAAAGTCTTCTTCAAGTTGTGTGATATTGCATCAAGTAGAGAATTATATCTAGCTTAGTTGTATATTATACCTAATAATGTTTTTATGTTATATGTAGCAGTGTTGTTTTTCCAAACTCCCTGTATCTAGCAATGTAATTATCTGAGTAACATAGTCAAATTGTATTCAGTATTATTAATATGTTGGGGTAAATTTCCATCAATTAAAAGCAATGCCATAGGGACTTGGGAATATCATGAAATTGGACATACAGTTCAGAATTTTGTGTTAGTCTGATGTTGAACAATATTCTTCTTCGTAACAATGTTTTGTTGCACCCAGTGAAGTTGAATTGTATCTAATATTGTTATGACACCTACCTAACAAATGTTAAATTGTATGTAACTGTTGATAAGTTAGGGGAAATGTCATTAATTAAGAATCATGATGTGGGGATTTGGCTCTTGGCTATGAAATTGGGCACAGAGTGTTAAGATTTTATGTTCATCTGCTTCAAGTATTATTACATCAGTAATATTCCATTATGTCTAAAAACCAAAGAACTGTGGATGCTGTATAAATCAAAAACAAAAACAGAAATTGTTGGAAAAGCTCAGCAGGCCTGGCAGCATCTGTGAAGAGAAATCAGAGCTAACGTTTCAGGTTGAGTTCCTCAGAACTGAAGAAGGGTCACCAGACTCGAAATGTTAACTCTGATTTCTCTTCACAGATGCTGCCAGATCTGTGGAGCTTTTCCAGCAATTTCTGTTTTTGCAGTAGATCTGACAATGTTGCTGTGTTGCATCTCTCAGTTTTCATGTTGTATGTAAGTTGCTTTGTTTCAATGTAATGATATTCTAGCAGTGTTGCTGTATTGTATCAAAGAGTGTAATCATTTTCCTTCTAATAGTGTGGGCTGTTTGGTATCAATGTTGCTTTATTTCAGTATTCATATGTGCTTATGTTGTATCTGCGAGGTTTGATAAGTCACAACAAAATGTTAATTCTGTTGCTATCTAACTGATCGGTATTGGCACTGAGTTAATTAACTCCTCAATTTAAAAAATATCCATCCTTCCAGATGTGTGAAGTCCCGAAAAGTTCCCAATAACTCCACTTCTACCCCGTTACCTCCTAGTCTCTAGATGGGAACCTTAGAATGTAAGGGTGTTTTTCTTCTGTATAAATACAAATTGGTATGGATATGAGAATTTGTCCAATGTAAGTGCACATCACAAACTTGTGCATGGAGTTGATTAACAAGTTGGCACTGTAAGTAAGTTGTTTAACAGTGTTACTATGTTGCTATTTTCCTATATTACATCCAGCATTGTTGCCATTTCTATGTAGCAACACTTGTTAGACGCAAAATAGCCAGTCAGTTGGAATATAGCAAGCTGTTAGAAGATTGTTTAATTTCAATTGAACTATCTGTTCAGATATAATTTAGTAACATTGATAAATACAATATTGCATCATTATTAAATATAACATGACATACTGAAATAATACATCTCCAAAGTACTGCACACAAATAGGTCATTTAGTCCAAAAGGTCCACGCCTGTGTTCACGCTCCACAAAAACACTCGGCTACTTTTCTTCATCTAATCCCATCAACATATCTCTTTTTCTGGATTTGTTACTGAATATATTCATATTTCTTGACCCTAGTTCTGGTCTCACCCATGAGTGGAAATGTGTTTGCTAGGTCTACTCTTTAAAACACATAATTGTAAAGACACTTATAAGGATATGACTCAGTTTTCTTTTCTTGAGCTCCAGGCTATTCAATTTTGCCTGATAGGTATGACTTTCAGTTTTTCTGTCATTCCAGTCAGTGATTTTTGAACCTCCACCAATTCTTCCATATCTATTTTTACAATATGGAGACTAAGGCTATTCTTATCGATCAAATAGAGTCTACAATGGCTCTACGCAAGCTCAAAACTACCTTTCCGATTTTTAATTCTGATCCTTCTATTTGAGCTCCAGTACTTTGTTTGTTTGCTTTTTATAGCCATAATAACTTGTATCACTCCTTTTTATGAATCGTCTCTCTGTACCTCGAGATCCTAGCATTCCTCTGTACATTCTATCTAAAATGTTCTGCCTCATGAAATTAACGATGTTAAAGTTAAATTGCCAGTTATGCCTCCATTTTGTATACTTATAAATGTCTTCCAGGAGTTTGTCCTCCTGTATAAGCATATTGACAAATTTTGCAATTGTATTTTTGATTCTGGAGTGCAAATCGTTTCTGTGTAATGGTGAACAATGGTCTCAGCAGGATATAATTTCCTATTGTTTGCCAAACTATTCAGTTGCCTTTTCCCCCAGTCTCTGTTTTCCATTCTCTAGCCAGTTTAAAATCCATTGTTACTTGTCCCCTGACTCCATATTGCCTTCAATCATTAATCAACTATGCAGTACCTTGCTGAAGGCTTTTAGAAAATGCAAATGATAGCGTTTATTGCAATACCACTGTCCATTCTTTCTGTTTCTTCACCGTAGAAGTTATGAGATTGGGTCAAGCAAGACCTCTTTCGAAATCAAAGCTAACAATTTTCAGTTTCCAGATTTTTTTTATTACATCTATGAATAAGAATTTCAGTTTCTTACTACTGATGTTAATTTAATCTGTCTATTGTTCCCTGCACTTGTTCTTCACTTTTTATACAGAAATCACATGCCCACCAGTTCTCTATCATTATTTGCTTTACATATTTTATATGTGCAATATTGTCCTTGCTATCACTTTCATTACAATGTTTAAAGTGCATGGATGGAAACTGACGTTTTATCCTCTAACTTTTATTAATTTATCAATCATCCTATTTTTAATCATAATGCCTTTTTTATCTTTCCTTTCATTGTTGTGGAATATTGTTTCTGTTTGTATCTCTTGATAATTTATAGTTCTGCTTTGCTTTCCTGGTGTTTTCATTGACTTCTTTACATATTCCTTTTTGTCACCCATTCCTTTGTTATATCACTACTTACTCCATTCATTCTCTTTAGTTTAAATTTCTTTATTCATCCTAACTGCTTTGTTTCTGCTTGTTGATTGATATATTTCTCCTTGACTCTATTTTAAATATCCCTCACCGCTGTTCCCTTATTTTCAATTGGGAGTGCATTTTTCCAGCTTGTTTTTACTGGCTCTGTTCTTATCTGGTTAAATTAAGTTGTTTTCCATAGTAATGCTTTGGTCTTTGACTTGCTTAGTATTTTCTTGTAAATCTTTATCCTCAACCTTATTATACCATCACTGCAGTTGCCTACATGTTGCCTCTTATCTATTCTGGTTCATTTCCAACTATTAGGTCAGCTTGTTGAATTCTTACACACTGGATAAGAAACTAGGCAATGCACACATTGCAATAATTCAGTTTCCTAGATTCCCTTTGCTATCTCTTATCAGTTTATTTTGATGTTAAAATCTTCTTCATTGTTCTACAATGTCTATTTGTTTCATGGATTTATTTACATATTTCTATCTAGAGACCAGAATGTAAGGGGGTAGAGGTCATATATTTCAGTTGTACAAAGCCGTGATTACATCCCATGTGGAGTTATTGGGAAGTTTTCTGCGCTTCACACCTCAGAAGGATATACTGGCCTGAGGAGGAAAGTGATGCAGATTTACTAGAATTATACCGAGAGTCTAAAAGTTAGATCCCGTGGAGAGATTACACAAACTAGGGGTGGAAATTAGAAAGTTAAGGTGAAATTTAATCAAAGATTGATTTCAAGATATTAAAAGGAGATCAGATAGGTTACATTGTAGACTTGCTCGACAAGCCAGTGTGTTTGATTGCAGACGTTTCATCACCTTGCTAGGTAACATTGTAACTGTGCCGTTGGTGAAGCATTGGTGTTCTATCCCGTTTGTTATTTATATGCCTCAGTTTGCTGTGATGGTTGGCATCACTTCCAGTTTTGTTTTTCAGTGGTTTGTACATCATCCAGTTCAATGTGTTTGATGATGGAGTTCCAGTTGGAATGCCAGACCTCCAGGAATTCTCTGGCATGTCTCTGTTTGGTTCGTGCTATTAACTACTTTGCCTCAATACTGCACTCAACTGCTAGCCTTGAATTTGTACTCGGGAATTGGAATAGAATTGAAATATAGAACCTTATAATTCAGGGATGAGGGTGCTAGCAGCAACTGATCTTAAATTTTTTGATCACTGTTCATGTGCCATCAGACTGAGCACTAAATCTGATTTATTACTTAAAAATTAATAAAATAAAATATGGAATACCAACTTGTTCATTTGAGAACTTACTGCTGTAAACAATTATTCCAGATGCACTGAAGAAATTCATGCTGTTTGTCTTAATCCAGATTATAGTTAAAATACCCAATTAAGCGCACTCTGTTTTTTGCTACATACATATCTAGTATTTAAATTTATACAATCTTCCATTTTACAACTGCTATCAAGGTGTCTATACAGAACTCCCACTACAGTCATCTATTTCTTGAAATCTACTCACAAAGCTTTCACTGCCTGTTCACATCTCATAATGCTCTGTTTTAGTAATCTCCTACTGTATCATTTCCACTATTTTCCTGTAGTTAATTTAAACTGGTATGTTCTGTTCAAGTTATGACTGTGTTGCGGTCATGGGTAGAATCTTATGGAGTCTGAGTAACATGGGCCATGACAAGATTTGAATATGAAGTCTAGTGAGGTGTTTCTCAATGTTTGGAGCATTTCACTTCATCCTTTATGCTTTACGTAGGAGCTGTGGCAGGTTTCAAACTAGACAGTGGTGAGTTGGCAATTAGGTGAGATTATTGCTTGTTAACCTAAACATAAATTGCTAGAGATACTCAGCAGGTCTGTCTGCATCTGTGAACAGAGAAAGAGGACTCTACTCACTGGAATTTAGAAGAATGAGAGGTGATCTCATTGGAACATATAGGATCCTCAAGTGTTTGATAGGGTAAATGCTGAGAGAAAGTTTCCCTTCATGGGAGGGTCTGGACTAAAGGATATGGTCTCAGAAAAAAGACAGAACCAATTTAAGACTAAGCTGAGGGTTATAAATCTTTGGAACTCTTTGCCACAGAGACCTGTGGGACAGAGTTGTGTATATTTAAGGCTGACAGATGTAGATTCTTGATCAGTTGGGAATCAAGGGTTACAAGAAAAAGGCAGGATGTGAGTGATGTTGGATCAGCCAAGATCTTGTGGAAAGATGGAGCAGACTTGAGGGGCAGAATGGCCTATTCTCGTTCCTATTTCTTATGGTCCAAACAGAGTTAACATTTTGAGTCTGATGTAACTTCTTCAGAACTGAAATGGGCTGGAAAATGCTCAAATTATATTGTTGACGTAAAGGAGGAGGAGCAAGTGGAACAGATGGTGAGGATGCCCAGGTAGAGTGCTAATGATGGTAAATGAGGGATAAAGATGTTAGATGATTGTAAACGATAGGTCTTAAAAGGAGAAAATTGGCCCATACTGCTGAGAGCAAAGCTAGCACGATTCAAACATTTGTGGATGTGTTGGGTTTCCATCAAAATAGAAGAGCGGTGGATGTGTTGAGTTTCCATCAAAATAGAAGAGCGAGATCATGTTCTAAAGTGGATAAATTCGATGTTGAGTCCTCAAGTGCCTAAGTGGAAATTGAGGTGGTGTTCCTCCAACTTGCGTTGAGCTTTCTTGCAACACTGCAGCCAATCCAAGATGGAAATATTTGCATGAGAGAAGGATGGTTTATTGAAATGGCAAGCAAATGGAATGTTGGAATCATTCTTCCAGAAAAAAAAAAGATGTATTTGTTAAAGGTTTTGTTGATGCCCAACTCACCTCATTAATATTCAGCTTTCTGCTCTCCACCTGGAAATGAGAGGGAGGTGGCTAATAAGGGAGATGCAAGTGTGTGGCACAGCTGTTACTTTTGGTGCCAGTTGGGATGTTTAAGGAGTGATGAGGCAATACTAAGGGGTTAATAGGATTGGGGCTTGGATTGAGTGACAACAAGTGAGAGAAGATGTTACAGGCAATAGTTAGAATAATAGAGTATGAGGCTTGCTGGGAGGTGGGCACAGTAGTCGAGATAGTGTCTGGTATCAGAGAGAACTGATGGCACTTATCCTGCTGGAATAGGGAAGGTCTCTGCTCATCTTCCTACAATGCCATACATTGCTCCTCATGGCTGAGACTGTTTTAACCTGGGTGGCAACCATCGACCAGGTTGGCATGGGCTGGTGTTGTGATCTCCACTGCTGGTCCTGTTTGTATGACCATGTCGATGATCGCCCAGGTCCCTATCCACACAGTGGATAGGGCACCTCTGGACTGACACAGCTTGTCTGGATGCACAAGATGGTGAGGGTGCAAGGAATGCCAGTCTATCTCAGGACATTTGGTAAATGGCAAATCGTTCTGGGAATGGCATGTGCTGAGATAGGGTGGGAAATAGATGCAAGGGATGTCAAAGGGATGGATAGATAGTGAATGAGGCAAATAAAATACAGCGAGAAAATTGACTCCCTCCAAAGAAAATTGACACAACTCAGGCTGAGCATTTCAATAATAAGCTGTCGGATTGCATGATTCTATGACTATAATAACTCACATGTCTTACCGTCCAGGTTTAATGTGCATCCACAATTTGTGTAATTTGTTCTTCATGCTCTGTGTATGTGTACATGAATATTTGAATCAGCTACGCTATGCTGTACTTCTGGTTTAATCCTGTTCAACCACATGTTCACCTGTTGGTTTTGGTTATCATACACCAACTTGCACATGTCTCCGATAATAATGTGATACCATGACAGCAGATCTCCTCATAAAACGGATTTACAAGCAGAAGTGGCAGATGATAATCTGTAGATTATATCTTTTGAGATCTTGTTCTGTAATTTAGCTCCTAATGAGACTTTGGAACCACTTCAGTATCCTTCAAGTTAGACTAAGATATCTCTCATCCTGGCAGCAGGAAGGTAATATTCTGTGTAGAACTCTTGATTCTGCCATTATTATTGAACTTTGAATTGTTGAGTGTTGTTATATAGTGTCCACTGGTGTTGCTACATTGTATCTAGTTTCATTGTTATATTGTATCTAGCAATATTGTTGTGTTGTACTTTTTGAGTGTTGTTTTTAGTTTCCTCACTGCGCTCTTACAATATCACACTATTGCATACAGTGTATCTAGCCTTGTTCTCATATAGCATATAGATCTGTTATATTGTGTTAAATCTTGTTTTCAGCATTCAAGCATAAAAGCTTGCTGTATATTCAGAGTTAACTGGCCATGGTTTTTGGTTAATTGAAATTAATTTTAAACACTAGTGCCTGAAGTTGTGATCAGAACCTGTGCTTATTTAGCATAAGACCATAAGAAATATGTTGAGGTTGTACAGGACATTGGTGAAGCCTCTTCTAGAATACTGTGTCCAGTTCTGGTCATTCAGTTATAGGAGGGATATTATCAAGCTGGAGAGGGTTCAGGAGAGATTTACCAGGATGTTGCCGGGTATGGAAAGTTTGAGTTATAAGGAAAGGCTGGATAAGCTGGGACTTTTTCCACTGGAGCAGAGGAGGTTGAGAGGTGACCTGATAGAAGTTTACAAAATAATGAGAGCCATAGATAGAGTTGCTGGTAGTTGGCTTTTCCCTAAGATGGGGAATTTCAAGACTAGATGGCACATTTTTAAGGTGAGAGGAGAGAGATTTAAAAGAGACATGAGGCGATCTTTTTTTACACAGAGGGTGGTTCGTGTGTGGAATGAACTTCCTGATGAAGTGGTGGATGTGGGTACAATTACAATGTTTAAAAGACATTTGGATGGATATATGAATAGGAAAGGTTTGGAGAATATGTGCCAGGAGCAGGCAGGTGGGACTAGTTTAGTTTGGGATTATGTTCAACATGCACTGGTTGGATCAAAGGGTCTGTTTCCATGTGATATGACTCTATGACTCTAAAAAGGCACATACAAGTCGTTTGGCTCCTCAAGCCTGCTCCATCATTCAAGAAGATTATGGCTGATCCCTCATGTCCGCTTTCCTGCCTTTTCACTGTAACCCTTGATTCCCCGACTGATCAAGAATCTACCTATCTGAGCCTTAAATATGCACAAGGACTCTGCCTCCACAGATATCTGTGGCAAAGAGTTTCAAAGACTCTCAATCCTCTGAGAAAGTCCTCCACATCTCAGTCTTAAATTAAGACCCCTTTATTCTGACATTATGCCCTCTGATCCATGACTGTCCCAGAAGGAAAAACATTGTCTCAGCATTTCCCCTGTCAAGCCCCTTAAGAATCCTATATGTTTCAAGAGTGCCACCTCTCATTCTTCTAAACTCCAGCGAGTAAAATCACAGCCTATTTAACCTTTCTAACCTAAAATAATCTCTCCATAGCAGGGATTATCCTACTGAACGTTCTCTGAAATGCCTTTGATTAGATGATATCTTTCCTTAAATAAGGACACCAAAACTGCTCCAAGTACTCCAGATGTGATCTTCAGCACCTTGTATAGTTGCAGTAAAACTTCCCAGCTCTTATACTCTCAACCCCCTTGTAATAAGGGCCAACATTCCATTAGCCTTGCTGATTATCTGCTGCACCTGTGGGCTAGCTTTCTGTGTCATGCACAAGTCTCCACTCACCCCAAGTCCCTTTGTGTTGCAGCTTTTCTCCATTTAAGTAATACAATGTTCTTTTGTTCTTCCTTGCAAAATGAATAACTTCACATTTCCCCACTTCATACTGCATTTGCCAACTTTTTGCCCTCTTACTTAACCTATCAATATCTCTCTGTAAACTGTTTGTATCCTTCTGCAACTTGCCTTTCTGGGTTTGCCTACAGTGCATTCACTTTCTTTTCCAAGGCATTGGAAACAGGAGCGGTCACAGCAGTGATTCCTGTGGAACCCCATTGGTCACAAATCCCTTCTCCCCACCTGCTGTTTCTTGCCCATAAACCAATTCTCTAACCACGCCAATATACTACCTCCAACACAATGGGCTCTGATCTCATGAGTTGACCGTTGTGATGTACCATGTTGAATGCCTTCTGGAAGAAGGATACAAACACAACACATCCACTGATTTTCCCTTCAGCCACTCTGGTTGAAACTTCCTTGAAAAACTGTAATAAATTAGTCAGACACATGCTGACTCTGCTTGATCAGATTATGATTTTCCAAATGTGCTGAAATTACTTCCTTCAACATTGATTCCAACATTTTTCCAACAACAGATGTTAGGCTATTCAGCCTGTAGTTAGTTGCTTTTTGCCTCCTTCCCATTTTGAAATGAGGTGTCACAATCCTCTGGTCCTTCTCCAGAATCCAAAGATTTTTGGTAAAATGCACTATCTCTGTAACTGAAGAACTTTGCTCTCTGTCATTTTTTACCAATGCTTGCTTCACCTAGTAATACTGGTGTATACTAATGAAATCACTGTGTGTCAATTGTGGCTCGTTAATCTAGGTTTGCAATTTAATTTCCCTGCCTCTGAGTCAGAAGATGCAGATTCAAGTCCCATGCGCCTCGGAGATGTGTCATCGTGTGTCAGAACAGGATAAAATTATCTAGTGCGCTAACTGAGGGATGCTACTTTGTCAGAGGTCCCATATTTCAGTTGAAATGTTAAACCAATGCTCCATGTGTCACGTGGACATAAAACGATCCCTTGGCTCTGTTAGAAGATTAAGATTATGCCTGCTGGTGTTCTGGCTATCATTAAGAATAATATTTATCCCTCAACAACATACTGAAATTATCTGACCATTCTTTATGGAATCTTGCACAGAAATTGGATTCCATGTTTCCTACATTACAGCAAGGAGCTTGGTACTTTACTGGCTTTAAAAATAACCTAAGGTGACGAAAGGTTGTGAAATATAAATTCCAATCCTTTCTTCTGTGTGTTGTTGATAATTAATTGCTAGTGAAGCCGATATAGTAATATTACAAAAAAAAGATAGATTACGGGATCATTACAACATTTAAGATGTAGAATGAAGTATTGATTGCATTGTATGGATGCCAAGCAGTGTGTAGTAAATCAACAGCAATTCAATCAAGTGGTTCTGTGTACATTTGAAAATAATGTAATTTTTGCTTTTTACCTACTTGGAACTGTTATAACATGTAATATGCTATTATTCTACATGAACACCATGTCCCCTCAAATGCCTCCCACAAATCTATACATTTTCAGGACATTCAAAAACACTGGTGTGGGGATGAAGGTCCTATCTTGAGCTGTCCTACTCTTTAAATAATTATAAACAGGACATTCTAGAAACAGTCAGTTGGGCAAAATCTCCAGAGAGAGAAAAACAGTTAACCTTACAGATCAATGATTTTACATCAGAATGAGACGCATTTAGAAATGTAACATTTTAAGGCAAAGAAGCATATCTTGTTTTGAAGTTGGTAATTTCCTTATAAAACCAGTGTCAGCCATGGATCAGTGGGTTAGCCCTCTTGCTTTAAAGCCCACTTCAAAGGCTTGAGCAGAAACATTGCTGAAGATGCTTTCTTGTGAACGAGATATCCATCAGTTGAAGCCACAATTGTTCAGGTGGATGTAAATGATCCTCTAGGATTATATTCCGATCAATACCTATCCCTTTACCTCCAAAATCTGTTCGTTTTTTTTAACCTGAGCAGAGAAGGGAGTGATTTTCAAATGGAAGAAATAATGCGTCACATCAGTTAAAGTCTAAGCATAACATTTATAACTAATGAAACAATGACTGTCCAATCAGTGACGTGAATTTTGTTCCACGATTACTCATGGTGTATGTATGCACGGTGCTAAGTGAACACTAGATGGCCCCTGGATGGGAGTAGCACATGACTATATTAATCTCTGTTTTGTATTCCTTTATTATTCCTTAATGGAAATATCTGATATTCTAATTTTACTCATTTTATTCTGGAAATAAAAAGAGTTCATTAATATTGTGGTAATTAGTCTTTAATTAAGTATTTCGAATGTGTGAAGTGCTTCATACACTGATGCAGTTTGATCCATGGTTTATTGTCTTCACTGGTCTTTGTTTAATGAAGATTGGTACCCTCAGTTTATCAGAGAAGAAAGGAAGACCACTGCAATGTTGAAAGTATGGTTACCAAATTGCATACAGCAAGCTCCCACAATCGCAATGCAAGTCATTTTTGTGATGTTGGGATCACCAGGAGACCTCCCTATTGTTCAAAATTGTGCTATGGGATAAATTACATCTACTTGAGAGAGCAGATAGGGCCAACTGAACATTGTATCCAAAGGATGTTTGTTCCAAAGCCATAGCACTCTTTGAACATTGTTCTGTGTTTTCTGTTCAAAACTCTAGAATGAGACTTGAACCTACAACTCACAGACATAATGGTGTAATCTACAGAGCCACAGCTGACACCTAAAGACATGGGATGAGAGGCAGACTGAGTCGAAACAACACAGACCAGTCACTTGTTATTTAGAAAATTCAGTACAGCTGAAAAGAAAAGACATCCTGCCCAACCGTACCAACTTGAGCACTGAGTATAGTCAAAGGGGTCTGAGCAAATGCAGTCCCAAATCAACCATGTTGAACAGAAACTCTACATCACCCTACGTTCCCAACTCCTGAAAATCAAAGATCACACCCGAGGCCCATTGTGTCCCTCGTTTAGTGAAATCACTGCAGATCTGGAACTTTTATTTGCTCTGAATTTCTCATTTACTCAACATGAAGAGGAATTGAAGATGCCAAAGTGGATGCTGGAGATCTAAAATAAAAACAACATCCTGGAGAAAGTCAGCAAGTCTGCCAGCATCAGTGGAGAGAGAAACAGAGTTAACATGCTCGTGGGAGTCTACTGCAGGCCAGTGGCATCGTTTTCTCTACGTACATTTTGTCATTTTTCTTCTTCCTTTCCTCTTCATCTTTGAGATTGGAGTGATGTTAGTGGGACAGTGGCTACAGGGTCAGCCACATGGACCGTGACTCCTGGCAGTGGCGGTGCCCGGGGTGGGGGTGGGGGGGACTCCTGGTGACAGTAGGTCTGGAGCCCGGACTCTTGGTGGTATTGCCAAGATGGCAGCGGCAGCAGAGCCAGGGTCTCCTGGGGCATTGGCATCTTCTTCGCTGTTCTCGGAGAGGGGCTCCTTGAGGACGGGAGCACCTTGCAGAAGCCCTGAAGACCCCAATTTGAACAGAAGAAAAGCTCTTAATTGAGTAATTTCAATTTACCTTTATTGTAACTTAAAATGGTGGCAGACAATGGTGACAAAACACTTTTCTCACTGTATCTTCAAGATATATGTGACAATAAATCATTAATTCATATCAAGCTAACATTTTAAGACTTGGAACATTAACTGTGTTTCTCTGTACACTGATGCTGACAGGCTTGCTGAGTTTCACCAGCACTCTATTTACGTACACAAACTGATTTGTTTAATTTATGAATGAAGTCAACTGCCAGACAAGAGCCTGCATTAACACAGAGGTATTTGGACACGGATATCTGAAAGCAGAGGGTTAGCTGGAATTGCAACCATTGTTAATTGGGGTAATAAGGTATTAGGAAATTAGCTGCAGACTACAAAAGACAAGAGGTGTCCATGGAGTATTGAACAATGGACATGTTGTCATTTTTACACAGAGGGTGGTGTGAGAGTTTGGGATGCAGAATCTCAGAGTGTGGTGGAAGCGGATTAAGTCATCGCTTTCATAGGGAATTTAATCTGTAGAACCCAAACTGAAATATTTGCAGGAGTATTGTTGCAAAGTTGGGTAGAGTACTTATAGATTGGGAGGCAAGAAGTTAGAATTTGATGTTTGTAAGTTGCTAGGGGGAAAGCATTGCATGGTCCCTTTAAAAAGTGATGTGCTTTTTCTGTGCTTAGCGATTTAAAATGGATGTCTGTGAACAGCAGCTTGAAAGTTTGCAAGTACACAGAGAGCACCCGAATTGAAATATTTAGATCGAAAGGCTGTACAGTTAGCTGGCCAAGCAGCAGTTTTTACCCAGATAACAGGCTTTTGAATTTAGCCAATTAACTTGAATGAGGCACTTAGGTACCAAAAACCAATTCAATTTAAACAGGATCGATCCTATTGTAAGAAATATTGATATGCTATCAAGGGTATAAAAGAAAGGGGCAGTTGAACAAAACCACAGAGCTAGCTGCCATCTGCCAGAGCTAATGGCCCTCAGCTCTAAGAGGGAATTGCTGGCTCTCACAGCCTCCTCTACGAGCCAGCACCACCTAAATAACAATGCTACGAAGAGCACAGCTAGTCAATATTCCTGACAAAGAACCGACGAAGAAAGCAGAGAACATTCTGGAAGACATAACCTGGCTGTAATTTTGAGACTTTTAAAAAAATTATATATAAGTGGGATTTGTTGTTATTGGAACAGCATACCATTAGAATCTAGCTATATTTGGGAATAATTAGTAGTTAGAAGGGATTTATTTGGTTTGTAAATAGTTTAGTTAATTTGGTCACTGTTAGAGTTGGATAAATTGTTACTTTTTGATTTTAAAGTGAGTGTCAGAGATTTATTTTATTTAACCACTAGAAGTTGCTGTAAAGCAGGTTACCCCATTTTCTACACTCTCCTTATGGGTTATAGGGTGAGGTTCTCCTCTTTGGGTGTTTCAGTTTTAGTTCTCAGAGGGAGTCAATTTCTGCTTTATAACAGATTGGGGGCTCGTTGCCTGGGATTTGGACAAATTTGAACAGATTTAGAGTGCGAAATGTCCCAAGCAGACTTAACCAAACTTAGGACTAGTTTCCTGGATCTTTCAATAAAACCTAAGGGAGAAGTGGAAAATCTGTTTAGTTACTGTTGCTTGTTTTTGGTTAAATGAAAAGTGAGGCTAAAGATGTTCTAGGAGTCGAATTTGCTTTCCAAGTTTGCCATGAAAGTTTAGAAAGACAGAAGAAAGGTGACACTTGTAGAATTAGCAAACAGGCTAAAATTGGGTTTAACTAGGGATAATAATATAGCTGAAATTGTAATGGAGTTAGTCAAGCATTTGGGTATATCAGGCAAACAATCAAGTGTAGTGAAATTACAAAAAATTAAATTACAAATGAGACAACTGGAATTAGAGGATAAAGAAAAGGAAAGAAGAATCCTAGCTGAAGAGAAAGAAAGGGAACTGGAACAGTTTGAATTATGGTTAAAAGCAGAGGAAAGAGAAAAGGAAAGAATCTCCCTCACAGTAGAAAGGGAGAAAGAGAGAGAATTTGAATTTCAGAAGTTGACAATTAGGCTGGAAAGTCGTCGTAAAAGGATGGAGGTGAAGATAGAAAGTAGGCTTAGTGAGGAGGATGAGATAACACAGTGTGGAGCTGGAGGAACACAGCAGGCCAGGCAACATCAGATGAGCAGGAAAGTTGATGTTTCGGTTCGGGACCCTTCTTCAGCTTCCTTTGACCACATACTCAAGCAAACCCGGTACTACAGGCAGATCTCCTTTCCTAAAGAAGACTGTGTGGATAATGTTAATTCAGACCAAGTTGGTAGGCAGGGCTAGTGAGGTTATTGCAGTGCTGTCAGAGGTGGTGTCAGGAGAATATGAAGTCATAAAACAGGCTATTTTGAGTGCCTGTGAATTGTACCAGAAACATGTAGACAACGGTTCAGAAATGTAAGAAAGGAACCAGGTCAGGCTTATATCGAATTTGAAACAAGTAAACAGAGCAACTTTGATAGATGGATGAAGCATTCAGATATGTAAGGTGCACGAGGCTCTTAGAGATTTTTTTTGCCAGAGCAGTTTAAAAACTCACTTTGAGAATTGATAATAACTCATGTTGGGGAACGGAAAGTTAAAACGAGAAGAGCTGCAAAGTTGGAGGATGAATACACATTCGTGCATAAATCTGCTTCCGACAGCAATTTCATTCCATGAGGATAGAAAATCGGAAAGAGGGAGATCCATCAATGAGAAACAAAAAGTACATCACACTTGTAACAGTTTACCACATGTCAAAAGAGAAACCCAAGAGGCTGGAAAAGAGGTGAAAGATCTCAGGTGTTTTCACTGCAATGCGGTGGGACATGCAAAGTCACAGTGCTGGTGGTTTAAGAAAGGCACTGGGAAGAAGGATATAGTAAAAGAGGCTAAACCAGTGGGATTATTTAAAGCAGTGAAGGAAATCCCAGGAGAAGTTGAGGAGCTGCAGAGAGTGCACAACCTGGTCACAGGCTGGATAGTAAGACAGTGCTTGATCTTTTTAAAGCCTTTACCTATGTGAGTAAGATTTACTCAGGTAGAACAGGGGAGCAGGTAAAGAAGTTAAAGTATTGAGAGATGTGGGACCTAGTCTGAGTCTAATAGTAAGAGGTGAAAGTATTTGCACTCCTTCTGAAATATTGCCTGAGAGAGTGGCAATCTGTCGAATAAATGGAGAGAGGAGTAGTGTTCCCCTGTGTAAGATAAGGCTAGAAAGTCCAGTCAAGACTAGTGAAGTAATGGAAAAATCCTTAAGGAAATGGGATAGGGTAATGAACTATCTGTCACATGAACAGAGAATGAATTGAAAGGCTTGTTGCAGTGCTCTGAGGACCTATGTAGAAATAGAGTGGGGAGGACTAATGAGATTGGTGTAGAGAATGCCATTCTGATACAACAACACCCCTACAGGCTTAACCCTCTCAAAGCCGCACAGGTACAGAAGGAAGTGGAAGAGATACTCCAAGAAGACATCATTGAGCCAGGTCAAAGCGAGTAGAGTTCGCCGATCATGTTGGTTCCCAAACCTGATAGTACTCAATGAGTCTATGTAGATTATTAGGAGGTCATCGCTGTGAGCAAATCTGACTCGTATCCAATTCCAAGGCTGGAGGATTGTATGGAAAAAGTAGGACAAGCCACTTAAATCACAAAGTTGGACTTACTTCACGGTTACTGGCAAGTACCTTTGTTGGACAGAGCAAAAGAAGTTTCTGCTTTTGTGAGCCCAAATGGGCAGTATCACTTTAAATTATTGCCCTTTGGAATGAGAAATGCACCAGCCACTTTTCAAAGGCTTATGAACAGAGTTGCTACAGGACTGACTAATTGTGCTGTTAACATAGATGACTTAGCCATCTTTAGTCATTTGTGGAAAGATCACATGGAGCATTTGGCAGAGCTCTTTGAGAGACTACGGTAGGTTATAAACTTGTCAAAAACAGAATTTGTGAAGGTGGATGTAACATTCTTATGGCACAACGTCGAATACAGATGGATGACACTGTGAGGAACGTGAAGGTGACGGCCATCGAGGAAATTCCAAGACCAGCCTCAAAGAAGGAAGTGCTATGATTTTCAGGATTGGGCAGATTCTACAGGAAATTTGGTACCAAACTTTAGTAGCGTGGTGGCACCGGTTAACTGATTTATTTAAAAAGTACACAAAATTTTGGTGGACAGCACAATGCCAGGAGGCATTTGAGAATTCAAAAGCAGTGTTAACCACTGTACCACTTTTAGCCACGCGAAATCTTTTGAAACCCTTCTAAGTTGCCGTCGATGCAAGCGATGCAGGTGTTGGAGCTGTGTTGTTACAGGAGGATGATTGTGGAATTGAAGGCCAATCAGTTAGTTTTCAAAAAAACTCCATATCCACTAGAAAAAATATTCAACCATTCAAAAAGAGTTGTTGAGTTTGGTAATGGACTTACAGCATTTTTATGTTTACGTTGCAGACTATTATGTATGCCAATCACAATCCTTTGGCATATCTGGAAAGATTTAAAGACAAGATCACTACATTATTTCTTTGGACTCTCATGTTACAAGCATTTAATTTGCAGATTGTACGTTTTGCAGGTCATGAAAATATTATCACGGATGCTTTATTGCGAGTTTGAAAGAAAAATGCTTATATAAGATAGAAACGCTAGTGTTCAATATTATATATATAGAATTAGTATAAAATGTGTACCTCTAGATTAATGAGCTATGAATCTCGTAATATAGAAGAAAAAAATGAAGCCACCTTTTCATAATAATGATTCATTTTTTTCTTAAGGGGTGAGGTATTGCGAAGTGGATTGGGAGGGAGGAAGTTAGAACTCGGTGTTTGTAAAATGCCCAGGGGGAAAGCATTGCATAATTCCTTTAAAAAAATGATGTGCTTTTCCTGTGCTTAGAGATGTAAAATGAATGTCTGTGAGCAGCAGCTTGAAAGTTTGCAAGTACACAGAGAGCACCCAAATTGAAATATTTAGATCGAAAGGCTGTACAGTTAGCTGGCCAAGCAGCAGTTTTTACCAAGATGACAGGCTTTCGATTTAGCCAGTCAACTTGAACCAGGTACTTAGATTCCAAAAACAAATTCAATTTAAATCAGATGGTTTTGATAACATAGGACCAATCCTATTGTAAGAAATATTGATGTGTCATCAGGGGTATAAAAGAAAGGGGCATTTGGACAAAGCCACAAAGCTAGCTGCCATCTGCCAGAACTATCAGTCCTCTGCTCTCAACAGAGAATCGCTGGCTCTCTCAGACTCCTCTAAGTCTTAGAGAAAGCACTATCTAAATAAAATCACTAACAATGGCACAGCTAGCTAATATTACTGACAGAAGAATCGATGGAGAAGGCACAGAACATTCTGGAAGACATAACCTGGCTGTAATTTCAAGAAACTAAATTCTATTTATGTGTGTATATATATGTGGGACTTGTGTTTATTGGAACATCATACCGTTAGAATCTTGCTGTATTCAGGAATAGTTAGCAGTTAAAAGGGATTTATTTGGTTTGTTAATTGTTCAGTTAATTTGTTCACTGTCAGAGTTAGATAAATAAATTGCTACATTTTGATTTTAAAGTGAGTGTCAGAGATTTATTTTATTTAACCACTAGAAGTTGCTGTAAAGCATTTCACACCACATTTCACTCTCCTTTTACAGATTATGGGGCAAGGCACTCCTCTTTGGGTATTTCGGTTTCAGTTCTCAGAGGCAGTCAATCTCCACTTCATAACGGGGTGGGGAAAAGGTTAGGGGAGTGGGATTAACTGAATAATTCTTACAGAGAGCTGGCACGAAGATGACATATAATTTATGTAATTTTATCATTTATTCTGTAATCTGTAGTTGCCAATTTAAAAAATCCATCATTGAAAAAGTTCTGTGAAATATATCTAAGCATAGACCTTTGGGATATGAAGGGGGCTATTTAACTTCTTACACCTTTTCTCTATTCATTGGGCTAGTGGATGATCTGTGACTTATCCATTATTATAAAAATAAAGAATTGAACTTTGGCAGTGCCTTTTACAATCTCAGGTTGTCTAAAAGCACTTGACAACCAATGAAGTAATTCTGAAATGTTGCTCCTGTTGTAATGTAGGAAACAATGGCAGACAGATTGGGGCTGACTTCCAGAAGCCACTGCGAGACGCAGATCTTAGAGTCCATGCAGCAGAAACAACACTTAGAGAGAACAAATGATATGGATAAAATGCAAGCAAATGGTCCTAGATTAATTGTGAAAACTGGGGTTCGTGGACAGCTTGGGCCGAAGAGCCTGTTTCCATGCTGTAAAACTCTAAACCTGTAGAACGTTGCTGGGCAGAATTCCACTACTCTTTCATAAAATGGCACCTTGAGACCTTTTACATCTCACATGACATAATTTCTTGAGCTATATATCTCCATAGATAAGTATGGCTATTTTATACATAGTTATTTTAAACTATTTAAAATTTATTTACAATCATTTGTGGTAGGTTGACTGAGTGCAATTCATTTCCACAGATTTGCAGTGTTGACTTGTTTGTACTTCTGATCCTCTTTTCCTGCTGAAAGTGTTGACTCTTGTTGGGAGATGGTTTCCATGCACCTCACAATCTCATGGCGATTTGAGAATTTCGGATATATGATCATGTCCTCAGCAAGATATTCCCAAGCCTGTCGTTTCCTTCGGGAATTGTAGTGGAAGGATTGGGAAGGAGCTGATAGCTCTTCATCGCTTTGGTGATACTGACTGTCACGCTCTATGTCCTTACATTGGCCTACACCTAGCTCCATGCTTTCTGACCTGTTGGCTCCTGTTTCATCAACCCTTGTCAAACAATCATCTGCCTGCCCAGATTCTCCCTATCTCTGTAATCTCCTCCACCTCCACAACCCTTTGAAATCTCTGCACTCATCAAATTCTCTTTTGCCTCTTCTGAATTCCCACGTCTTCTGTTCCACCCTTACTGGCTACATCTTTAGCTGCCTGGCTGCATTAGCTCAGTTGACTGGATGGTTTCTTTGTAAGAGAGAGAAGTGCCAAAAACATCAGTTCAATTCCTGTAATGGCTGAGATACTATGAAGACCCCATCTTTTCAACCTCACTGGAGGGTGTGCTGACCCTTAGGTCAAACTCACCACCAGTTATCTCTGTTTAATGAGAGAACCTTAAAACTCTGGAATTCCTTCCCCAAATCTCTCCACTTCGCTCTCCTCTTTTGAGGTGATCTGTAAAACCAAGTTCCTTGACTAGAATTTAAGGCATGTGCCTTTGTGTCTCTTATCTGTGATTTTAGTGTCAGTTCTCTGTCTGTTTGTGCTGCTGTGAAAGGTTGGGGTGCAGAAACACTATCAAGGGGAGATAACTTTCTCCCCTTTAATTGACATTAAAAGCAGGAAAGGGAAAGTGTACAAAAAAGAATTGCATATGAATCCAATTTTGCATATGCGGCACATTTAACAAATATTAATATTGCTTTATAATGCGGAGCCACCAGAGATGGGGGAGATACTAAACGAGGATTTTGCATCAGTGTTTACTGTGGAGAAGGATATGGAAGATAGAGAACATGGGGAAATAAATAGCGACATCTTGAAAAATGTCTATATTACAGAGCAGGAGGTGCTGGACGTCTTAAGATGCATAAAGGTGATAAATCCCCAGGAGCTGATCAGGTGTACCCTGGAACTCTATGGGAAGCTAGGGAAGTGATTGCTGGGCCCCTTGCTGAGATATTTGTATCATGATAGCCACAGGCGAGGTGCCAGAAGACTGGTGTTTGGCTAACGTGGTGCCAATATTTAAGACAGGTAGTAAGGAAAAGCCAGGGAACTATGGACCAGTGACTCTGACATCGGTAGTGGGCAAGTTGTTGGAGGGAATCCTGAGGGTCAGGACTTACATGTATTTGGAAAGGCAAGGACTTATTAGGAATAGTCAACATGGCTTTGTGCGTGGGAAATCATATCACACGGACTTGATTGAATTTCTTGAAAAGTAACAAAGAGGATTGATGAGGGCAGAATGGTGGATATGAACTATATGGACTTCAGTAAGGCGTTTGACAAGTTCCTCATAGTAGACTGGTTAGATCACACGGAATGGGGGAAAACTAGCTATTTGGATACAGAACTGGCTTGAAGGTAGAAGACAGGTGATAGTGGTAGATGGTTGCTTTTCAGACTGGAGGCCTGTGACTAGCAGTGTACCACCAGAACTGGTGCTGGGTCCACTGCTTTTTGTCATTTATATAAATGATTTTGATATGAACATAGCAGGTATGGTTAGTAAGTTTGCAGATGACACCAAAATTGGATGTGCAGTGGACAACAAAGAAGGCTACCTCAGAGTACAATGGGATCTTGATCAGATGGGCCAATTAGCCGAGGAGTGGCAGATGGAGGTTAATTTCGATCAAATGTGAGGTGCTGCATTTTGGAAAGGCAAAGCAGAGCAGGACTTGTACTCTTGGTGATAAGGTCATGGGGAGTGTTGCTGAAAAAAGACATCTTAGGGTGCGGGTTCATGGTTCCTTTGTAGTGGGAGTCGCAGGTAGACAGAACAGTGAAGAAGGCGTTTGGTATGATTGCCTTCATTGGTCAGTGCATTGAGTATTGGAATTGGGAGGTCATGTTGAGGCTGTACAGGACATTGGTTAGGCCACTATTGGAATACTGTGTTCAATTCTGGTCTCCCTGTTATAGGAAGGATGTTGTGAATATTGAAAGGGTTCAGAACAGATTTATAAGGATATTGCCAGGATTGGACGGTTTGAGCTACAGGGAGAAGCTGAATAGGCTGGGGCTATTTTCCAGGGAGCAGCCCAGGTCGAGGGGGTGGCCTTATAGAGGTTAATAAAATCATGAGGGGCATGAATAGAGTAAATAACCAAGGTCTTTTCCCTGGGGAATGGGAGTCAAAAACTAGAGGGCATTGATTTAAGAGAGAGAGGAAAGATTTAGAATGGACCTAAAGGGCAACTTTTTCATGCAGAAGGTGGTGCATGAATGGAATGTGCTGCCAGAGGAAGTGGAGGAGTTTGGTACAATTACAACATTTAAAAGGCATCTGGATGGGTATATGAATAGGAAGGATTCAGAGGGGTATGGGCCAAAAGCTAGCAAAAGAGACTAGGTTAATTTAGGAGATCTGGTTGGCATGGACGAGTTGGACCGAAGGTTCTGTTTCCATGCTGTACAGCTCTATGACTCTACGTGTTGATGCCTGTGCAGGGTGACTGCAAGGAAATTCAAACTGGCTGTACAATATGGAATTCCAGTGTATCGAATCACTTCCCATTCAATCTGTTACACAGAATTCCGGAGCCCTACAAACCACTTCAATGTGTCATCCTGACCAAAATTATTTTTCCATGCGTGTGCCTAAGCATTAACGTTTGCAGGGAATCAAAACAGTGTCGGAGTTGGATGGATTTTTCGACTGAAACCCAATTGTGTCTTGTGCAATTGTCCTAATGCCCGCGTTAATGTATGAGTGGTGTTCTCAGCTGTCAATTAAGAGCAGCACCCCTAATTCCAACCCTGAAGCATTGTAAATACTCTCCAGCTATCAGATGAGTCAACTCCACACAGATGTGGACTCTAAAACTTCAACCTGTGCCTTAATTGCACATCATGAATAAGTTTATTGATATTAGCCATTGGCTCACTGGTTTTGGAATGCCTATTGTAGAAGTGAAGATACCCTATTCCAAGACCAGGCAGGAATGCTGGATGTATAGTTTATGTGGTGACCTGCAACTTAGAATGGGCAAGTTCCAATCCCGGTTGGCTTCCATTGACAGTAGCATGATGTATAAATGCCGTTGAATTTGACAGATTTGTTTGTATTGGATTTGATTTAATTCTCAGTAGCTGTAAACTGCTAGGAATACTTTTGTTGTTTAATGGTAAATCTTAGAGAATATGCAGGCACACAGTGAGGTAACAAGGGCTTCTGTCACCTACGGAATTCTGCACACAATGCAACAAGACCTTCAAGGCAGCAAGGTGGAAATGCTGCAAACATAGCGCTGCAATAAACTGTCAATGTTTTGAAACGGAATGAGTTTTCATCTGCTCTTGAATTGTGTTTCTTTCATGACATTAGTGTTGAGTTTATATTGTTCTTGTGTTGTATCAGAAGCTGCAATTGTGTTTGCGTGGTGTCAGTGTTTATGTCTGGGGTGTGGGAATTACTGACTGCTGTGATGCATCATATTTTGATAACATAACAACAACTGGCATTTCTATAGTACCCTTCATGTTTAGAAAAAGGCAAATGGCAAAATTGGTCAATTTATTTTTAGAAAATGAACAAACCTTCAATATGACTCATTGAATTTAAACTCTTCCTGAGTGGAGTCTGGTCTTTATTGTTCCGATCTAGGTTCAAAAAAAGAACTTTCACTCTTCTGAGTAGGAAGAGATTATTCATACTCTGAATAAAAGTACCTAACAATTTGTATTTATACAGTACCCCTAAAGCAATACAATGTTATAGGGTGATTTGTAGTTTATTAAGTCTTTTTAAATAGAATTCCTTTTGTAATGTAGGAGATGTACAGCCCCTAATCTTTACAAGACCAGGACCCGCAGACAGCAATGAGGTATGTAATAGTCATATAATCTGTTTTATTCTCATCAGCTGAGGGGCGAATACCGCTCAAGACACCTATAAAATCTCCATGTCTTATCTGAAATAGTATGGGAATCTTTTACATCCATCTAAGAGGAGAGATGGAGACTGATTTTATTGTCACATTCATAACATGGTACTTCTGGCAATGCAGCTTGTCCTCAATATTACATTAGAGTGTCAGCCTCGCTTAAAGGCTCACATCTCTGGAGTGAGTTTAGAACCCATGATCTTCTGAACTGCTGATTCCTAGAATTAAGCTAATCCTTTGTGATTCAACACTGGATTTAGGAGGGGTCTGCAATTGTTTAACTCTGGGGTCTGCCATGCGTGTGTGTGGCTCTTCAACATTTTAGTTCTACCTCCTAACTTTTTTCCAACTGAATCACACTGATATAAGAAAAGTTTCAAAAATGAAGTCAAGAAGGGTAAGAGCTCTGTTTTTATTGTTGGGATAAAAAGCTAAGCGTTATGCTACAATTTATGGTTGCAAATATGAAAAGCACCATTGTACTCTGGATAAACCTATTCAAGTGGCTCCACTACACTATGGTCCAAGATAATGCATTGGTTTGAGGAGCTGGTTTTACTTAGATATCTTAGAAACAATAATTATTATCCGAGATGATAAATTATTCCAAAAATGATACTAGAAGCTTTCTTCATCGCAAAGTCTGCTAGCTAAACGAAATTGTCTTGATTCTATGCATCATAAGTGAAGGTTTTAAATAATAGTAAAAGGGAAATGTCACAATGCTGATAATTCAAAATTAGGTTGATTTTAGTTGTGATTTTTTTCTTTGTGTTGTGACCGTAATGGGAGGAATGCACTGGTAATCAAGATGTTCTTCTCCATGAGTCATACCATTAGTATAAATGTTTTGATTTAATCTCCAAAATGGCCCATTGTTTCCCTTTCGTGCTGCTATCTAGAATAAAAAGAGTCTTTAATGAACTCGAAATATTCTGTTTATTATAAAAAAAAAACTCATTCCTAAAAACAAGCTGCAAAACTGGTTAACACATAAACTGTAATCTGGAATTAAAACAGTATTCACTTTCAATCCCAGAATACACACAAAAACAGAAAACTCCAGCAGGTCTCTCAGCATCGGTGGAGAGAAAGCAGAGTCAACGTTTCGGATCCAAAGACCCTTCTTCAGAACAAATACACTCACACAACACAAAAGAGAATGAAGGCTCTGCAGAGATGATCCTTTAAAAAGGCCAACTCCTTTACTGGCCGATAGTCTGAAAAATGAAGAGTAGAGTTCAATGACTTCTCATAGTTGATTGGGTTTCTTGTCGATGATATTAAATTGCTGACAGCCATAGACCAATGGAAGTTCTTCCAAACAAGGCTTCAATTCTGATGGAAATCAAGCTGGATGCAAGACTTCAGACAGTGTTCATTTGTTCAGTTTCTCAGGGTTTAGGATGCAGTCAAAGTACCGAGGTGGGGAAACTTTATCAGGTTCCCAGGTACTTCAATGGAGAGAGAGAGAGACTTGCAGCCTTACCACAGCTTTGGAGCTTTTCATCCTTTCGACTCCTTAAGTTTGTGAAACAGAAACCAAGCAAAGAACAATACAGCAACACAATATTCCCTTCCAGTACTAGGTTTTCCAGCAATTAAGGGAAATACACTCCATTCCGAAAAGCTTTATTCAGCTATTTTTATAAAGCAACTTGATCTTCTGTAACCAGCCAATGGATCATAGCCCACATTGTTGTGGATCAGACCCAGACGCCACCCTTCCCCCAAAATATTTGAGGGAGATATCTAGACTCTAACTCTTATATTGATTTAAAGACAAGAGTAAGGTGCTGGGTTCCAGATGTGATTCGATTGGCCTGCCACTAGACTTTAGTTAAAACACACAGATACTTACAATGCAGTTGAAATATGAACAAAAAGAAGAACAGGCATAACTTTAACTCTATTGAAATAGTTAATGAGATAGTATGTGATTTAACCGCTCATCATCAACTACTCCAATGTAGCCAGTATTCCACAAACACACCCTTTGGCAAAAATGCAGTTCAGTTCTCATGTACTGTCTCTGTCCAGTCCAGAAGAAAGAAACAATTTGCCCCTTTGATTTTAAGAGGAAGCTTTGCTATCTAAGACTGTAGAAGCAGGGAACTCAATCTTTTAGCTTTAGCAGCCAGCAAAAACACTCAACTAACTGAAAGCAAGAGCAAAAATCTTCCTGGGTCTGTGTGAGCCCTGACCCTGCCACTCATGATTCTTTTATTTCATTTTTTAAAAAAAGGTCTCAAAAGCTGTTTACCAGCTGACTGTCTGAAGGAGACTTTCCAGGCCCACTGTGGCAACACCTCCCTGCAAGCAAAGCAGCACTGTACACGTCTCTCTCAAAGGCACAGTACTGTCACAACATTAAACTGTTGGCCTTATCTTCAAGAAATCACGAGTTCTCTTCAAACCCTTGGTTGAAAAAGGGTCTCTATAAAATCCACGAAAGTGACCAAACAACTCAATACCTTCCAGTTTTTCCTGTGGTCCATAAATATAAATACATATTCCCAACACTTAATGCACAAATTTAATGCATGTACCTGTTATATATATAAAATGTGCATTTGACCAGAGACATTTGGCAGTCTGCAAATTTGACAAATGTTTGGTTTAGAAATACTGAATTTTTGCTTTCTGTTCCCAATAACATTTACTTGACGAATTATTTTAAGTTACATTAAGTAAAAAATGGTGGACTAACCCCAGCTAATGGTCCTCCTAGCATAGGTGGTGTGGGCTGAATGGCCAGCTCTGTGCTGTAAGATCCCATGATCTTCTGGGGAGAGAGAGCAAACAGCTTTGAACAGCACTGCTCAACTGTTTGGTTTGTGGGTTAACAACAATGATAGATTTTTACAGGTGTTGGCACTAAGTTTGAACCAACTAAAATCTTCCACTCAACTCATTTATGTTTAAACCATCCCAACACTGCGATTACTGCAGTTTGTAACTTGCTAGTTGGAGACCCCTGTTCCTTGGGCAAGTCCCTATGAAAGACTGAGAAACAAAAACTAACCAACATTTTTTGGTCTTCAAGTTATAAAAAGAGGATAAAGAGGCACGGGGAAATGCACAAATCAAGATTAACAGCGATGAAACCAGAAAACCAGAACTGAAAAGTTATGGCTAGCAGAAAATATTGAACAGGCCCTTCTCTAGAGAAGAGAAAGGTTATATCTAGACGATGTTTCTGTTTCCAGTGGCAAACCATGAACACATGGCATTCATAAATTCCAAAATGAAGCTCAGGAGAAAATTCTTTGTGCTTAGGAGCAGCCTAGCACAATTGATTGAGAAGAACGGCATAAATGTGTTTGATATGTGCTTTGATGCACATGATAAGGGGCTGCAGAAAAGATTAATACACAAGATAAGATCACATGCAGTTTAGGGTAATTTATTAGTTTGTTAAAGGACTGGTTAACCAACAGAAAGAGAATTGAGATAAATGGGTCCTTTTTTTGGTTGGCAAGATGTAACAAGAGGGTGTGCCTTCTGTCCTCGGCCCCAGATATTTACAACTGATATTAATAACGTGGATGCAGGGATAGAAACTATGATAGTCAAATTTGAAGATAGCACAAAAATAGGTGGGAAAGTAAGTTGCAATGAAGAAATAAAAACTTACAGATGGATGCAGATATGTTAGGTGAATGGGCCAAAATAAAGCTTAACTTGGATAAGTGTGAAGTGATCTATTTTGATCAGAGGAATAGAAAGGCAACTTATTATCTAAATGGAAAGAAAGTTCAGAGTGTTTTCAATGCAGAGAGATCTGGGTCTCCTTGTGCATAGAAAACTAGTATGGAGGTACAGCAGGTAATAAAGAAGGCAAATTGGGTTTTCACATTTATGGCTAAAGGAATAGAGTATAAAAGTTGAGAAGTGTTGCTGCACTGTATAAGCATTTAGCCCCCTTACCTGAGGAGGGATGTAGTTGCATTGGAGGCAGTTCAGAGGAGGTTCAGTAGATTGATTCCAGAGATGAGGTGTTTGTCTTATGAAGACAGATTGAGCAGTTTCGGTCTATACTCTCTGGAGTTGAGAAGAATGAAAGGAGATCTAATTGAAGCATGTATAATGCTAAAAGGTATTGACAAAGTCAACATAAGGTGGATGTTTCCTCATGTTTGGGGCAATCTAGAATGAGACATCATTGTCTTCGGGGAAGGCAGTAGCAGATTTAAAACAGCTGAGGAGCAATTACTTTTGTAATTGTTATGAATCAGTGGAATTCACCTACCACAGAGGGTGGTGGGTGCTGGGACGTTGGGTAAATTTAAGGAGTGATGTTAGGGAGGTGCCAGTGTTGGACTGGAGTGGACAAGGTCAGAAATCACACGACATCAAGTTATAGTCCAACAGATTTATTCAAAAACACAAGCTTTCGGAGCCTAGCTCCTCTTTCAGGTGTTAGTGAGAGAGTTAGTATCAGACACAGATATTTTAAGTAAAAGATCCAGAGGTGACACCACTGATGAGGATGTATTAAGCAAACCTAAAATGTTGTTTAACCAGTTAGAAGATTTTAATTGACTAAAATGTATATATAAATCCCTGAATTTCTTTCAAGTCACAGCCCTGAGAGAACGAAAGGTTCTCTCTCACACACACACACACACACTCACACACACACACACACACACACACACACACACACACACACTTACACTCTTTATCTTTCTCTCCCCCCGCATACACGCACACAATAACCCTGAAGAAATTACACAACTCAGGAGATATCAGCAAGACAGACTATGAAAAAATGAAGCCGAAGGGATCCAACACACCCTGCTTCTAGGGACTCCCCAAGGTACACAAACTGGGGGTCCCCCTCAGACCCATTGTCTCACAACAGGCACACCAACGTATAATCTTGCCAAGGAACTACAACAGAAATGGAAACATTTCGTTGACAACACTACCCACTCCGTCCACTTCTCCCAAGAATTCCTCAACACCATCAAGGACACCAGAATAGAAGAGGACGAGATAATGATATCCTTCAACGTAACAGTGTTATTTACATCCATAAACATCGACATAGCCAAAGAGACAATTGCTACACTGCTGGACGAATCAGGAAGGCAGGCACTCCATGACACCAACAGCATCAACAAGGACAGCACCGTGAAACTACTGGATCTGTGCCTCACAACCCACTTCACCTTCAACGACCGTATATTCAAACACATCAATGGAACACCAATGGGATCCCCAATATCAGGACTGATTGCAGAAACAGTAATGCAAAGGTTAGAATGGACAGTGCTTCCCACTATACAACCCAAACTTTGGGTCTGATACGTAGATGACACTTTCATTATTATCAAATGCACAAGACTAGAAGAAACCCACCAACACATAAAGAACATCCTCACGGGGATAAAATTCATAAAAGAAGAACAGAACAATAACCAACTACCCTTCCTATACATAATGGTAGAACATTACAACAACGGGGAGCTCCAGACTAGCGTATACAGAAAGACCATCCATGCTGAACAGATACTTAATTACTCCAGCAACCACCCCAACACCCATAGACGGATCTGCATCAGGACATTATTCTAGTGAGCCGCAGCACACTGCAGCAACCTGGGATTGCACAAAGCAGAATAGGAGCACTTATATGGAGGTTTTGAAAAGAATGAATACCCAAAAAGCACAATCCGCCATTGCATCCACGACAGACCACAACAAGAAGACACAACCCGGCCAGACACACAGACCTACCGTACATCAGGGACCTATCAGAGATGACCACAAGACTACTCAGACCCCTAGGTATCAGGGTAGCCCACAAACCAACAACTACCCTGTGACAGCTACTGACGAACGTAAAGGATCCAGTACCCACAAGCAATAAAACTAATGTAATATACAAAATACCACGCATGGACTGTGAGAAACATTACATAGGCCAAACTGGAAGAAAACTGACAATAAGGATACATGAACACCAACTAGCCACCAAGAGACACAACCAATTCTCACTGGTCTCAATACACACGGATAAAGAAGGACACAAATTTGACTGGGACAACACATCCATAATAGCACAAGCCAAATAGACATGCCAGGGAATTCCTGGAGGCCTGGAATTCCAACCAGAACCCCATCAACATACACACTGAACTGATATACAAACTACTGAAAAACAGAACCGGAAGTGATGCCAACCACCCCAGTAAACTGAGGCCAAGAAATAACAAGCGGGACAGAACACCAACACTTCACCGGAGGCACACTGACGATGTTACCGAGCAGGGCAACGAAACGTCTGCAATCAAACACACCAGTTCGGCGAGCGAGTCTACAACCTCATCCACAACCTGAACTACAAAATCTTCTCAAAAACTTTAGAATTCTGGTTTCTTTGGTAGTTTTCAAAATTTCATTCTTCTCTCTCAAGTCTCTTGATTGGAATAGTGGGGATGGGGTGTGACAGCAGGACCATCTGTGAGGGAAGGGGAGCAAATCAGAGTGTCTGAGGGTGTGGAGGGAGGGTGAGGGCAGCAATGTCTGTTGGGAAGAGGGGAATGTGCAAGGGCAGTGGTGTATTTCAGGGAAAGAGGCAAGGGCTGTGCTGTCTGTGTTGAGGTTGAAGGAAGGGTGGGTTCAGGAGTTTCGGGGGAGGAAGTTGGCATGCAGGGGAAGGATAAAGTTGCGTGTTGGAAGAATCCTGGCAGTAGTGACTTTATTCAATTGGAATCTGTCCTGCAGAATGGAGTACCTGCATCTCTAACTCGGCAGAGACCCAGCTTCCCTCCTGTCTATTACAAACCAGGAAGGGCTGTGCTGTAACAGTATAACAGGGTAATAGTACCTGAAGGAGATAGCCGAAGAGATAATGGAGGTGTTAGTGGTGATCTTTGAGGAATCACTGGGGTCAGGGAGGATCCCAGAGGACTGGAAAATCGCTAATGTAACCCCCTGTTTAAGAAGGGAGTAATGCAAAATATGGGAAGTTTTTGGCTGATTAGCCTGACGTCAGTTTTGGTAGGATTTTCGAGTCCATTGTGAAAGATGAGATTTCTGAATTCTTGGAAGTGCATAGTAAAATAGGGCAGAGTTTGCATGGTTTCATCAAGGGGAGGTCATGCCTGACAAACTGTTAGAATTCTTTGAGAAGGTAATGAGCAGATTAGACCAAGGAGAGCCAATGGATGTTATCTACCTGGACTCCCAGAAGGCCTTTGACAAGGTGCCACACAGGAGGCTGCTGGGTGAGATAAGAACCCATGGTGTTAGAGGCAAGGTGTTAGCATGGATAGAAGATTGGCTGTCTAGCAGAAAGCAGAGAGTGGGGATAAAAGGGTTCTACTCTGGATGGAAGCTGGTGACTAGTGGTGTTCCACAAGGGTCAGTGTTGGGACCATAACTTTTCACTTTATACATTAATGATCTAGGTGAAGGAACTGAGGACATTCTGGCCACGTTTGCAGATGATACAAAGATAGGTGGAGGTACAGGTAGTTTAGAGGAGGTGGGGAGGCTGCAGAAGGATTTAGACAGGTTAAGAGAGTGGGAAAAGAAGTGGCAGATGGAATACAACATGGGAAAGTGTAAAGTAAGAAGAATAGAGGCATAGACTATTTTCTAAATGGGGAGAAAATTCAGAAATCTGAAGTGCAAAGGGACTTGGGAGTCCTAGTCCTGGATTGTCCTAAGTTAAACTTGTAGATTGAGTCAGTAATTAGGAAGGCAAATTCAATGTTGGCATTTATTTCAAGAGGACTAAAATATAAAAGCAGGGATGTACTTCTGGGGCTTTATAAGGCTCCAGTAAGACCACATTTAGAATATTATGTGTAATTTTGAGCCCCATATCGCTGGAAAGATGTACTCGCCCTGGAGCGGGTCTTGAAGAAGTTCATGAGAATGATCCCAGGAATGAAAGACTTAATGTATGAGGACCGTTTGAGGATTCTGGGTCTATACTCGATGGTATTTAGAAAAATGAGGGAGGATGTAATTGAAACTTATGGAATACTGAAAGGCCTGGATAGAGTGGACGTTGTTGGGAAGATGTTTCCATTAGTAGGAGAGACTAGGACCCGAGGGCACAGCCTTAGAGTAAAGGGAAGACCCTTTAGAATGGAGATGAGGAGAAACTTCTTCAGCCAGAGAGTGCTGAATCTATGGAACTCATTGCCACAGAAGTCTGTGGAGGCCAGGTCATTGAGTATACTTAAGACAGAGATAGGTAGGTTCTTGACTGTTAAGGAGACTAAGGTCACAGGGAGAAGTTGGGGGAACGGGGTTGAGAAACTTATGAGCCATGATTGAGTAGTGGCACAGACTCTTTGGGCCAAATAGCCTTATTTCTGCTCTTATGTCCTGTGGTCTTATGTTCTTATATTCCTCAGTAGTGCACTAGGTTTAACATTGCCTGGCCAAAAAACACAGCCACTATTAAAATGGGTTTTTTTGCAATCCATAATTTCAGCACAGTGTGTAGGTTTCTGCTACAAAGTGCTAATGCACAGTCCTGACAGGAAGGACATATTTTTCTTTGTTGCTCTTATCTGTGGTGCAGGCACCCGCCTAGGTCATCACCAGCTTTGATGGGACAGTTGCTGTTACACTTTCTGCATTTGCAAAGTCACTGAATTCCATTCATTTTACAACGCCAGGGACCTAGGTTCAATTCAACCCTTGGGTGACTGACTGTGTGAAGTTTGTACATTCTCCGCATGTCTGCGTGGATTTCCTCCGGGTCCTCCGGTTTCCTCCCACTGTCCAAAGACGTGCAGGTTAGGTGGATTGGTGTTAAATTGCCCATAGTGTCCAGGGATGTGCAGGCTGGGTGGGTTAGCCATGGGAAATGCAGGGTTACAGGGGTAGGGTGGGTCTGGGTGGGATGCTCTGGGTGGGTGGGTCGGTTGGTGTGGACTCAATCCCTCACCTGCTTCCAAGGTGGAGGGATTCTATGAAATAGTATTTGTCAAGACAGCCAAATGTTTCAAAGTGTGTTATGTTACAGGACTTTTGAAAAGTTGTCATTGTTGTAATGCAGGAAACCAGGCAGCCAATTTACATACAGCAAGCTCCCACAAGCAAAAATGTCATTAGGATTGAATAATTTGATTTTGCAATATTGATTGAAGGAGAAGTTTTGAAGTGTCCTAATGAATGCAAGGCAAAAAGTTTGAACAAAATGTGTCTTTTTTTCAGCAGTAGCCCTTTTCCTAGCTCCTCCTCAACATAGTGACCCTTTTTTTTCCACTCACTGGTCAGATAGATAGGTCCTTGGCATTAACACCTCATCTCAAAGACAGTACCTCTGGCAGAGCAGCACTCCCTCAGTGCCTTGCTTTTTGCGTTCAAGATCTGAAGCAGGGCTTCAGTCTAGAATGTTGTGAATCAAAGATTAGAGGGCAACCAACTAAGCCACAGCTGATAACAAGGCAGGGTTAGGAGAGCAGTGCAAGAAGGGAAGAAATTAGTGAGGGAGACACAGGGGTTGTGGTAGGTGGGTGTTTGTGCTGGAGGGAGTTCTGTAGTGTGTCTGGTTGTATTTGGGAAAGAAATGGCACTCCATCTGAGGACACAATGAGTTTGGAACAAAAAGTGAGCTATCTGCTGCAAACAAAGAGCTGGTGAGAGAAACACATTTCCAGGACCCAGTGTAATACTTGCGCCTCCAAACAGCAGTCACAGTCACCCCTACATCTGTTGAAATCTGAGATGTAGTTTGTGAGGCAGATGGTGGGACCTGACACTGTGAACCAAGCTCAGCGTAGTCTATTCTGTCTTCCCTCCTTGTCTCCAAGCCTCTCCACCTGGCAGTGTGGGAACTGGTATCACACATTCTGCTATAAACTCTCCTGCCTGTTTTCCCATCGTGGTCCTACGTCCCCTGCTGGTTTTTGGTCCCCTGATTGTTATGGGAGTGGAGTAGCTAGAAGTTCAATTGTGAGAATGGTTTAATGAGATAAAGTCAGAATAAGTTTATTAATTACGTTTTTGGCTAAAGTATAGCATTAAATATGAGCCGTGATTTACAGTCTATCACAGATTATATATTTCCTGTATCATTCTGACCAGGAAACACAGGACGACTTATTTTCTTATTAAAAACTGAAAGAACTATGGATGCTATATAAGTCAGAAACAAAAACAGAACTTGTTGGAAAAGCCAAACAGGTTTGGCAGCATCTGTGAAGAGAAATCAGTTAATGTTTCAGGTCCGGTCACCAAAACTCTGATTTCTCCCCTGTGTGAACATGATCAGGAGGGTCTGTTTTATCCTGGCTCTTATTCAGTTCATTCTTTAATTTCCCTAATTGTATTCTGTTCCATTGTTGAGCATGTTTCCCTTGACCAACTAAGAATAGGTCAGTTAGCTAATGTGAACCCTTGCAAATAATTATAAAATATCCTTCCTATTTACCACTGCATCTCAAGAGTTTTATGACTCATGGGCATCCTATCTCATAGAAATAGTTTGCATTCTGATTAGCAACTTAATAATCTTACTCCACTGTAGCTATGAACTCACGATGGGCATTTCTGGCCTCCAGTAACCTACCTGAGTGCCTAAACCTCTTGTATGAACTCAGCCAGTGAGCATCAGCAGTCCGTTCAGCTATGAAAGGCATCACACTCCAATATCTGTACAAGTGGTTTCCAGTCCAAGTTGTCAGCACCAACATTATTTTGTTAAATTTACTTTTCTTGCGGGTGTGGGAGTTACTGATTGGGTTGTCATTTAGTGCCCAACCCTAATAGCATTTGAGAAAGTGGTGGCGAGCTGCCTTCATGAACCACTGCAGTTTATGTGCGTAGATATGCTCACGTAGGAGGGAGTTACAGAATTTGACTTGGTGAAGGAATGTGCGATTATGAATTGTTTGCTGAAGGTAAGGAAGATGTATTTATGATTGAGTGAACACATAGTCCCCAACAAGGCTAGCTATTCGGCAACACTCCGACATGACAGATTTCATTTCAAAAATATTCATTTGCCTGTTTTCCTAGGGATATCCCGAGACTGTGAAAGGCACTATATAAATGCAAGTCATTCTTTTCTTTCATTTGTTTCATGTGCACAATGAATTTGGCCGAGAGACCTCTAAAAGAAGAAGAAATTACATTTCTGTAGCACCTTGCACATCCTCAATGGATTCTACAGTGCTTTACAGCCAATGACAAACTTTTCAAAGTGGGTCACACTTATGATGCTAGAAATACAGCAGCCAGTTTGTACACAGTAGGTTCTAGCAGATACTGATGTGGTGTTTGGTCATTGGTCTGATTTAGTAATGTTGCTTGAGGGATTAAGCATTGCTGAGGAATCCAATGGATTCTCCAATGCTAAAATAGTGCCAAAGTGTCTAGTATGAAGGCAGTTTAGAGACAGGAAGACAGTTGCAGAGATACAGTATGGGTTCAAAGAGCTGTCCAGTGTCCAACTAGACTTTTGGCTCATTATTCTAATTGCTTAATACTTGTGAGATATCTTTTTTAACCTCATTCATGGGATGTGGGTGTCATTGTCTGGTCCAGCACTCATAACTTTCCCTTGTTGCCCTTAAGAAGGTGGTGATGAGTTGCCTTCTTGAAACTTTAGTTCATTTTGTGTGGGTAGACCCACAGTGTCTTGGGGATGGAGGTCCAGTAATTTGAAACAGCAGTAGTGAAGGACAGCGATATATTTCCAAGTCAGAATGGTGAGTGGCTTGGAGCAGAGCTCACACAGGGTGTTGTTCCCATTTATCTGCTGCCCTTGTCCTTAGATTCGGAAGTGGCCATTGATTTAGGAGGTGCTGCCCAAGAATCTTTGGCAAATTTCTACAGTGTGCCTTGTAGATGGTACACACTGCTGCTACTGAGCAACAGTGATGGATGGAATGGATGCTCGTGGATGGGGTGCCAATAAATGGGACTGCTTCAACCTGGACGGTGCCAAGTATCTTGAGTATTGTTGGAGCTACACTCATCCAGGCAAGTATTGAGTGTTCCATCTAAAATAACACCATAGAGACCAGTATTCCATTACCAAGTCACCTTTTCTTTGCATGTGCCTAGGACTTGACACCAGTCCAGCTTCCTCAGAGCCAGTTCTCAGTGACCAGATCCCCTGACACTCCTGTTTATATCTGTGAGCTAGAGCTCCCTGATTGGAGTGGATCAATAGCACCAATCAGGGAATTTGTATTCTATGAGATCCACCTGGCTGACCTCATTATAATCACTACATTCCCTCCCACTCTTAAGTCCGGGGATGAAGGCCAGTTCTTTCTCTTGTAGCCCCTCCTGGAATGTTTTTGCACTGGATCTGGTTCCTCCGCATCAGCGTCAAATGTGGGCGGTGTGTACCAGACCATAGCCTGACTCTTGTGCCTGGAACATCTTGGAAAAAATTCATCCTCTTCTTCAGGCAGTAAAGCCATCCACAGTGTCTATCTCAGACTCTGAGTTTTCTCGATGTCAGATGGAGGCGGGGAATGCATGGATTCCAACAGCCTTTCCAGCTGCTCTAAGGGGCCGGGTATGTTTTGCTGCTGCCCATTTTGTGAGCCTGCAGCTTTCATGTGGTCCACATGTTTGTTCAGGACCGCCTGACTTACCCGGACTTTGTGTGTCACGGATTCTGACCTCATGTCGACCGTGTCTGTTACCCACACAGGGCCATTTCTGTGGTTTTGTCCTCTGAAGTAAACTCTTGCTCTCACTCAGAGGAGTCTTGTGCCCACCATTGCCATTCCTGTTGCCGTTTCATCACACCTTCAGGTCCGGGAAGATCACATTTAACCTGGTGCAGAGTCTTCTCCCCATTAATAACTCTGCGAGAGCTATCCCTTTAGTTGCATGAGGGGTGGTCCAATAATCAAATAGGAACCAGGACAGTTTGGTATCATCTAAGGTGTTGGCACATTACGATCCCAAGTGAGATCTAGTGCTGACATGCGATACCCGAACACACAATAGCGTATGCTTCCCAGACTCAAGATGGTGCAGAGTGTGAATATGCCCAGATAGGGAAGGTCATCTTTGATGTGAGAAAGTTCCACAAATACCTTTACAGACATAAATTTGTTACGGTAACAGACCACAAACCCCTGCTAGGGCTACTCAAAGAGGACCAGGTCATGCCACCCATAGCTTCACGTCGAATTCTGAGGTGGGCTGTCATTCTAAGTGTGTACAATTACAATTTGGAACACCGTCTGGGAGGCCAAGTAGCAAATGCGGATGCCTTGAGCCACCTTGTGATGTATCTGGATTTCCCGAAGGCATTTGACAAGATGCCCCACAAAAGGCTGCTGCATAAGATAAAGGCGCACAGCGTTAGGGGTAAAGTATTAGCAGGGATAGAAGATTGGTTAACTAACAGAAAGCAAAGAGTGAGGATAAATGGGTGTTTTTCTGGTTGGAGATCAGTGGTTAATGGTGTGCCTCAGAGATCAATGTTGGGACTGCAATTGTATAAAATTTAAGTTGATGACTTAGATTTGGGAACCAAGTGTAGTATGTCAAAGTTCACAGATGACAGTAAAGCAAGTAGAGCAAAGTGTGCAGAGGACACTGTAAGTCTGTAGAGGGATATGGATAGGTTAAATGAGTGTGCAAGGGTCTGGTAGATGGAGTACAATGTTAGTAAATGTGAGGTCATCCATTTTGGTAGGAATATAGCTAAATGGACTGTTGGTTAAATGGTGAAAAATTGCAGCATGCTGCTGTGCAGAGGGGCCTGGGTATACTTGTGCATGAAACATAAAAAGTTGGTTTGCAGGTACAGCAAGTAATTAAGAAGGCAAATGGAATTTTGTCCTTGCTCGAGGGGATGGAGTTTAAAAACAGGAGGTTATGCTGCAGCTGTATAGGGTGGTGGTGAGTCTACACCTGGAGTGCTGTGTATAGTTTTGGTCTCCTTCCATGAGAAAGGATGTATTAGCACTGCAGGGGATGCAGGGGAGGCTCACTAGGTTGATTCCGGAGTTGAGAGGATTGGCTTATGAGGAGAGATTGAGTAGACTGGCACTATACTCATTGGAACTTAGAAGAATGGGGGTATCTTAAAGAAACATATAAAATCATGAAGGCAATAGATGAGGTAAAATCAGGGAAGTTGTTTCCACTGGTGGGTGAAACTAGAACTATGGGGTATAGCCTCAAAATAAGGGGAAGCAGATTTAGGACAGAGTTGAGGAGAAATTTCTTCACCCAAAGGGTGTGAATCTGTGGAATTCCCTGCCCAGTGAAGTAGTTGAGGCTACCTCATTGGAATGTTTTTAAGATAGATAGATCCTTGAACAGTAAAGAAATTGAGGGTTATGGTGAAGGGGCAGGTAAGTTGAGCTAAATCCACAAAAAAGATAAGCCATAATCTTAGTGAATGCCAAAGAAGGCTCAGTGGGCCAGATGGCCTACTCCTGCTCCTGTTTCTTATGTTCTCCCGCTGGCAGACGCATCATCGGTGCCACTACTAGAAGGGTCCGTTCTGGTTTTAAACTTTCTGGACATCCTTTTGTTCACAAAAAAGATCCCATCCTGGTAGTGGTGATAGGGAATCTTTCTGGACCTGTCGAGACCAGATCACCACAAAGGATGGCTTTCTATTATGGGGAGTAAGAGTGATTGTCCAAAGCAAAGGTCACCACCAGATACTGGCTGATCTCCACCAGAGTCATCTGGGGTTTCCAAAATGAGGATGTTGGCGAGAAGTTATGTTTGATAGCTGGGACTGGATGCAGACATATCCGCATTGATGGGGCAGTGTCCAGAGTGCCAACAAGGACAAAAGTTACCACCAGCAGCTATCCCACATTCATGGGAATGGCCCAGTAAACCCTGGACTCAGTTACACATTGACTATGCTGGCCCTTTCTTGGGGTCAATGTTTATGTCATCATGGACACCTACTCAAAATGGCCGGACATGCATAGAATTCATTCATCAAACACTGAGATGGCAATAGAAAAGGTGCAAGTGTCTTTTGCACACACAGGCTTCCAGAAGTGTTGGTCACAGACAATGGGCCATCAACTACCAGCAGGGAATTCAAGTATTTCCTAAAGTCAAGTGGCATTTGACATATAAGGACATCTCCATACCATTCATTGTCTAATGGTCTGGCGGAAAGAGCACTCTGAACTTTAACGAAGCAGCCTACAGCTTTTCTTCACTTCCCTTAAAAGCTATGCCTTAGCTCTGAGACCATTTCCAAGGCTGTCCTTTTTTCAATAACAGATGTAAAGTGGCCAAGATGGAGGCCAGGTTGTGTATGAGCTTTACATAATAATTCACCAGCCCAAGAAAGACCTAAACTTCGGTATCAACATGGGAGCTGGGGCACCTTTGCTTGCCCTCATTTAATCTTCCAACATGTGTAACCTATCTTGTTGACTCTGTAGCGCAAATAAGTGACTAGGGATGCCTGGAACATACATATTTCCCTTCTAAGGTGTACAACCACTAGGAGAGATAAAAGGTACTGCAGATGCTGGAGAATCCGAGATAACAAGCATGGGGCTGGATGAACACAGCAGGTCAAGCAGCATCATAGGAGCAGGAAAACTTGACGTTTCGGGCCTAAACCCAGAAACGTCTAAGGACTATATTCAAGTTCTCCAAGTGCTCCTTTATTGGTCTTCCCTGTTAATAGCACGTCATCTGCATAAACAGTGACCTGGGGTAAGTCTTGTAAAATGTTCTCCATTGTCCGCTGAAAAATTACACGGGCTGACAATACCCCAAAGGCAGTGTCATACATTGGTACAAACCCTAATGGGTATAATTGTAGCAAACTTCTCGGAATCCTCATCTAACTGCAGTTGCATGTACGCATGGCTCATGTCCAGCTTCGTGAAGGACATTCCCCCTGCCAGCGCCAGCTTTGCGTATAAGTTCTGTATGTGGGGGATTAGGTTTTTATCCAGCTGTGAAAAGCGGTTTACCGTTTGTTTAGAATCCTACAAGGTAAACTGACCCATCGGGTTTCACAATTGATACAACCGGTATTGCCCATTCCACAAACTGCGCTGGTTTGATGATTCCTTCACTTTCCAGTCTCCTGATTTCTGCCTCTACTTTTGCCCGTAAGGCAAAGGGCACTGGGCAGGCCTTGTAGAATTGCGGAATTGCTTTCTGGTCAATATGAAAGGTGACCTTGGCTCCTTTGATAGTCCCTAGACCTTCCTGAAAAACCTCTATTTAATTAGGACATCAATCATGCAGCCAATTCTTTTTTCTGTTCATTTCTGGGATGTGGGCATCGCTGGCTGCCAGGATTTCTTGCCCATCCCTAGTTGCCCTTGAGAAGGTGGTACCGCTGCAGTCCTCCTGCTGTGGGTTGACCCACAATGCTATTAAGGTGGGAATTCCAGGATTTTGACCCAGTGACAGTGAAGGAATGGCGATATATTTCCAAGTCAGGATGGTGAGTGACTTGGAGGGGCACTTGGAGGTGCTGGTGTTCCCATATGTCGGATGCCCCTGTCCTTCTAGATGGAAGTGGTCATGGGTTTGGAAGGTGCTATCTGAGGATCTTTGGTGAATTTCTGCAGTGCATCTTGTAGGTAGTACACACTGCTGGTACTGAGCATCGGTGATGGACGGAGTGAAGGTATGATTCTGTGAGTATGACTATGTCAGGCTGTTGCTTAACTAGTCCGTGAGACAGCTCTCCCAACTTTGGCACTAACTCCCAAATGTTGGGAGGAGGACTTTGCAGGGTCGACAGGGCTGTTTCTGCCGTTATCTTTTCTGGTGCCTGGGTCGGTACCAGTGATCCATCCAGTTTCATTTCTTTGAGACTTTGTCTCAACTGAGTCTCAACGATTGGTATAACTGAATGGCTTGCTAGGCCATTTCAGAGGGCAGTTGAGAGCCAATTCCTAATCGAGAAATGTTAAAACAATCAAGGTGAATCTTTCTCAAAGAATTTTGCCGATCAGATTTGGGACCAAGCCTTTCACTACAATCAGTGGTAACTGAACCAGCTGCTTCTCATAGGAGATCAGAATCAAAGTTGTAGCCTTAATCTGTAAAGGCTCCCCGGTAAAGTTTCTCAGTCTAGCCAAGGTCTTACACAAAAGTAAGAGATGGAGTTCAGAGTGAATTTTGTTAAAGATACAATCACAATGGTATCAATCTCCATTAGAACCAGGTGACCATTTAACCAGACATTTATTTTGATTGGTTCTGATTTGGAAGTTGCTAAACGATTTAACTGTTCCAAACCTGATGTAGGTGGACTTTCTAGGGCGTGCACTGTCCAGGATACCAGCCTATAAGCTTTCTTACGCAGTTCAGGCCTTGTGGGACTCTTGCTGTCTTGAGTCTGCATAACAGCAGCAACCACAGTGGCCTGCTGGCCCGGATCCTGAAGAAAATTTTAACTGGTTGGCAGAGGCTTGGCTTTGTTTTGGAGTTTTGCTGAGGGCTGACCTCGAGTACCTCTGTTCAGTATATGTCCTGGGTGAAGGTATGCAATGGCCTTCACTCAAGTGTGGTTTCTCCAAGCTCAGTTGGCCTGGCAAGGATGTCCATTTCCATTGAAACACCTTGTCACTCAAGTATTCCACTTGGTGCATTTTCCAATGACAAAGCCAGTTGTAGAGCCTGTTTGAAGTGCAGTTGGGATTCAGCTGGTAGGCACTGTCACATGGTCATATCATTAATTCCATATAGCTAACTGTCTCTCAGCATCTCATTAAAGGTTAAACCAAAGCTGTATTCCTCTGTCAGTCATTTTAATTCTGTCAAAAAGCCCGACATGGATTCCTTGGTTCTTTAACTGTTGAATAAAGCCAACAGCGTCTCAGAATTAGAGGAGCCTTGGAGTCATAATATTCCTTAACTAAATCTGTCAACTCTTGAAAGGTTTTAGTATCTGGGTGCCTCTGGAAAGGTAGGCTCCTAATAACCGAAAAAGCTCCAGGCCCGCTAGCTGTCAGGAGAATTACTCGTTGCTTTTCATCTGCCCCAATGTCATTTGCCTGGAAAAAAAATGGATTCTTTCCACATACTGGGCTCAGTCTTCCACGGCAGGACCAAACAAATCAAGCTTCCCACATAACGGCAAGATGCCAGAAATGCTTACCCCAAATCAAAGATGACTGATGCGAGTGAATTTCTTCAGGACCTTATCTTTTTCTCTCATTGCCACTGAAATAACTCTACAGAGGCTGGTATCCTGTCACCAAGTCACCCTTTATTTACACGTGCATAGTACTGAACATTGGTCTGGCTTCCTCAGAGCCAGCTCTCAGAACCTCAGACACTCCTCTTCATATCTGTCAGCCAGCACTTCCTGATTGGACCAGATTAACAGCCCCAATCAGGGAACTTTTATTCTATGACATTCACTTGGCTGACCTTGTCACAATCACTGCACCATCATGCTCCTGATTTGTGCCTTGTAGATGGTGGACTGGCTTTCAGGAGTCAGGGAGTAACTGATTACAGAATTCTTAGCCTCTGACCTGCTCTTGTAGCCACCGTATTGATATTGCTGGTCCAGCTCAATTTCTGATCAATGGTAACTCCCAAGGATGTTGATGGTATTCAGTGACGGATTCAGTGATGGTGATACCATTGAATTTCAAGGAGATATTTGGGACAATTCTCTTGCAATATGCTACTTCAGGTTGGAACAATAACTTCAGAGACAAGCTATTCCATCTGTCCAGCACCTCCTGCTGTAAAATCATTGTTACCTGCAGATGCTCTAAATTAACACTTCTGACAGCAAAACACACATCCCACTGCAAAATTTTGGGAGCCCCTACTCCTGTTAATTGTTCCATATATATTTAATTTAAATTGTGCCATCCTGTTGTCATGAGCAACAAGGTGGGTGCTGAGCTGAAATGTTGAAGGGGCTCATTATCATCTTCCTTTGGCGGTGTTTGTGCTTTAAATGCAGCATCAGAGAGATAAAGATTAGTGTCAGGCGGGGAGAAGTCAAATCCATTTGAAAGTACTGTGTTTTGTAGCCATCCGTTTCCCTGGATACTGCGACAATTGGAGCTTGGAGTGGGCCCAGCACCTGCCTAAATCTAACTTCCGATTATGGCTATAAGCCTGCCAAACCCCTGTTCTCTGCTCAGTCTCAGTACAGCCTCTCCCTCTCCCAGAATCTTGGGTAATATCTGACTCAGATGTCACAGAATGCAAACTGAATCAAAGGGGTGTACAGCTTTGGCCCCCAGTATTGTATCTTCCAGTCTGTTTCCATTTAGACAGGCTGATGTAAAGAAAATGGAGTCAGTTTATACCCTGTAAGTGCACACAGTCGCATATATCTGCCACTGCCATTGCACACCTGTGTATATATGTCCATTTACTGAATGTGTCTCTCTCTCAATACCTGCTTTTCTAAATTAATGGTGAGGGTGATGGAAGCAGAATAATTTCAGAAGAAAATTGCATGGGCCAATTGAGTAAATTAACCTATAGGGCCTATTGGAATAGAGCAGAAGAATGGGTCTACTTGGAATGCTTTACAAAGTGCTGACATGAACTTGATGGACTGAATACTCTCCATTTGTGCCATGATGAATCTGAACTTAAAATGATTCTCACCGCTGCCACCACTAATACCAGGCCATACCCTTCAGTAGCCGATTTTAAAAATTATTTCTTGTGTTGTGGTCATTGCTGACAAGACCTGCATTTGTTGCCCATTCCTAATTGCCCTGGAGAAGGTAATGGTGAGCTGTCACAGTCCAAGTGATATGGTTACGCCCATAGTGCTGACACAGAGGGACTTCCAGGATTTTGGCCCAGTAACAGTGAAGGAACCAGCAATATTGTTTAAGTTGGGATGATAAGTGACTTGGAGGGTAACCTGCAGCTGGTGGTGTTACCCATGCATCTGCTGCCCTTGCCCTTCTAGATGGCAGAGGTCACAGGTTTGGAAGGAGCCATCTAAGAAGTCTTGGTTAGGTGCTGCAGTGCAGAAGGTACACACTGCAACCACTGTGCATTGGTGTGAATGATTAAAGGATATGGGATGGGGTGCCAATCAAGAGGACACTTTGTACTTACTCCCACCCATACCAGTTTACATTCATTACTGCTGCCCTTTATCTGCCAATACTCACCCAGACCTGTTTATAATGTCTTTACCCGCCAATCCTTAACTCTAATGTTGTGTAGGTTCTGAGTTTACAAGGATAGAATCAAACTTTGTCATCGTTCATGTGGACAAAGTGGGAAATGTCTGGAATCCTAATAGTAACAATTTATTTAAGGAGCCTGAAGGACTTTGGCCAAATGAGTGAAACTGGTGTTAGTTTATGAGATTATCTGAACCCACTGACTGAGTGATTGCTTTATCCACACTCTCATCTGGGTACTTTCTGTAATGCTGATGGGATTGAAGCTGCAATAATCATGACTTTAAAAAATAGCACGGCTGACCTTGCATAGACTGAATACAGCGAGAGACTATTGTAGTCAGGCCTGCATACAGCACTCACACTATTCACTGAGGTAGAATAGATGGGTGTCAGTCAGCACAATGTAATCTCACTGAGAATTTCATGAACCGTAGGAGTGAACCCTGAGCTCTTTATTATCTCTTCCCAACATACGGATATATTCTCCCCTCCCCCAGCCACGCATCCAGTGTCATTCTTTACACCCTGCTCTGGCTACATTAGATGGAGGAGGGAGCAGGCGGCTTTGATGAAGCAGCAAAGAAACTACCAAAGGAGCGTTTGTAAGTGGGCAGGATTTGGCAAGTGAAATTTGACGTAGGGCGTTGGAAGAGAAAAATAATGACAGGGAAACTGTTGTAGGCTTACCAACCTCCAGCTGCCCCACCCAGTCAAATAGCTTCTTTCCCCCCATTTCCAATACTTAGAATACTTCATTGGTTAATTATAAAGGCATTGTCTTTAAATAACTACAACATGCCAGTGATTATATGCTGGGTGTTGCTCATTTCCATGAGTTGTTTCTTAAATTCCTGTAGACTCCCACAACAATTCGGGGGTTGGGGGAGGGCCATTGACAACCGTTGGGCTTATGAGATGGTAGAGGATCAGACTGAAAGCTACCCGAGAGATGATAGCAGACCCGACTTTGTGTCTTGGGATGTTTTGCTAAGATAAAAGGGGCAATGAAGTGGATGTTATTGGGCAAACTATAGTTCATCCATGCTTTACTGTATCTAACTTGACAACAGCTGGCCTCCCTCCTTTCGTAAAATTTCAGCTCTTCAAAAATTTTGGCTACTTGTATTCTAAATTTCATCAAGTCCCACTCAATTGTTGATCTTCTGCTCATTTCCTTGATTGACCTTCTATCTGGAAACATCTGGATATCTTAAATTTCTCATTCATGGGTTCAGATCTCTTCATAGTTTTACTCCATTTTACCTCTATAACCTCCGTAAGCTCTACAACTCACCCAGATCTCTGCATTCCTCCAGTTCTGGCCTCTTGTGCATTGCTGAACTCCTTCATGCACCTTTCCCTGTTGTAATTTCAGCCATTTTTAAACTTTTCATTCTTTTACAATAAGTGGCCAAAATTTTTGCCAATCCCTAATTGCCCTTGAGAAGATGTCGTTCAGAACCATTGCAGTCCTTGGGGCGCAGGGACTTCGAACAGTGATGTTGGTGGAGTGAGCGCCAGCATTTTGACCCCAGTTAGGAACAAAAACAGAAGTTGCTGGAACATCTCAGAAGGTCTGGCAGCATCTGTGAAGAAAAATCAGAGTTAACATTTCGGGTCCGGTGACCCATTCTCAGAACTGACCCTAGTTAGGATTTGAACACTAGAATTCCATTTCTAAACCTCGCCAGCTCTTTCCTCCTTTAACACAACCTTAAAACCTCCTTCTTCAAACCATGTTTTTGGTGACTTGTGCAAGTGTCCTCCTCCTTTTCGCTGGTGTCAATTATTTTTCGGCGTTGCACTACTCAGGAAAGCACCGCTAGGTATTTCAATGTCAAAGGTGCCATGTACTTGCATGCTGCTATTGTTGAGAAAACTGGGAGAGCAGAATTCTTAAGTTTTGCATCTGTGAAGTATAGCATTGGCTGCACTCTTGAAAGTACATCACTCTCTGGTGCATTGTTCTAGGTCCTAGACTCAATTCAGAATAAATTGAGAAATCTGAACTTCTGAAGATGGGCTTTCAATAAAGTGAGCTGTTAGCTGTCAAAATTGAGCTGGCACTGCTGTTTAGCTGCCTGATTTAGTGCCTTTAATAGTTCCAATTGTTACTTCTTATCAACAATCAAACCACAGAACTACAAAATGCAAAGTTGCTATGTGGAAGCTTGAGTTCGAACACAGCCAGAATGATTCTTGCTAATCAGTGAGTTGCTGACATTGGAAGGATGGACAGGGAGGGGATTGTATGCTGGAGCGGGGAGGGGTTAAAAGAGTTGCAACCAGTCACCAATTTGCCTCAGTGGACATTGGTTCCATTGTGAACTTAGTGGTTTAACTGACACGTGTCCTAAACTCTGCAGATTTTCCAATCAAACAGCAACCAGTTGTATTTATATCTAGTACTCCTCCAATTCATCCGCTCCTGCCACCACTAACACTCAGTAACAGCAATGTGTACTATCTACAAGACGCACTGGAGAAGCTCACCAAGGGTCCTTAAAGCGAACTTACATCTAGAAGGACAAGAACAGCAGACACATGGGAACATCACCACCTCCAAGTTCCCCTCTGAGCCACTCACCATCTGATTTGGAAATATATCACCGTTCCTTCAGTATCGCTGGGTCAAAATCCTGGAATTCTCTCCCTAATAGCATTGTGGGACTACCTACAGCAGTGGTTCGAGAAGGCATCTCACCATCACGTTCTCCAGGGCAACCAGGGATGGGCAATAAATGCTGGTCCAACTGGCGATGCCCATGGACTATGAGCGAACAAAACAAAATTCCAGCCTTTTATTCATCTCCAGTTTTTAGCACATCTTCATCAGTAGTCATGCCTCAGTTGATATGGGTCCTAAGCTCTGGAAGTGTGGAAGGACCCAGAATGAGAGGGCATAGATTTAAAGCAGTTAGTAAAAGGAGCAAAACTCCTATGTGGAGAACCATTTTCAGACAATGGTTTGGGTCTGGAATGAACAACCTGAGGGTATGGTTCAATTGAGGTATTCTAGAGGGAATTAAATTGTTCCTTTGCAAATAACTATGTGCAGGATTACAGAAAGAAGGCAGGAGAATGGCACCAGGTGAGATGTCATTTGGAGAGCTGATGCACACTCAAGGGGCCGAAAGACCTCCTTCTGGGCTGTAATGTTTCTGAAAGCCTGCGATCTGTCTCCCAATAAAGTCCAGATTCCTACAATCCTTTGTGTGGCAGAAGTGCTTCCTGATTTCACTCACTGTATTCCTAACTTTAAGACTATTCCCCCTTTTCCAATTCCTCCAACAGAGTTTTAATGCACTGAAATACTTCCATGAGATGAGGCTTCAGATTGTCGCAGGTAACTCACTGTGTGCTAATGAACAGCCTTTCTTACCTTCGAAACTGCACTTCACAAGAACTCTATGGACGTAAAATATTTTTCAGTGTCCTGAGAATGTATTGAGTATTTGGTGAATCCGCAACTGGAGACTGTCTATGGAGAATTGTTACCGAAAGAATGACGGGAAGAGTCAAGGGGAATATTTTTTACACAGCAGTTAGCAGGACATGATGGAACAACGGGAATTGTGATGGAAGCTGAACTAATAATAGTTTTTAAAATGGAAGTGACTAAACACTTTCAGACACTTTGGAATTGCAAAGTTGTTGTTGGCCACAAAGTGTAACAAAACTGATTTTGTTGAAGCCCTCCTGCCTGTTAAGTCTGTGACAGCTGTTTAGATGCAATATGTTATTGATGTAATATGTTATGTAATATATAAGATGTAATATATTATTACTTGGATGGTAAAAAGTTGCAGCATGCTGCTATGCAGAGGGACCTGGGTGTCCTTGTGCATGAATCACAGAAGGTTGGTCTGCAGGTACAACAAGTAATTAGGAAGGCAAATGGAAGTTTGTCCTTCATTGCTAAAGGGATTGAGTTTAAAAGCAGAGAAGTTATGTTGCAGCTGTACAAGGTGCTGGTGAGGCCACACCTGGAGTACTGTGAGCAGTTTTGGTCTCCTTATTTGAGAAAGGATGTACTGGCACTGGAGGGGGTGCAGAGGAGGTTCACTAGGTTGATTCCGGAGTTGAGGGGGTTGGCTTATGAGGAGAGACTGAGTAGATTGGAATTATGTTCATTGGAATTCAGAAGATTGAGGGGGGATCTTATAGAAACATATAAAATTATGAAGGGAATAGATAAGATAGAAGTAGAGAGGATGTTTCCACTGGCGGGTGAAGCTAGGACAAGAGGGCATAGCCTCAAGATTAGAGGGAGCAGATTTAGGACTGAATTGAGAAGGAACTTCTTCACCCAGAGGGTTGTTAATCTGTGGAATTTCTTGCCCAGTGAAGTAGTTGACGCTACTTCAGTAAACGTTTTTAAAGCTAAGGTAGACTTTTTTTGAACAATAAAGGAATTAAGGGATACGGTAAGAGCGTGGGTAAGTGGATCTGAGTCCACAAAAAGATCAGCCATGATCTTATTGAACTGCGGAGCAGGCTCGAAGGGCTGGATGGCCTACTCCTGCTCCTAGTTCATATGTTCTTATGTAAATTGTGAAGACTGTAATGTTTATCTTTTTAACTTTATTTCTTATTTTTCTAATCTATACGATGCATAATTGTAAGGTAACGTCACTTTTTTTCTTTATTTCTCTTATTTTGTATCTAAGATTTGTACCTAAGTGCTTTGTATCCAAGATGATGCCGTGTGGGAAGATATTGTAAACTTTTCACCGTACACGTGACAATAAACCTAATTCTAAATTGTTTAATAAATTAGTACACGGGGATAACTTATAATTTTATTGAATCAAGGTAACCACTAATCACTCTGAATATACTATAAACCAGCAATTATATTCTGTTTTCAGCGGGTACTTTTCCTGACTGACCTATTTTAAGATCAGTTTAGGGTTTGAGTGCAAGGTTTTACAGCCAATTAAGGCTTTTTTTGTAATGTAGTCACTGTTGTTACATTGGAAACAGGGTAACTGGTTCACTAACAGCAAACTCCCACATACAACAAGCAGGCAATGACCAGAAAGCCTGTTTTTATGATACTGTCGTGAGCATGGAGTGTATTATTTCGTAAAACATGGAGCACACAACTCCCCTTGTCTTTGAAATAGTGGGTGTAGGATTTTTTTAAATGAGAGAGCAGATGAGGCTGAGTTTAATGTCTCACCTGAAAGACAGCGTTCCCAATAGTGCAGCATTCCTTCACTGTTGCATTGGAGAATTTACAAGACCATAAGGTGTAGGAGCAGATGTAGGTTATTCACTCCATCGAGACTGCCCTGCCATTTAATGTAATCTAATAATCTTTAACTCCACTTTCCTACTCTCTCCCCATCACCCTTGATACCCAGCTCTGAAGAACAGTCACTGGACTCGAAACATTAACTCTGTTTTCTCCCCACACATGCAGCCAGATCTGCTGAGTTTCTTTAGAAATTTCTGTTTTGGTTTCAGATTTCCAGCATCCCCACTGTTTTTGTTTCATTTTACCCTTGATTCCTTTACTGGTGAAAAATCTGCCTATCTCAGCCTTGAATGTATTAAACAACCCAGCCTTGATAGCCCTTTGTGGTAAAGAATTCTGCAGATTCACAAACCTCTGAGAGAGGAAACTCCTCCTCATCTCTGTTGTAAATAGGTGACGCCTTACACTGTGATGATGCCCTCTGGAACTAGATTCTCCCTCAAGAGGAAACAACTTCTTTCCATCTACCCTGTCCAGTCCCCTAGTATTCTTACGTATTTCAATAAGGTCCCCTCTCATTCTTCTAAACTGCAACGAGTACAACCCCTCACCCCCCATTCAACTTCTCCGCATAAGAAAATCCCTTCATAAATTGACCTCATCAGTCTAACTATTTATACAAAAGTTTCTAGAGTGGGTCTCGACCTTACAACCTTCTGATTCCAGTGATACCCACTGAATGATGCCTGACACCAATTCGACCATCAATCAAACCAAAGTTCATGTCCTTACCCCATTTACGATTTGCAAGAATTTATTCTGGCTGTGAATAAACATGAGGATTTACTGCTTCTTACCACCACTGCAGCATTAATACTTCCTGCCCTGTGACCTGCAAACATTGAACTTTACCGTTTGTGGTTAGAATTGCAGTAAAATTGATTCCAACCCATTTAATAATGATAACCTGTCTTGCATTTTGATTAATGGTGTAGAGACGTGGAAAATAGTTGCAGGAGTGGGTCATTTGGCCCCTTTGAGCCTGTTCCGCCATTCAATATGCTTATGGTTGATCATCCAACTCAGTTCCATATTCTCACTTTTGCCCCTGTGCCCTTTGATCCTTTTAACCCTAAGAACGATATCTGTCTGTCTGTCTATCCATCTTTTTGAAAACATTGAAAACATTAATGTTTTGGCCTTGACTGTTTTCTCTGGCAGAGAATTCCACAGGCTCATTGCTTTCTGGGTGAAGAAATTTCTCCTCATCTCAGTCCGAAATGGCCTATCCCATATTCTTAAACTGTGAACCCTGGTTCTGCATTCACAGGTCATTGGGAATATCCTTCGTGCATTTATCCTGTCTAGCCCTGTTAGAATTTTAAAGGTTTCTCTGAGATGCACCCCCAACCATTCTTTTAAACTCCAGTGAATATAATCTTAACCAACGCCATCTCACTTCATATGTCAGTCCTGCCATCCCAGGGATCAGTCTAGTAAACTTCTGCTGCCCTCCCTCTGTAGCCACAACATTCTTCCTCAGATAAGGAGACCAAAACTGCACACAATGCTCCAGGTGTAGTCTCACCAAAGCCCTGTCCAACTGCAGCAAGACATCCCTGCTCTTGTACTCAAATCCTCTCACTATGAAGGCCACCTTCACCAGCCGCACCTGAGTATATCTTTACTTTTTGCTTCATTGGTAATAGGCTGGTCAGACTGTAACAGCACCCAGTGAATTACACACAATGGATCTTTTCAGAGTGTTTAAAAATCATATCATAGTCGCGGTATAACTTGTAAGAAAATTTTGCATAGCATGATGGCTCATTGAATTTGTCTTGCTGAGCAATACACACTTGGTTCTGGATTTATTTCTGCAGTCCCTGCTCAGATGGGAGCTGAACTAGCAGATTGTGGGTTCAAGTTCCACGTCAGGGATTTGAACATAAAATGTAGCCTAACATTCCAGTGCATGATGGAGGGACTGCCTCACTGCTCCAGGTGATGTCTTTTGGATGAGACGGTAAACCAAGGCCTGTCTGTTCTCTCAGATTGCCATGAAACATCCCATGTCACGATTTTGAAGAAAGAGTATTATTTATTGGATTGATTTCTTCATCAACAAACACAGAAGAGCTGGTCATTTCACATTGTTATTTATGGGATCTTGCGGTGGATAAATTGGCTGCCACATTTCCTATGTTATAGTAATGACTACACTTCATTGGTTGTAAAACTTTGGGACATCTGGTGATTATGAAAGGCACTTTAATTTCTACATTGGCTTTCAGTCCAACAACATTGTGATCTTAAGATTCTCATTCCTGTGTTCAGATCATCCTTATAATATCCTGACAGCTTTGTGCTCCTCCAATTAAGGACCTTCACCAACTTTTACAGATGCACCATACAAAGCATTCTATCTGGGTGCATTATGGGCTGGTACAGCAACTGCTCTGCCCAGGACTGTAAGAAACTACAGAAAGTGGTGTGCACAGCCCAGACCATCCTGGAAGCCAACCTCCCATCCATGGACTTCATCTACATCAGAAAGACTGCCAACATCATCAAAGACCTCTCCCTGCCTGATAATACACTTTTACAACCTCTTCTGTTCAGGCAGAAGTTACAGAAGCTTGAACACATCTGGCAAACGTGCAAGACTAGCTTCTTCCCTGCTGTTATCAAACTGCTGAACGGACCACTCTAATTTCAAATCTAATGTTGATTTTGCTTTGTGCATCCCCTGTGCAGCCATAACTTTGCCTTGCTCGGTATAAACACCCTATAATCTGAATGACCTCGTTTGCTATGATGTGCCTGTACTACTCACAAAATGAAGCTTTTCACTGTACTTAGATACATGTGATAACAATAAATTGAATCAAATCAAAATCTGGCATCTTGTGTATCCCCAATTTTAACTGGCCAGCAAAGGGTGCCATGCCTTCATCTACCACATCTCCAAGTTCAAGTAGTCACTTGTTAAAGTTCTTCTCCTACCATGCAGTTAGCTCCTGTAAGATACTCCTTAAAACTTTTCTCTTTGTGCTGTTCCTCACCCACCCTAATATATTTCATGTACAAAGTGACATCATTGTTGGATAACTCCTGAAAAGTATCATGGTATGTCTTACCACATAAAGGCATGATATAAATGAAAATTGAAAACAAAAATTGTTCCATGGTTTATCGGATGATTTGTATATTTTTCTTTTGCAGAAAGGGTTTGGTTGCAAGCTACGTTTCAATGTGTGTTTTCTTGTGTAGTTAAAACTAGCCATAGATCATTGGCTTCTCTGCGCAGCTCCATGCTGACTTATGGATCAGGCAGGCAAATGATAATTACAGCGTGCAATGATTAATTGTTTCAGAGATCCAAACATTGAGCGATTTCTTCACCATATCTATTTATTCATAGAATAATTGAGGATGGAAAACTTCTGTAATCCCTGTAGGATGCTGTAAGAGAAGTTTTTTTTTTAAAAATCAAAAACACAAACATCAAGCAGGAGTTAGTTAGCCCCTTCTGCTTCTGATGAACAGGCCAGGTAAATGCAGGAAAAGGCCACTCTGCCCATCAAGGCTGTTCTGCTATTCAGTTAGAAGTCGGCTGATGTAATGTGCAAAGTCTTAACATCCTCGGTTTTGTAATCCTTGCCAAGCAAAAATCTATCAGGCTCAGTTGTGGAATTTTCAAATTATCCTCAGACTCAACAGATTATTTTTGGGGGAAAGGGTTTGTAAGTGTTCTTTTATTTTGTAGTTTGTGAACTGAAACAAGGTGGAATTTTCTTTCATTGCCATTCCCAATTTTGGCCAGGTCCTTGCCCTCAGGTTGATAATGGTGTTTACTGTCTGCCTGCCTCCGTATTAGCTCCAAAAATCTGGTGTTCAGAGGGGCAGTTTAGAGGTAGTTCTCCACCAGAAAGGATAGCTACTCACCTCACTCTGTCTAAACTGTTTATAAACTCAGAGAGAACATGTTAATGATTGTGGCTACACAATCTGGATGTATAAGATATCTGGGATTTTGGATTGTCGAGTTGTTCCTTTAAAAATTAACCCTTTGACCAAGGTCACACAATTCCATGTCAAACCTTGTTTGATAAAGCTCGTGGGGAAGTTTTAAAATTCATTCCTTGAACGTGATATTGCTGGCTAAAGTGAACATTATTGCCCTGATAGCACTTACGAGTCAATGCCTTTGATGCGAACCTAGAGTTACATGTAATAGTCACAGACCAGGTAAGGGTGGCAAACTTCCTTCCCTGAAGGACTTTTATAACAATAATCAATCATGGCCATCATTCGACTACCTTTTCCCACAAGGTTTTCATTGAAATCAAATTTCACCATCTACCGTGGTTGGATTCGATCTCCTATCCTCAGAAAGGTCACAGGACTCAATGTGTTAACCCTGCTATCTCTCTGCAGATGCTGCCAGACCCGCTGTGTTTCTCCAATCGCTGTCTGTTTTTGTTTCCAAAGAAAATTAGCCTGGTGTTCTGGACTACTAGTCCATTGACATTATCATTATCACTGCTTCCCCATGTTTGGAAAATTTGCAATGTGTTACAGGCACTATATAAATTCAGCTTGTTGCTGAATTAGAGGCCACCTTGATCACAGATTCCAGCACAATACATGTGACCCAATAAAAGCCAAGGGGCAGAGTTAGCAACATTCATTCTGTTGTTGCGTTGAATTCAGTTGTATTACAAATGGGTTTATAAGCAGAAATATTCTGCAATATTTTGAAATGACAACCACATTCCAAACCTTGAAAGGCTTCTGTCAGATAAGCAACTGACTTTGACATATATAAAAAGCAAAATACTGGAAACACTTGACAAATCCGACTGCACCTATGGGCAGAGAATCCACGTTGGGGACCTGTGAATTATGATATGTGAACACAGTTCTGATATATTTGGTTTTAAAAAGCTGCAAATAATTATTTTCAGGTTGGTTGGTTCACTGAGCTGGTTTCTTGTTTCGCAGACGTTTCGTTACTGTGCTGGGTAACATCCTCAGTGTAGCCTCCAATGAAGCATCGGTGTGTTTTCCCGCCTGGTTTTTAAACTCTGGAGTCCATTGAGCTGGATTGCCTCACTTCCGGTTTTCCTTCGTAGTGGACTGTATATGGGGTCGAGTTCTATGTGTTTATTAATAGCATGCTTTATGGAGTGCCAGGCTTCGAGGAATTCCCGTGCCTGTCTCTGCTTAGCTTGTCCCAGGATTTTGGTGTTGTCTCCTTGTCCATGTGGATTGAGATGAGTGAGTATTAGTCGTGTCTTTTTGTAGCCAGTTGGTGTTCGTGTACCTTTGCTGTTAGTTTCCTTCCTGTTTGTCCGATGTAGTGTTTCTCACAGTCTCTGCAGGGGATCTTATAGATGACATTGGTCCTGTCCATGGCGGGGAGTGGGTCTTTAGTTTGGGTGAGCAGTTGTCGTAGGGTTGATGCGGGCTTGTGTGCCACTCTGATGCCCAGCGGTCGTAGGAGTCTTGTGGTTAGTTCCGATGTGTTCCTGATGTAGGGTAGTGTGATGAGTGTGTTGGGGCATGTAGTATCTTCCTGATGTTGTTCGTGTAGGCATCTTCTGACTCAGTTTTTTGGATATCCATTATCCTTGAAAACCTGGAAGAGGTATTCTTCTTCCTCTTGGTGTAGTTCTGTGTTGCTGTAGTGTGTTGTTGCCCGTTTAAATAGTGTTCGCACTATTAAATAGCCAAGAGGAAGAAGAATACCTCTTCCAGGTTTTCAAGGATAATGGATATCCAAAAAACTGCTGGGCATCAGAGTGGTACACAAGCCCGCATCAACCCTAAGACAACTGCTCACCCGAACTAAAGATCCACTCCCCGCCATGGACAGGACCAGTGTCATCTAGAAGATCCCCTGCAGAGACTGCGAGAAACACTACATCGGACAAACAGGAAGGAAACTAACAACAAGGGTACACGAACACCAACTGGCTACAAAAAGACACGACCAATATTCACTCATCTCAATCCACATGGACAAGGAGAACCACCAATTCGACTGGGACAACACCAAAATCCTGGGACAAGCTAAGCAGAGACAGGCACGGGAATTCCTAGAAGCCTGGCACTCCGTAAAGCATGCTATTAATAAACACATAGAACTCAACCTCATATACACTCCACTACAAAGGAAAACCGGAAGTGAGGCAATCCAGCTCAACGGACCCCAGAGTTTAAAAACCAGGCGGGAAAACACACCAAAGCTTCATCGGAGGCTGCACTGAGGATGTTACCCAGCGCGGTAACGAAATGTCTGCGAAACAAGAAACCAGCTCAGTGAGCCAACCAATCTCAACATCCACAACCCGAGCTACAAATCTACTCCAAAACCTTAGGTAATTATTTTCAGTTAAATGATGAAGTCTTTCTTCAGACTAGTCATTTTTTTAGTGCATCTCAATTCCCCTCAACTCACATTTAAGATTATTTTATGGGGTCTGCTGACTGCAGTCGTATTAGTTGTTTGACCCCCTCTAATCCCAGACCCCTTCAAGATTCCTGCACTCCTTAATTTCTGGTCACTTGGACACGTCTAGTTTTCATCACCCCACTATTAGCAACCAAACCTTCAAGCTGCCTAAAACTCTGGAATTCCCTCTACAAACTCCTGCCTCTCTCTCTTCCTATCATCAGTCCATTTGGGGTGCCAAGTAAGTCTGTCAGATCCAAGGAATGGCACAGTCATGGTGTTTCTGAGCAGATAGTCCTCAGGTTGCGAATGGGTTCTGTTCTCAAGTCCATTTGCTTTGTACAAATGACAGAACACAATGCAGGACAATGTAAAGTAGCCGCTCACAAGTCCAGGAAGCACTTATGTGTCATATCTTTAAATTACACGACTGTACAAGATTGTATTCGTAAACACGAGTGTTCATAAATTAGGGACACGCTGAGATCCCCAAGAATCAAACCAAATGAAGAAGAAAACAAAGAGCTACAGCTTAGTTCAGCTGACACTTGGAGGGAAAATGCTACAACCTATGATTGAATAAATAATAACACGGCACTTGGAAAAGCAAATATATGATTAGGTGGGGTCAACATAGTCTGATGAAGAGGAAGTCACATTTGTCAATTCTATTATAACCATTTGGAATGAAGTAATAAGAGTTAGTGGAGCAGTTAAATCACTGCTTTGTCACAAGGAGATTTGATTAGAGGAGTAAAGGTGTCTTTCTGCAATTGTTTGAGCGTTGGTGAGCACCTGGTGTATTGTGTACTGTTTTGATCTCTCATCTTAGAAAGGTGTTGCAATTGAGTTATGACCAATGGCCTGATTCCTTTCCTTGCCCAACTCCTGCAGAGATCACAACAAAATTTGGAAAGAAAGGTGATATTGCCATTGATAGATGTATGTCAAACTGTATATAGCTCAATACCAGAAATACATCAGTCAAAGGGTTAAAGTTGTACAAATACATATAACTATCCTCTTGAAAAATAATAGGCACACCACAGCTTCCAAATTTTTTTAAAAAATGCAGGAATGTTATCCTAGAAGTACTTTAGCTAAAGCAACTATTGAATTCAGAAAGAAAAAGTTACTTTGCATACAAGCTGTTAGCACTGGATCAGTCATAGCTGGCTAAATTCACTTTCTGGAGACAGTGATGTAGATGTTGACTATAGATTTGCTAAGGTTCCTTAATGACATATCCCCATCAAATCTGCTCTAGTGTCAAGGGCAACCACTCTTACCTCCCCTCAGGTGTTCACCTCTTTTAATCATATTTGAACCAAGGAGAGAATGTTACTGCTAAGCAGGTGTTGCTTGTTTGCGCTATTGTTTACATTTTCCATCATTTCACTGATGGTTGAGTAGACTATTGGCCAGGTTGGATCTGTCCAGCTTTTCACCTATAGGGCATATGTTGGCAATTTTCCATATTGCCAGGTCAAAATCTGGAACTCCCTGACTAATGACAATGTGGGTCTACCTACACCAAATGAACTGCAGTGGTTCAGGAAGGTAACTCCCCACCATCTTCTTAAAGGTAAATAGTGATGGGCAATAAATGCTGGCCCATATAGCAACACCCACATTCGATGCCAGTGTTGTAGGATAGAGGAATCTGGGTCTGTATTCTCTAGAGTTTCACAGAAAGAGGTGTTGAAACTGGACAGTGTGACTGCGTAGTCAGAAGCTCAAATGGCCCAAATTGCTAACAGGGTTGTGAACTCATCTATATATTTATTAAAACAGCTCCATGTTACAGAAAACAACTAGAAAACCAAAGTGTATGTTAGATATTATTGCAAGGGGATTCAATTAAGGAATAGGGAAGTCTTGCTACAATTATAAAGGACTTCAGTGAGACCAGACCTGGAGTACTGTGCACAGTTTTGATCTGCTTCTCCAAGGAATATAGTCACCTGAGATTGTGTGCAAAAAGGTTCACCAGGTGGATTCCTGGAGTGAGAAGGCCGTTCTACGATGAGAGATTCACGAAAATGGGTCTATAGAGTTTAGAACCACGAGAAATGATATTTAAGTTAAACAAAAAAATTCAGAAGGCGGCTTGACACATTAAACGTTGACTTGCTCTTCCCCATAGCTCAAGAGTCTAGAAATAGGGGCCAGAGTCTCTGAATAAGACGTGGTCCATTTAGGCCTTTCATGAAGAGAATCCTCACTGAGGCTGTAAATCTTTGGAACACAATGCAGCAGCAAGCTGTGGGGTGATGAGTGTACTCAAGATTGAGATCTGAGATCAATAGATTTTTTGTTGGTGGGGGGCGCTGCATGAATTGAGTGGCCTTGGGAATAGGTACGCAGGGAAAGGAGAGCAGAAGAAATCCGACGTTGCATGAAGGCGCAGGCTCAAGGAGCCCGCGGCTCCCATTCCTTTTGTTCTTAAGTTTGCATTTTGTGCATTTATTTTGCCACCTACCTGATTCTCACCAAACCTGTGGTTTTGTTTTATTGAAAAACAACTAATCTCACTGCTTTTTTTACGATTTAAGGCAGATTTTGTTTTATTATCTGATCTTGATTTGATGCCTGGTCTTGATTTGTCATTTTCTTGAGTTCTTGTCAGTTTCTGATTGGTTGACTCTTCCCCTTTCCCTTTTCTGATTGGTTTGGCACTGACTTGCTCAGCTATGACTTGTTCCTTTCTTTCGTCTGACGAGTATTAAGCATGCTCCAATCACACAGAAATATGGCAATAATTTGCATCTATATAGACCATGCCACCCAAAGCGTGATAGACAAGATGTACTCAGCAGAAGATTCATAATTATATTAATAATATAAATGGATTGTGTGTAACCTACAGTCATCTGCATAACATATTGGATAAGCCCCACAAGAGTGTTCCCGAGTCAAGGGAGGGGTCTAAATTAAAACACGGCGTGTGAACTTGAATCATTCATCTAGAATGTTCAGCTACACTGCACAGAAACAGAAACAGCCGTTTTGATGCACGCGTGTGAGGCTCATGCAGGAGACAAATGGAAATGTTAAAAACAGAATAATTAATTTAACACACTTTAGCAGTCAATTGCCTGTGTATAATAATGGTAATTTTCACTTAAGTGCTCTGGAGCATCTGAGCTGCTGCTCTGCAAGCCATTTACACTCCGGCAGCTGCAGTGGGATGTGCTTTCAGAGGGTGGTTTGTGTGGCCTTGCTATTAATGTAGGAGCCACAAAGAAAATTGCCTGTTTCATCAAAGGCTGCAGTGTTACAGTGAGGGGTGGCAGATATATCCTAGTGTTGCAGTGAGGGGTGTGGAATATATCAGAGTGTTAAGGTGAGGGGTGTGGGGTCTATCAGCATGTTGCAGTGAAGGGTGTGAGGTCCGTCAGTGTGTTGCGGCGAGGGGTATGGGGTCCATCAGCATGCTGCGGTGAGGGGTGTGGGGTCCATCAGTGTGCTGCGGTGCGGGGTGTGAGGTCCATCAGCATGTTGCGGTGAGGGGTGTGGGGTCCATCAGCGTGCTGCGGTGCGGGTGTGGGGTCCATCAGCGTGTTGCGGTGATGGGTGTGGGGTCTGTGGAATGTATCAGAGTTTGCGGTGAGGGGTGTGGGGTCTATCAGCGTGTTACAGTTACCAAGGCTGCTACTGTCCAACAGTGTACTGAAGGGCTACTGTTCAGGTTAAAAGATTACAATACATTATTTTGAAGCAGGCCATTTATGGTGGGCTAAGATGGGTTTGCCTAGCTGATCTTGGTGAAGCTGCTGGTGAGGGGTGTGGGTCTATCAGAGTGTTACAGTGAGGGGTGTGGGGTCTGTCAGTCACAAAGCTGCATTTCACAAGAATTTATGGTTGAACTGTCTGCTTACATCAGCACAGTTTGTTTCCGTGTTGTAACTTCTACACAGGTTGTGGAACTGCAAGTATAAGCGGAGTCAGTGAAATCTTGAGCCCAGTGGAGTGAAGTGAATCACTTCCCAAACGACACCAACTTCTTGACTAATCTTGTGCTTACAGATGTTTTTGGGGAATTCTGCTCATCAAAATGACAGGGCTACAGCACAAAGTGTTTGCTTGTGTAGCCTTTTTCTGTGTCAGTATTTCTCCACCCCACCCTGTTTACTGATGAAGATTGAGTGGCCCACAAGTTGAGCGCTATTCAAAGGGCCCTCATTTGCATCTGACCAGTGTCTGACCCAGTTTCCCAGGAGAAAGGTCATAGATTGGCGAAGGGGTGCCAGGCAGTACCTGCCAATTACTGGGAATGCCACCAGCAGCTCCACCAAGATCAACTGGGTAAACCATCTTAGCCCACCTCAAATGGCCTGCTTCAAAATGTTTTGTGATCTTTTATTGCCACTTGCAAGGGTAAAGTTTAACACCTCACCTGAACAGTAGCCCTTCAGTATTCTTCTGGACAGTACCGTCCTTGATTTTTATGCTGTAGCCAAGGAGTGAGATTTGAACCCATGACTGTCTGACTCAGAAGTAAAAGCACAACCTCCTGAGCTATAAGTCAACTCCAGGTACAACCCACACTTAAAAAATAAAAGAGAAAGTAAGAATGATGGCACTGGTTTGATAGATTCTCCAACAACTCCGTGTAAATAATTCCACTCGACCAAATCACTTCCTATCCACTCCCACTTGATGGAATTCCAATAGCTTAAATCACTTCCCATTTACAAACTTTTATAAAATTCCAACATAATCTCTCACCGGTTACAGGGAATTTTTGCAGCATGCTGAATGTGATGTTAAATCGAGGTCACATCTGCCCTCCAAGGCAGATGTGAATGTTTGTATAACATACCGTAAGAAAACCAGGGAAGTCCTGCCTGGCTTTCCGGTCAATATTTATCCTTCAACTAATGTCATTAAAAAAAAAACAGACAATCCAGCAGTTATTGCGTTAATTGTTTTTGGGAGCTAGCTGAGTGCAAACGGACTGTCACATTTGCTACACGACAGCACCTGTGGAATAATAACTACTTCATTAATTGCCAGTAGTTTTTAAGTTCTTTGGAGGCTGTGTAAAGTACAATGAAAATACAAGATCATTCCTGTAATGTGCAACCAGCTAGGCTCAAAATCCATTTCTCTTGTATGAGGTTGTGGGCTCTATCCTGGCATATACATCACTCTTTTCATTTATCTGTTTATCCATGACCACAGGAAACCTCAGAATGATATTTAACCTTAGATATACACCTTTCCATATCTACACCCCTTTGTGGTCTCTGTTCTTCTCCAATTCCGGCCTGATTTTCATCCTTCCACCGACGTGTGTCTTACTTCAGCTGCCTGGAGAGACCCTAAGTTTTGTAATTTCCTCCTGAAATGTCTCCAGCTCTTCCTCCCATAAGATGCTCCTTAAAACTCACTCATTGACCAAGCGCCAACAGCTCCTTATGTGATTCAGTATCAAAAATTTTGTTTCATCAATCTCGTGAAGCTTCTTGAGATGTTTCTGCAAAGTGAAAGGCGCTACGTAATGCAATTGGCTTTTTATTGCTAGTGGTTTTGATACCTAGAAATTGCGCCTTTTTTTGTGGTCATTGTACAACATCTGCTGTGAGGCCAGACTTTGTTTCTGCTGCTGAACTGCAGGGTCCTGGGCAGCACAGAAAGAAAGGGGCCTCAGGATCATTGTGTGCAGACTGGCGCCGTGTGAATAGGGTTAGAAAGAGAAACAGAGGCCTTGCCTGACTCGTCTTGACAACTCTCCTCCCCTTCCCATCCGCCTCACCCAAACCCTGCGCCACCACCTCCCTGAACAACACCACAGCTGCTGGCATGTCGGACCCACTGACACACAGACTACAATCAGATTATGCAAATCATTCCAACCCATATTATTATTATGAACCCAGAAAGATTGGAGCCACAATTTTACAGGTCATTAAGGAGTCACTTTTCTCACAGAAACTGGAGTGAAAATTTGGAGCACAAACACCAAGAATAAAATTGTGGACTGTGTCAATTAGAGTTTTCAAGACTGAAATTGGCCAATTTCTTTTGTTAAGTATGTGGTTTCAGATTTGCAGCTAGAATGGCTAAATGCAACTATGAGCTGACTTAAATAGCAGCGTGCAGCTGAATGGCCTCCTCCTGTCCTTGTAAATCATGGGTTTGTTGGACAGCAAGATAAGAGTGTGCAGGCAAAGGAAAGGGGAGAACAGTGGTATTGCCAGATGTGGCAGAGTTACTGAAATGAAAGCTCTGTGTATATAGAAGTGTGAGAGGGTGCTTTGCCTATGTATATGTGAGTGGGCATGAATTTCTGTGTGTGTGTGTGTGTGTGTATGTACGAGTGAGTATTTGTATAAGTATGTTTGTGTACGCACGTGTGTGTGTCTTCATATGAGTGGGTGTATTTTTAATATTTATCTGACTGGTACATGACCTGCACGAGGAGCAGAATTTAAAATCCTGTGGCATTGTAAAGTTTTTTAACTGGGTGAGGGCGAAAATTTCACGCACAGACTGCAGATTGTATGCTGGGGTTGTATCATACATTAACCCATTGATGAAGATTGATTTCCTGCAAGTTTCTTCGACACAGCAGAAATACATAAACTGACTGAATTTGGGCATTAAAATCCAGCACTGATGTTCAAAAAATATTTTGCGTAATCAATGTAATCTCGATTGTCCTGCTCACTGCTGATTTGAGTTCATTCATGAAAGGTATCTTAGAAAGATCAGTTTATCAGAATGAGGTTTTGTCTCTGGACGGGCAGCTTGGTCTGTGGTTTTGTGTGTGTGACAGGACACTACAACAGTTTTCGTTTTTATTTTCTTCAGGGGATGTTAACAATACTGTTGAGACCAGCATTTATTGTCCATCCCTACTTGATCTGGAGAAGGTGATGGTGAGCTGTCTTCTTGAATTGCTAAGGTGCTTGGGATGCTGAACAGAAGGGACAAAGTCAGAAGTCCAACAGGTTTATTTGAAATCACAAGCTTCTGGAGCACTGTTCCTTCATCAGGTGCTCCGAAAGCTTGTGATTTCAAATAAACCTGTAGGACTTATAACCTAGAGTTGTGTGACTTCTGACTTTGTCTACCCAAGTCCAGCACTGGCACCTCCACATCATGGCACAGAAGGGAGTTCTAGGATTTTGACCCAATGACAGTGGAGGAATGGTGATATATTTCCAAGGATGGTGCATAGTTCATGGATCATAGATCATCGTATCCTGACAGTGTGGAAACAGGTCCTTTGGCCCAACAAGTCCACACTGACCCTCAGAATACCCCAGCCAGACCCATTTCCCAATAATCCACCTAATCTACACATTCCTGAACACTATGGGCAATCTAGCATGGCCAATCCACATAGCCTGCACATCTTTGAATTGTGGGAGGAAACCGGAGCACCCGAAGGAAACCCAAGCAGACACGGGGAGAACATGCAAACTCCACGCTGTCGCTTGAGGTTGGAATCGAGCCCAGGTCCCTGGTGCTGTGAGGCAGCAGTGCTAACTGAGCCACTGTGCTCCCAGGGCATGGAGGGGAAGTTGCAGGTGGTAGTGTTCCCATGTATCTGCTATTCTTGACCTTCCAGATGGTAATGGTTGTGGCTATGGAAGGTGCTGACAAAGGAAACTTGATGAGTTGGTGCAGTTCATCTTGTAGGTGGTACTCATTGCTGCTACTGTGCACTGTTGAAGAAGGGAGTGAATATTCAAGGTGTTGGATGGGGTGTCAGACTTGCAGGCTGCTTTGCCCTGGATGGGAGTCATGTTTCAGATTCTAATGTGCCCTGAGTTCCTCCCCTTCTCCTCCTCCCTAAACATGCAACATTGATTGCACTTAGAGTGGTTTCAATGGGGTAGAACATCCTAAGGCAATTCACAGAGGCATCTGCAGACAAATGTTGACACCAAGCCAATGAATGAACTTTAGGTAAAAGAGTCTGAGGAATATCTATAAGTAAGTAAGTAAAGTAAGGAGGGGTTTCCAAAGTGTAGAACCCAGACAGCTGAGGGCTCCTCAAATGTTGGAGCAATTGACAAGAGGCTAGAATTGGAGGAGGGTTAAGGCTGGTGGAGGTTACAGAGATATCAGAGGGTTGTCTTCCAGGCATGTTGGCGTCACTGAGCAGCCCAGTATTTATTGCCCATTTCCAATTGCTCAGCGGTCAGCAATTGTGAGTCAACCACATTGAAGCAGATGTGGAGTTACGTGCAAGCTAGACCAGACCAGGTAAGGATGGCAGATTTCCTTCGTGACCCAGATAATTAACAGTCATTGTTTGTATTGGACTAGCATTTTATTGAATCCAAATTTCGCAATCTGTCACAGTGGGATTCAAAGCCTTATCTCCAGAATGTTAGTCTCAGAGTTCTAGGATCATAAGTCCAATGACATTACCACCAAGGCACTAACTCCCTTGGAGGAGATTAGAGGCAATCTCAGCATTTAGAGGCTCTCTGAGGTTAAACAATAGCTCCTGACTTCACCTAGCTATATGCTTGGGTGTCCCTGTAGTAAGGGGGAGATGGCGAGAAGTCAATCAATGCACATAGAACATAGAACGGTACAGCACAGGAGCAGGCCCTTTCGTGCACCATGACTGAGATGACCATGATGCCATTCTGAACTAATCCCACCTGCCTGCACATGTTCTCCAGTTCAGTGAAGAGTACGCCAGTCACTCTGTTACTACAATTGAGACAGTGGGGAGAGAGAAAGAAATGCACAATACAAGGGGGACCCCTGTCTACAGTCTGACACCATCATTAGGAAGTGGGGTGAGTTATCTAAAGTGTTGAATTGGCTGTGGTGGGATGACAATAAACTTTGTTTCCCTCCTCTAAAATCTACCACCTCGACCCACTGTAATATCTCCTCCTGTGATTCAGTCAAAATTTGTCTGGTGACATTTGTATGAAGCACCTTGGTACATCTTGCTTCATTGGTGTTATATAAATGGAAGTTGTCGTAGAGGGAGAAATGACTCAATGCGTCCCAGAGAGCCATTTTTTATGCAATGCTTTGCAACATTTTGAGGTCATGAAACAGAATATACAAATTTCCAGTCCACCTCTTCAGACATGTTATGATGCACATCTGGAGAAGGTGAGGCTTGAAATTGGCTTCCTGGCCCAGAAGTGGGGATGTGACCACTGTGGCACAAGAGCTCTAAAGGGGCTATATAAATGCAGGTTCTTCCTCAAGGGTGAGACATGATAACTTTCGGGAAAGATTGAATAGGCTGAAGCATATGAAAAAAAAAATTGGATGGAGATATTTAAAATTATGAAAGGATTTAACATAGAAACATAGAAAAGACTTTTCTATCTGTGTAGGAATCCAAAACTGGTGTTATAGAAATTAAGGTAAGTCACTGTCAATGACATCTCCCATTGGAAATTCAGAAGAAACATCTTTAACAAGAAAGTAGTGAGAAAGTAGAACTACTCCACATAGTAGTTGATTGAATTATGTAGATGCATTTAATGGGAAGCTAGATTAACACATGACTAATCCACACAGAGATGATACTGCACACCAATGGAGCAGATGGGACTCAAACCTAGGGCTCTTAGGATCAAGAGGTAGAGATACTACCACAAGAGCTCCCAAGGATTAGAGGATATTCTAATAGAGTGAGATGAATTGGACTAGGACGGGACTTGTGTGGATTTTAAACCCCAGAGTGGATGAAATCTGAGTTGTACTCCTTATGTAATTCTCTGGCACATTGAGAGCAAGTGGGCCAAACTGTGGGCTGTGTAAAGTCTTCTGGCCCCTGTTGGACTCCCCAATGGTATCGACCAAATCTTACCTGATAGACAATCTGGTGAGACACTGTGTTAAAGGTGTCGTACAAATCGAGACTGTTATTGTTGCTTGCCAGTCAGCCTGGAAGGTAGACATTTAATGACTGTGACAGAAGGAACTGGTGAGGTGACCTAACAAAATAAAATTCCGGTCTCAATGACTTCCAATAGTGTGGGGGATAATCACCAAAATGGCGGCAGCTGTGCTGATCAAATGTGAGCCAGTTTGTGTAGAAATGTCCCTGCAGTAGGCCAGGCCAGGCCCAGGCCAGCCCCAGACTCCTCGGGTCCCCAGCTGCCTCCTGACTTATTAGCAAGCCGAGCCAGTAGCAAGGGGTTAAAGCGATTTATATTGCAGTGCCGACAATCTGCTATTGTTCTCTCGGCTTGGTAGCAGCGGCTAATTTAAACACCAGTTGAGGAACCTTGACTGTTCTCAGCTAAACATCCAAAAAAAAACTTCTATCAGCTTTCGTGCAGCTAGTAACTAATAATTAACCCAGGCTTCAACTGTGGTATACTCCATTAGGCCAGGGATAAAGATCAGAGTCCAAATCCTTTCTTTAGATTTCTGTAATTTGGAATTAAAACCGTGGGTGGGTTCGCTTCAAGGACTTTATTTCCGATTTTAGTCACTGGAAAGTCTCTCATTTGGAGATTTATTGCCTGTCATCCAGCCTTCCCATCTTTTCTGCCCCCACCTTCCCACTCACCCTCTGGTGCAGCTGCCCACTGATGTGCCGTGGTTATACACTGTGCTCACTGACGTTGCATTGGCTTCTGGTCTGGCAATACCTCAATTTTATTTTTAAAGAAGGCATCTTTCTGTTCAGATCCCTCCATACCTCACCCCTCCATATCTCCTCCTCTGAGATCTCAGCGCACTTCCAATTTTGGTCACTTGTTCATCCTGCATTTCCTTTCTTCCCATCAGAAGAATGGGAGGACTGAACAATAATGCAAATTTCAGCATTTACAGCTTTTGAAAGTGCCCTTTTGTCAAACATTGCAGTCTCCATCTCAACTTCCTCCCTTATCATCCACAGAATTGTCTGGCAAGGTTTGAGAGGGAGGGAATGGGTGGACATCACCTCCTTTGTAGTAAAGCTAGGGGGTGGTGTTGGGAATACAGATTTAAGTTGACTAGCTAAATGACTGGAGAACAGATGAGTAGGATTTTATTTTTACACAGAAACTTGTTTTTATGATTTGTAAAGGGGGTTGGACATAGATTCAGTGGTTTCTGGATGGATACGTGAATAGGAAGGGTTTTGAGGAGTATGGGCCAAATGCTGGCAAAGGGGACTAGGTCAAATTGGGATATCTGGTCATCACAGATTAGTTAGACCAAAGGATCTGTTTCCATGCTGTATAACTCTGTGACTCTATGACTCTAAGAGAAAATGTTCAGGGTTACAGCTAAAGAATGGGGTAAGTGTGACCAATTCACGACCATTCCTACGACTTACAAATATCTTTTTTTTTTGTGAGGCAGCCTATTTGTGACATTGCTGTGCAGATATAAAGAAGTAGCCTTTCTGCTTCAGGCTTAATCATGAAATTGTGTCTGAAATTGCTTTGGTTATGTTTAGTTCTAAGTTTCCATTTATACTTGCTTGTGTAACCAAAGAAGTAACAGCATAACATAATAAGATTGTTCGAAGGTTTTCTTTACATTTTTATTCTTTATTCATTCACAGAATGAGGGTGGCAAGGCAGCATTTATTGCCCATCCCTGATTGCCCAGAGGGCAGTTAAGAGTCAACCACATTGCTGCGGTTCAGGAGTCACATGTAGGCCAGACCAAATAAGGATGGCAGCTTCCTTCCCTAAGGGACACTAGTGAACCAGATGGGCTTTTCCCGACAATTGATTCACTGTCATCATTAGATTCATAACTCCAGATATTTATTAAATTCAAATTCCACCGTCTGCCACAGCGGGATTTGAACCTGGATCCCCAGAACGTTATCTGGGTCTCTGGATTAACAGTCAAGTGATATTACCACTAGGCCCTTGCCTCCCCATTAACAAGTATTCAGTGATACAGTTAAAGTGGTAATCTGATGAGGTTTTATTATGGACGATAACTGGGTTTATCCCCAAAAGTAAGGTTTTTCAATCAATGTGGCCAGTCATCCACCCGAAACTGCTGCATGTTGGACAGCCAGCTGTTCCATGTATTGTAATTCTGTTTGTGTCCCCACCTCTGTTCACACCTAGGCTATGTGTGCCTGCCTTCTGTGCAGGCAAGTACTGTACATTAATCTTTCATAGGATATTGGCATTGCTGGCAAGGCCAACATTTGTTAGCCATTCGTAATTCCTCTAGAGAATGTGCTGCTGCAGTCTATGTGATGTAAGTACATCCACAGAGCTGTAAGGAACAGAATTCCAGGAGTTTGATCCAATGAAAGGGAAGGAATGTATGTCACACTCTCTTCATCTGTGTTGCTATGTACTGCTCATGTGCCAGTCTCCAGTTCTGTGTTGACATGTGCTGCCTCCGTGTTCTTTCTCCTGCTTCCTGTTCATTTTTCTACACACTCTAGTTTGTGCGTGAGTCAGCCCTGGCAGGAGGCCATTAGAAACTGGAAGTTGAACTTCGATATCGCGGTGATATCTTGCATAAAGAACTTCAATAATAAACAAAAGCCCACTTAGCATTGGGTTCCTCGGAGGTGTGGGTTGCAAGATTTTTTTTTTCTCTGAGTTGTTTTGTGTCAGATCTCGTGCAGGTGTTGAGTGGGTATGGGGGCAGTTTATAGCCTAGTAGATCAGCTGAGTGGCCAGTCATTCTTTGTAGCTGAGCCAAGTTCAAAGTCACTGAAATACATTGCAACTTTCCATCATGAACAATGTACCGCTAGATGTCGGGTCAGGGAGGGGCTTCCAATGCAAATTCCTCCAGAGTGTGAGTGCAACACTCTAGGTTGAGATTCCAATGAGTTACTGAGAGTGAGCTGAATTATTAGAGGTAAAGTCTTTTGAACAAAATATTAAGCTAAGGCACCTCTGCCCCCTCAGGTGGCTGTTGGCCATCCCGTGACAGGACTTTGAAGAGGTAAAAGGAACTTACCTGCAGTGTCCTAAGCGATGCTTACTTCTCAGATAACAACAGAGAAGCAGATTATGTGGTCATAATCATATTGCAATGTGTGGGAGTTTGCTTGTGCACATCAATTGCCACATTTCCTACACTGTGGCTGGACTTCAAAAGTATTTCTTGGTTAGAGGCAAAATAAACCGCAGATGCTGGAATCAAAGGTAGACAAACAGGAGGCTGGCAGAACACAAGAAGCCAGGCAGCATCTGGAGGAAAGGAGCAGTCAACGTTTCAGGTATAACCCTTCTTCAGGACTGAATGTGGGAGATAGGGACAGCTGTGGGTAAAGTGGGGGCGGGAGGGTTGGAGGTGGAATGATTGTGATCAGTGGACACTGATGGTAGGCATGACCTAGTTGGTTGATGGGAGGGATGAATCCGGTTGGTGGCTGGAAGGGAGGGTCAGAGGGTGGAATGGAAGGGAGGAGGTGGGGCTGGAAGGGGAGCCGGGGGATGGATGGGAAGGTTATTCGAAATTGGAGAACTCAATGTTGAGTCGTCCGGGCTGTAGGGTGCCCCGATGGAAGATAAGGTGTTGTTCTTCAAATTTGTGTTGCGAGTCGCTGTGACACTGCAGGGGGCCAAGGATGGGAATGTCGAAGGGGGAGTGGGGGTTGGGGTTGGGGTGTGGTGGGGTTTCAGTTGAAATGGCTTACTGTGTTCTTCTTCCAGCCTCCTGTTTGTCTACCTTCAAAAGTACTCCACTAACTGTAAAAACATTGGGATGTTCAGTTAATGCTATATACATGTATATTTTATAAATACATTCACAAATATAAAGTGATCTGCCTAGGGACATGACTTCTACGCCTTTCTCCATTCCAGACAGTTTTGTACCTCCTCTTTAGTTGCTCATAGGAGCTTCTCCCATTTTCAATTGCAGTTTATCTAAGATCACCTTCCTGTATTTTCCTCTTGGTCCAAGCCCCTCTAATCTTCCTTCAATCAATTTCTTCAGTCACTTCTCATTCCTCAGAATATGGATAATCCAACTTTGTTGCTACATTTTTTTGAAATCCACAAATGACCCTTTCTCATCTTGAGAACTCCTTCATCACTGTTGTGTTCTCTTCAACTGATTAGCCCTATCCTTCTCCAGAACCACTTTGGCCAATGTTATCTGCTTTTCTCAAAGTCCACAATTCCAACCCTAACAGCAACACACTCCAAATCACAATCTTGATGAAGTTTTTCTTGAGATCTCTATTCATTTCTATGTTAAGCATTTCTTCACGTTTGGAGAATGTATTCTTTGCTGTTGCTCTTCTAACTTTCATTTCTTTAGGAATGTAATCATCTGCTGACAAGATATTTCCCAAGTACTGAAAATTGTGATACTTATTCCAGCTTTGGCCCGTTTATCTTGATCTCTACTTTCCTGCCATCATTTCTTCCAAACTTCATCTATTTTTACATTAATTTTCATTCTGTAAACTTTTGTCACTTCATTCATTCTGCACATTTGTTCCTGTAGATCTTCTGCTTTTGAAGGTCGTCTACTCATCTACAACTTCTCACCGTCTTCACCAGTTGGCCTCCTAATGTAACACCTTTCTGTACTTCAGCTAGTCATGCCTAATGGCTTCCACACGGATATTAAAGAGCAATGGCAACAGTAGACAGCTTTGTCTTACTCCCCACCCAATCACCCCAGGTTCAGTTTCTTCAAATAATGTCCTGATTGTAGCTGACTGTCCCATGTACAGAGCTACAATTACTTAACTCACTTTAATCTGCCTCCAGCTCCAAGGCAGATTTTGCCACTTTACCCAGTCAAAAGCTTCTTCATAACCACAAAGCTGCTGTGTGTTTGTTGTTATTCTATTTGCTTAGCACTTACATCACTACCATAGCCTCCCTCGTCCCAGAACCCTTCCCAAAAAGGTCACAAAAATACTATATAAATGCAAAGCTTTCTTTTTATCTTCGCTGTTACGCAGCAGCATCTCCTGTGAAGCAGTTTTGCCATAATGGCAAAATGTTTTGTCACCTGCTTTGTCCTGGGTGTGATTTCACACTTGTATCATTTTTTAACTGCGTATGCTTTTGAACAATGGATTATTGTGCTGACGATCTAGGGTAGACTGAGACAGTGGGAATTAGCCAGATTGGATTTGCTGTTTCTTTTATAGATAGAACATCCCTGGGCAGTTGTCCACTTTCCTGAATGTACGCCAGTGTTTTGGCTGCACTTGTGCAGCTTGGCTAGACAGATAGCTTGCTTTGGAGCGTGAATCTCCAGCACTACAGCCAGGATATTGTTAGTTACCATTGCCTTTGCTGTATTCCATAGAATGAAATTATTGGGCCATAAATATCAAGTAAAAGTCATTAATAAATCCAGTAAAAGATTAGGAAAATATGTGCTCATCTAGAGAGTTGTAAAATGTGGAACTTGCCACCACATTAAGAGGTTGATGAAATTGCAAAGCTGTATTGAAGGGGAAGCTGGATAAGTGCATAAGGAAGAAAGGAATAGAACGATATCTCCACTGGCAGAGATGAAAAGAGCTAGGAGAAGGCTCACACACAGTGTAAAGATCAATCAGTTGGGCTGAAAGGCCTGTTTCTGTGCTGTACATTCTATGTTGAGCCAAGTTGAGTCTTACAGGGGGTCTTGGCTTATACCAAGGTTTCTCCAAATTAACAAAACACCCAGCAATGTTGAAAGGGAAGAATATTTTTCCAGCGGACAATATATCCTGCGGACAATCTAAAATACTTTGGAACCAATGCAGCGTTATTGAGGTTGTATTGAGGAATACATGAAAGTCAATTTTAGCAAACTCCCACAATCAACCCTGGGCAGAAAATGTATTTATAATGATGTTGGTTGTGGGATAAATATTGGCCAAGAAGTTAGAACTCTGCTGCTGTTCTTCAAAATAATTCTGTGGGATTTTTCCACCCACCTGAGAGGGGAGACAGGATCTCAGTTGAAGGACAGCTGCTCTGACAGTGCAGCATCCCTCCGGTATTGGAACTGCAAACAGCTGCACGGATTCAGGGCCCAAAGCTACAGAGTGAGGCTTGAGCGTTCGCTCTTCCAACTTTAGTGGAGACAGCACTAGCCACTCACCCAAGACTGGCGTCCTTTGAGGGAGCATTGTGCTTGTCAATAAATATCCAGCTTCCTGCCATGACCAGTGACTCAAAGCATTCATTTCCTGAACCACTTTGTGAGTGTAGTGCAGACTCCTGAGAGAGAAGGTTGAGGAAATTAAGACCCGCTCTTAGGCCCCAACAGTGGCAGGAAACTGCAGTCCAAAAATCATTTCAGCATCCTTTTCATCCGACATGCACTTACTTCCTGTGCAGCCTTTAACCTGGGCCTATAATGGTGGGCGCCAGTGCTTGCATGTGTTCCAAAGTAGCAGCGTCGCTTCCTCAAATCCACCGAGCATTTCATGAAGTATTCCAGTCTCAATCCCTTCTCCTGCTTCCTCACTGCACACACAATAAAACCCACACAGTCTCCCTTTCACAAGATCACTCATTTCATCAAGGCCTCACTTCACTGGGAGCAGGGGGCAGGGATAAAGAGGCTAAGACGTAACAAAAGCAGGCAGAAAACTGTGTTTTCAAAGGAAGAAAGAATTTGCATTTATGTAGCATCCATTATCCAAATGCCCCAAAGAGCTTTAGAACTAGTGAATGATTTGTGAAGTGTTGGCTCCTGTTTTAATGTTGGAAACGCAGGGGCCAATTTGTGCACAGTGAGCTCCAACGACAATGAAGAGATAATCTGCCTTTAATCAAAAAACTGAAAGAATTGCGAACGCTGGAAATCAGAAATGAAAACAGAAATTGGTGGAAAAACTCAGCAGGTCTGGCAGCAGATGTGGAGAGAAATCAGAGTTAGTGCTTTGGGTCAACTGACCTTTCGTCAGAACCAGTTCACTGGACATTAACTCTGATTTCTCTCCACAGATGCTGCCAGACCTGCTGAGATTTTCCAGCAACTTCTGTTTTTGAATCTGTCTTTAATGTTGCTTGGTTGAAATTTGAATACTGACCATTGGGTCTTACTCCCTTACTGTTCTTTGAGCCCAATTCAGGCATATTCAATTGAGGCTTTCAAAGCAAACCGGAGAGGCGAGGGCCTAATGGTATTATCACCAGACTATTAAGCCAGAGACTCGGGTAATGTTCTGGGTGCCTGGATTCAAATCCTGCATTAGCAGATGATGAATTCTAACTCAATAAAAGGAAAAACTAGAATTTATGGTCGAATGATAACCACGAAACTGTGATCAATTGTTGAGGAAAAACCATCTGGTTCACTAATGCCTTGAGGGAAGGAAACTGCCATCTTTACCTGGTCTGGCCTACATGTGAATCCAGACCCACAGCAATGTGGTTGACTCTTAATAGCTGCCTGAGTAATTAGGGATGGGCAATAAATAATGCTCTAGCAAAAGACACCCACATCCCTTGAATGAGTTAAAAAAAGATAGTGTTGTGAAAGCCATCACATTGACATGAGAGTGGTTCACATTTGGAATGAACTGCCAGAAGAAGTGGTGGATGTGGGTATAGTTACAACATTTAAAAGACATTTGGATAAGTACATGAATAAAAATGTTTAGAGGGATATGGGCTGAGCACAGGTAGGTGGGACTTCTTCAGTCTCGCATTATAGTCGGTGTGGACTAGTTGGACGGAAGGGATTACTTTTGTGTTGTATGTCTCAATGTCTCTATGAGAGGGGAGACAGAGCCTCAGTTTGATGTCTCCTCTGAAAAACAACATCTCCGACAGTGCAGCACTCCCTCAGTACTGCACAGGAGTGTCAGACCAGATTTAAAGCATAAGTTCCTGATGTCAAAATTGAACCTGCTAACAACAGTGTCAAAGTGTTACACACTGAGCTATTGTCATAACACCTGGTCCATGCTGGGGGAAGTTACTGTTATTTCCTCTACTGTGGTTATAGTTGCATAGATATTGACAGCTCTCTGTTATCCCACCCAACAATGTGCTATTTGACTACAGCAGCAACACCTAAGCCTGATTTCACCCAATCCTTTTTCCTCCCCAGTGCTTTAGCAGGAATCACAGGATAATGACGGGGAGCAGAAACACTGGCTGGGTATTTTCCCTCCTCCCTGACCCAGACAGACTGAGACTATCCCTGACTGAGATCAGTAACCACAGCCCAAAGTGCAACCAAACTTTCCAATGTCAATGGGGTGGGGACTGGAAATCTCAATCTCTTTTCTTTTCAGAGTTCCCCCACCCACCCACCCTGTGTAATTTAAAATTTTACTGGTCCCTCGCAGCAATACCTTTTCCAAAACTTTGTTACACAAAGAAGCATTTATATCTTTTTTAACTTAATATGTTTAAAATCATGAGGGGGCCTGGACAGAATTTCTTTTTGTTTTATTCACTTATGAGCCAGCATTTATTGCCCATCTCTTATTGCCCTTGAAAAAGTGGTGGAGAGCTGCCCTCTTGAATCATGAACTATAGGTAGACCTACAGTGCCAGTTGGGAGGGGATTCTAGGAGACAATGGCCTAGTGGTATTAATCCAGGAACTCCGCTAATGTTTGGGGAATCTGGGTTCAAATCCTGCCACGGCAGATAATGGATTTTGAGTTCAATAAATATCAGGATTGAAGAATTAATGACAACCATGAAACCGTTGCTGATTGTTGGGAGAAACCCATCTGGTTCGTTAATGTCCTTTAGTGAAGGAAATTTGCCATCCATATCTGGTCTGGCCTATGTGTGACTCCAGACCAACAGCAATGTGTTTGACTCTCAACTGTCCTCTGAAATGGCTTAGCAAGCCACTCAGTTGAATCGATTGTGAGGAAGTTGAAACAAAGAATAGATAGAAATGTTCCCCTCTGGCAGAAGCATTGAGAGTATGGAGTCAGATGATCAGTCATGTGGAGCAACCTTGAAGGGCTGAATGGCCTGCTGCCCCTATTTTCTATGTTTCTATGAGAACCAGACGACACTGATTAAATGCGATTTATAAAAGAAGTAACAGTGACATGAAGGGTAATTGTTTTTACACAGTGAATGGTTAGGATCTGGAAGGATTCCCTCTAAGAGAGCCAGATTCTGTGAATGGGATCTGTGAATGGAACGAAGAGCAATAAATCCTGTTTATGGGGAACATGAAGGGGAGTTGTTCCTGCAGAGGAACATGTGTCCTGCATGAACACAGTGGCATGAACAGCCTCTTTTTGTGCTTTAACCATTCAGTCTTCAGTTTGGGTGAAGTTCAAAGTGCAGTTGTTTGGGGGCTAAACAGTCAATTTCAGCAACAATCTGGAGAGAAATGACCAGATTTTCCCAGAATTGGATAGACCACACTGACCTTTAAAAAGGATTGGATCCAGGTGCAGAGATGTTGGCTGTATATATGACAGTTTCAATTTCTAGTCACAGTGGTAAGGTGGAGGTGGGGTGTGAGGCTGAGGGTGAGGGAACCTGACCTCAGCTGGCCATTTGAACCTACTGCTGAATTCAGGCAGATCACTTTTAGCTGTTGCATAGGTTTTAACATGCAGAACGTGTGTCATGACTCAATAAAACAGATGAATATTCTCACAAAGAGTGAATACAGTCTGCTTAGGTGAAAACATTTGAAATTCTTTAAATCCCATGCTCCTTAAAAATGAAAGAAACCTTGAGGGCTTTGACATTTTCTGAGCATTGTTATTATGCCACTATGTATGCACGGCTGAGTTTCAAATGCTACAAACATCTCAGTAGTGGATTCTCAGTTCACAGTCTGACTGTTTCAACAGGGTATTAATTGTTTAGCTGTCTTTTGATGTGCAGTCTGAATAGAAGTTTATTTATTTTAAGATTAACGATTTGAGATTTTAAAACTTTAATGGGATTCTTGAATGGGAGTTTTTCACCATCTAGTGTGCATAAAGGACAGTTGTATAAGATTGTTTACAGTTTACTATTTTCACCTTCAGATAGCCCCTGAGGTATGTTAATTGTAGATACTGATTAATTGGCTTTGGAGATGGAATGTGAAATATATGGGGGTTATAGGGGTATGAGTGGATATGGTGGGTGAAGACATTAGTTGTTACTGATGAGGTGACAAGGGTATAGGAAGGCCATGGGGTGGATGTGGGGCATGAGGTAAAATAGGGGTATGAATTTCCATATAAGGGCGAGGACTTTAAGACTTAATAGCCCTTATGACAATTGGAACAGTGTCACAGAGGACCAAGGCAGGCTCAGTAGAGGCCTTAGCACTCACCTACCCAGCGCCTCCAATGTCGCATCCACACCACCATTGTTGTCCATGCCCCCAAGGTTGGCTTGTCCCCTATCCCACGTCCCGCCTCCCCACAGCAAGAATTGGACTTAATGGGGCCTTTAGGCAAGTCTACGGTTTTCAGAAACACTGATCTTACTTGTGAAAATCAGGTCCAAACCATCAGCGCTGGGGTATTCAGCAAGTTCTTTCATGAGAAGAAGAATTTCATAGTGTTAGTGATACTTAGAGTTATATTTTCAAACAAACAAAACTTGTCTTTAAGGCGCTTGATTATTTGAATGATTTAAACCAAATCATATGTAAGTTAACCCCGCCAACTTTAATTGATAACTCGAAATTAGATACAGTATTATTTTTAAAGGTGCCGACAGTGTGTGGATGTAATACTGATGAGCTCCTTTGGCAACTATATTGTTAATGTTACTTATTTATTATCCTCTTAACTGCTGAACCTTTCTGAATTACTTAAGGAAATTTACTTTTTTTTGGTGCTACTCAGGGTAACCACAATGTGCTCTATGCTGGATCAGCCATAGACCCATAGATTTTCATAATTTGACTTTTTTCTCTTCACACCGTCATTATCAATTAGTCATTAATCAGAGTATTAGTTATATGTAAATCTTAAGATTCCATCATTCATCAGAAATCCGCCCTCATGACGGTCTTTGTGTGAGTGTCTCATTTTCTCTGTGCACTTAAAAACCCTGATCCCCCATTTCTGAACCACTGCAGCTTCCTCACCCATCTGACCCTCTCTGACATTGCTTCGCTGATTGGTTGGACATTGCCCATCCAATGTGACAAAGTGAACCAACCAGCCAACCAGATTGGCCACACGTGACACAGAAGTGAAAGTCAGACAAATGTTATTGATCAGGATTGTGCCACAGTGGATGAAACAAGTGTTTCTATTGGGTTTTCTTTTGTGGATCCCTGGTTTTAAGTGACCCAGTCCCACATAGGGATAAAGATATCCCCTGTGAGTCCCATGGAATGGAATTGTCAACATGCACATTTTTTGAGGTTTGTGATTTTTCTTACTCACTGGCCCAAAGATTCCTTTTCCTAATCAATTGGAGCAAATACAGAAAATGATTGTGAAACTGTTTGGAAGAAGAGTCTTATCAGACCTTGAAACATTAATTTAGTTGCTCTCCCCACAGATGTGCTAGACCTGCTTACTTTCACGTTCTCTTGCGTTTTTCCTAAGTTTCAAATGCTGAGCTGGCCAGGACTGAAGGATTTGAATTCCCTCCCTAAACCTCTTTGACTCTCCACCTCTGTTTCCACGTTTAAGGTGTTCTTTAAAGCCTCCATCATTTACAGGGAAAATGACGGTGTATTAGTAATCCAGAGACAAAAAACTTATCTGGTTCAAAAATGTCCTTTAGGGAAGGAAACCTGTTGTTTATACCCAGTCTGGCTTACAAGTGACTCCAGACCCACGGCAATATACATCACTCCAACTGGAATAGTAAACCACTCTGTTCAAGGGCTAGGGATGAGCAATTGCTTGCCAGCAATGCCCACAAGCTGGTGTTCCCATTTATCTACCACTGTCATCCTTCTAGTTGGAAGTGGTCATGGGCTTGGAAAGTGCTTTCTAAGGAGCCTTGTGAATTTGTGCAGTGTATTTTTTAGATAGTAGCAGCAGTGTGTATACTAAGTGTTGGTGTTAGAGTGAATAGATGTTTGTGTTTGTGGCACCAATCAAGTGGGCTACTTTGTCCAGGATGGTGTTGACCTTCTTGAGTGTTGTTGGGGCTACACTCATTCAAGCAAGTGGGGAGTATTCCATCACACTCCTGATTTGTGCCTTGTAGATAGTGGACAGAAATAAAAATAGAGATTGCTGGAGAAGCTCAGCATGTCTGGCAGCATCTGTGGAGAGAAATCAGAGTTAACATTTCAGGTTGGGTGACTCAGAACTGATGGTGGACAGACTTTGGGGAGAACGAGGTGAATGACTCACTGCAGGATTCCTAGCCATGGTATTTATATGACACGTCCAGCTTTTGGTCAATGTTGATGGTTGGAGACTGAAAGCTAGTAGGCTACTTAAAGATAGATCCTGATCATTGGGTGCATTTTGGAAGGACAAACTGCTTTGAATTTTTTTAAAATAAAAACCGAAACACCGAATTTGATTTGGCCTGGTGATGCTGATCTCTGTATGAGTCTCATGAAGCCAGCTGCAGGCCAGGCGAAGGTTTGTCTCTTCTTTTACATTTAAATTGTCCCAACAAGAACACTTCCAAATAACGTATGATTAAGCGAGCTGTGTGCCTCGAAGGCAAGGAAATTGGTCACATCTGTGTGTTCATTCCTGAACGTTGATTGCAGCCCAATCACAGGGTGGACTGCTGGGGGTGAGGTGGCTGGGTGGGGCTGGGCACTACTGAAACAAACAGCCTGAGCTCCTTAAACAATGGGGAGCATTCCTCAGGACAGATTAAAGTGTTGCGCTATTGAGGGCATGTGAATGAATCTGTGGTGTTTTTTCACCCAGTATTTGTGATCGATTCATTCAGATTTACAACAAACAAGCACAGAAAGGCCATCTGTGCATCCCCAATTGAAGCAGTTGTGCATCTTTTAGTTCAAACTGCCTCAGTTGTTATCTCAGATTCTCCAGTATCTGCAGTTCCTACTATCTCTGCCTCAGTTGAGGGATCTGGTTGTCAGTTTACACCCCACCCAATCAAAATAGGCATCCCAGGGTTACAGATAAATCAGCCACGATCTTATTAAATAGCAAAACAGGCTTGAGGGACTGAATGGTCTACATATGTTGCACAGTGGCTCAGTGGTTTGCACTGCTGCCTCATAATCCCAGGAACCCAGGTTCAATTCCAGCCTCAGGCGACTGTCTGTGTGGAGTTTACACATTCTCCCCCTGTCTGCGTGGGTTTCCTTTGGATGCTCCGGTTTCCTCCCACAGTCCAAAGATGTGCTGGCTAGGTGGATTGGCCATGGTAAATTGCCCCTAGTGTTCAGGTGGGTTACAGGGGGATGGGTCTGGTGGGATGCTCCGAGGGTTGGTGTGGACTTGTGGGTCGAAGGGCCTGTTTCCACACTATAGGGATTCTGTGATGTTTGTATGATTGGGAGCACGTCATGGCCCTTCAAGCCATTCAGTTCCTGAATTCCATTCACCCCATTTCTATTGTTGACTTCGTACCTCAACCCTAGAAAAGTCTCAAAAGTTTCAGTTGACCTGCAGCATTCAGTCTTTGTGTCACCAGGATCCAGATTTCTGTAACACAAATGGAAATTGCTGTAAAAGCTCAACAGGTCTGGGAGGGAAATCAGAGTTAACGTTTCAGGTCGAATGACCCTTTCTCAGAATTGGTCCTTTCAGATCTGCTAAGCCTTTCCAGCAATTTCTGTTTTTGTTTCTGATTTACAGAATGTGCAGCTCCTTTGGTTTTTATTCCATATTTGTATATTGGAAATTGCTTCCTAATTCCACCCTTGAATATGAGTAGTCATCAGCTCAAAGCATTAACTCTTGTATCTCTCTCCATGGATGCTGCCAGACCTGTTAAGTATATCCAACATTTTCTCCTTCCATTTCAAATTTCCAGCATCCACGGTACGCTTTTGCTTTTGCCTGGAAAGATTACTTTTTGGATCACAATAGATTATCTGGTTATTATCACATTATGATTAGTCAGATTTTGGCATCTGCTAATTGACTGCTACATTTTCTGTATCACAGCTTAAATACGCTTCATAAATCCATCAGTCCTTGTAAAACATTTTGCAGTGTCCTGAAGTCATGAAATGTGTTATATAAATGCAAGTTCTTTCCTAAAGTTTTTGGTAATTTCCTGAGAAAGCTGAGCCCCACTCTAATCAGTCTTAGTAAATGCATTTGTTCTGCATTAAACTAATGGAGAAATCTGTGCCCCATCAGATTGACTATCTAATTAACCTGTTACAGAGCCCCAGTCACTAACTGGAGGTTAATCTAGCACATTCAGTAAAACAATGAATTGATTTGAATTTGTGAGACTTGGGTTTTGGGTTTTAGCTGAGGTGTATACACCGTCATTGTTATACGTTCAGAGATAGCAGGAACTGCAGATGCTGGAGAATCTGAGATAACAAGATGTAGAGCTGGATGAGCACAGCAGGCCAAGCAGCATGAGAGGAGTAGGAAGGCTGACGTTTCGGGCCTAGACCCTTCTTCAGAAATGGAATGTTTTGCTATGTTCATGACGTTATATAAATGTATATTGGCATTATTGAAAGACTTGCATTTATATAGCTTCAAGGTATTGCAAAACATGTCATTACCAACTAACTACTTGTTGAAAACGTAGTGACTGCTGTCATGCAGTAACCAACATGTGCACAGCAAGATCCCACACATAGCATTTCTGAAGACGGGTCTAGGCCAGAAACGTCAACCTTCCTGCTCCTCTGATGCTGCTTGGCCTGCTGTGTTCATCCAGCTCTACACCTTATTATCTCACTGTTGTACCTTCGCAGGTCTCAGTATAGCTCAGTGGGAGGAGGGTGATGTTACCCGGATATGCACAACCCTGGGATGTGAAAATGACCCTGCAGGTATTTTATTGAGAACACAACAAAATTGGGCATGGTGTTGATTTTCATAATATTGTGTTGTCCTTTAGAAATCACTGACTAATGTAGCTCAAAAAAGGTTAAAGTACATATATGAGCATCAAGATCATAAGTCCAATTGAATTGCCTTGTCTATTATTCATTTACTAATTTTACCTCTATCCATTTGGAATTGCCTTAACGAACAAAGCTATAGATCAAGAGCTGGATGGTGAAATGAGACTGGATAGCATTGTCTCAGCTGGCACAGGCATGATGGGTTGAAGGGATTCTATACGTACCGTCATTGTGAGATTCTGTGTGCAATTGAAACCTGATGTCAAAAGTTTTATCTCTTGTCCACTCATCAACAAATGGACCCTCAACAACATCTGTTCTAATGTCTCCTTAGGTGGCTTGATGTCAGTTTTGTTTGGTAACACTGTTGGAATGTTTTGCGATGTTCATGACGTTATATAAATGTATATTGGCATTATTGAAAGACTTGCATTTATATAGCTTCAAGGTATTGCAAAACATGTCATTACCAACTAACTACTTGTTGAAAACGTAGTGACTGCTATCATGCAGTAACCAACATGTACACAGCAAGATCCCACACATAGCAGTTACTGTCATTTTAGCAATAGAGATAACAAGCATGGGGCTGGATGAACACAGCAGGTCAAGCAGCATCATAGGAGCAGGAAAACTTGACGTTTCGGGCCTAAACCCTTC